>JANEHK010000055.1:3591276-3622646 GCA_025960845.1 Tachycineta bicolor
GGGAAGGGAAGGGAAGGGAAGGGAAGGGAAGGGAAGGGAAGGGAAGGGAAGGGAAGGGAAGGGAAGGGAAGGGAAGGGAAGGGAAGGGAAGGGAAGGGAAGGGAAGGGAAGGGAAGGGAAGGGAAGGGAAGGGAAGGGAAGGGAAGGGAAGGGAAGGGAAGGGAAGGGAAGGGAAGGGAAGGGAATACTGTGATTTATACATCAGATTTCCATTGTTTTAATTTTTATTATCTCAAGGGTTTGGTCCATTTACATGGCAGATGGTCAGAAAGGAATTTCTGATTCTTTCGCTGATGTGCACTGGGTCATTAAGAAAAACATTGCCATTAAGAGCTTTACTCTGAAATGAAAATTGTCACTTTGGTATGAAGACCAAACCCGTAACTCCATGATAATATAGAATGAAGGGACACTAATGAAATCTCTGTAGATCATCAGCAGTGGAAGCAATTTGAGGCTGTAATGAACCCTGAAATGCTATCTGGCTTGCCATATGAAGTGATTTTTGACATTTAGGAAAAATAGAAAATTCCGTGGATCAGCAATGCTTCAGAGACTAGAGGATGCCTAAGGCTATGCTTCATTCTTCCTAGACGCATGGTGCATCACATCTTACCACTTGATGTTAAATAAACCATCCAAGGGATAACAATAAAATTAATTAAGTATATTGCTATAGTTTTTTCACATCTCATTCATTTATATAAAACCTGTTAACTGGGAGAGTTGGAAGCACAACAAAGAACTGCTTTGATTAGTTGATGACTAACACGCTTTACAGAAACCTTTGATTGAACGCCTTTATTGAATCTCTCATTCCACTAAGCATTCCAACAGTGGTTTTTCAGTTAGATTCCAAGAGTAAAAAGAATAACGATCTACTCTAAGGAAAATATCAAACAATTTTGCATGGCAAATAAATGAATGAAAATTTAATGTGAGTAATTTTGATCCAAAATTTCTACTAAGCATAAAGCTGCAGAATTATACTGTGTAGGAAGGGTTGGATGTGGATTTAACATCATAGAAAATCTCCCAGTCAGATGAGGTATATACTGTCCTTATTTCTCTACTCTGTCTCTCTTGCAATGAACATATTTGAAGGAATTATCTGAACATTTAACTCTGAGTAGAGTGAGTTGAATTAAGTGGAAACTTCAGTTGTGTTGTCATATTGGGTCAAATGGAAAGTGTTTTCCATTTATCTCACAAACCCTTCCCTCAAATTTCACAGCTTAAGGTGAGAATGCCTAAAATAAGGGAAGAATCTTTATTTTCCTGAAGCTAGTTTCTAAGAAAATTCTATCCTCTTCATCTCATAAAAAGAAAAAATAAAATTTGACTTCAGGAGAGGGTCAGGAATTTTTTGGAGACACCACCCTTCAGTACTAAAATAGTGGAGCTGTTTCCTCCAGAACTGAATTTATCTAGTTCAACAGAGTTCTACTCTACAATTTTGCTTTCACAGGTAAGACAATGCTGCTCAAAAGTGAGACGTAAGTTTCTGAGTTGCTTCAACAACGCTTTCATGGAAAGCAAATGGTCAGTTAAAACACAGAAGAAAAAGAAATTGGCATGGGTGAAAACACTTAAAATTATATAAGCAAACAATTTTGATTACTCTCTGCTGACAAACATTGCTTGGTATAAATTCGATACAGGTAGGCAGGGAAGAAAGGCATGTATGGATGAATCTGCTTAACTACAGGTTGAATTGCAGGATGAGCAACATTATCATGCACATTCAACTGATTTCTTACCCCTGCTCATTTATCTGTCTGATTTGGATTGCAAGGTGGAATTGGAATATGACTTCATGTGACGTTGTCTGTCTGGTGAAATTAAGCAACTCATCACATGGCAAAATGGGCTCATTTAAGCTCCCCACCAATTTAATCTTACAGATAAATCTCATTACCTTTCTCTGTGTCAAGCCCTCTGAAAGAATGCCTAACTGGTCTCTGGGTGTCTGCCTTTCAATATTGTTTACACACCTAATCTAACAGGCAGACATCTGGTGGGATTTTCTCTAGCTTGGAGGCATCAAAATGAAAGGATTTTAGCATCTAAATGCTGCAGCAAATTCTGCAGCCCTTATCTGTCTTTACTTGCATATTTAGGTACAAAAGCTTCTATTTTTAGAAGTATATAGAAAGCTGCTTTTTTTTTCATAGGAAGGCAGAAAAGTAGCATCAGTAATAGCAGTGTAAGAAAAAAGCAGATGGTTCCTTGAATTTAAGTGGTATTTTTTCAGCAGTTACTTCTGCTCTCAGATGCTCATTGATAAAGTCTTTCTATTGTTTTGTTGAAGTAGCCTGTTAGCAGGATAAATAATACTTCACTCTTAGTCTCTGGCCTCAGCCTGACAAAGTGAAAGATGAGGGTAGAAATAACATCGGTGTATAACATCCATGTGTCCATCCTGATCTTTGGTTGATGAAAACCTGTTATTGGTATCCTCATCCTTAAATCAATCAGAGATATTGAGAGTTTAAATTTAGATAATTTCCCCCCCTATTTTGTGTTTTTAGCTGAAAAATCTCTGGGTATTTTAATTACTGCACCAGTCACCAGGCAACCATGAAAAAAAAAAAAAAACAAACCATGAAATGAAAGAAAATATCATGAAGGGTATGCTTTTCTTAGAGATGGAAGAACAAAGGCCTACAGTCATCTTCCTTAACATTTATGGTTTAACTTTACTGTTTCATTTCAAAAGTCACTTTTACATTTAGTAAAGTCATACCATCAGTCATAGGCCATGACAAGCTTCAACCACAGCTTATAGAGGTTAAACATACAACACAGAAAGTAACAAAAAAGTAAAATGCTACTCTGTTGAATAATTTGACCTAGGAATGGAATGGAATGGAATGGAATGGAATGGAATGGAATGGAATGGAATGGAATGGAATGGAATGGAATGGAATAGAATAGTCCCAGCTGGAAGGTACCTACACTGATCACCTAGTTCATCTGCCTGACTACTTCAGGGCTGACCAAAGGTTAAAATATGTTCAACATGGGGAGACTTGGGGTGTCAACCATCTCTCAATTAAGCCTGTGCCAGTGTTTGATCAATCTCTTGGTAAAGAAAGGTTTCCTGATGTCCCATTTAAACTTCATGTGTTGCAGCTTTGAGCCATTCCCACTGAACCTCATGGAGAAGAGTTCAGCACTCCCTTCTCCCTATCCTTCTCCTCAGGAAGCTGCAGAGTCATGAGGCTACCCCCAGTTTTCTTTTTTTCCACATAAGACAAGCCAAAAGTCCTCAGCCTCTCCTCAGAGGATTTTCCAGCCCTCTTCCCAGTTTGGTTTTCTGCCTATGGAAGCATTTGAGGACCTTGGCATCCTCCTGCAGTGGTGGTGAAGCGTAGAACAAGGGCTTTACAATTAGATAATTGTAAAGCCGGTATGTTTTATTTCCGGCTGGGACACATGGGGGGAATATTTCCTCCAAACTGTGCGTACCTGGTCAAGACAAGGTCCAGGTTTAAATCCACATTGATCCCACAAACCCAGACCTTCCCATCCACCCATTCCCTGCCTTCTCTCACTTCATATTCTAATTAGCTGTCACATCTCCCTGTGATCGTGAGTTGGGGTCTTGGGAGGAAGGCAGACGTCTTCCTCAGGCTGATCTTCGCTTTTGGGCAGGCGCAGCGGAGGTTTGGCTATTTTTCAGGTCATTTTGCTCTTGCCAAAATGAGGAGCTTGATTTTTCTGGATTCAAGCCATAAAGTTCTGCTTTATCAGTCCTTGACAAACACCTAGGTCCCGCTTATGTTATATTTCAACATCATACATCTTACCTATATTTTTACTTAGTAACCACCTAACCAAGTTTAATAGCTAATATTTTCTGTGTTCTCAGTACAAGCTGTTTCTTTACTTTTACAAGATCACTAAAAGCTGCTTCTAAAATCCTGTAATTTTTAATTCATAAATATCCTGCATATCAGTGGGGCCCAGCACTGTGCCCAGCTGAGGCTGCACCAGTGCTGAACACAGCAGGACAATCCCCTCTCTGGCTGGCCATGCTTTATTTGGTGTGCTCCAGGATGTGTTTCACTCTCTTGGCTGCCTGGGAACACAGCTGGCTCCACTTAAGCCTGCTGCCAACCAGCATCACCAGGTCTCTTCCTGCAGGACTGCTCTCCAGACACTCCTCTTCCAGCTGAGACCTGTGCCAGACATTACTGCCTCAAACCACTTGGACAGGTTAAATTTCATGCCATTGATGATTGCTCAATGCTCTAATCTATCCAGATTCCCCTGCAAGGCCTCTTCTCTCTCAAGTAGGTCAACAACACCTCCTAATGTGGTAGCATCAATGAGCTTGCTAATGAGGCGTTCCACACCCACATCCAGATGATGGATCAAAATATTGACCAGCCCAGGAGTGAGAACTGAGCCCTGAGGAACAACATTGGTGGCTGATGCTGTGAGGGACAGTAACCAAAGCATCACTAAATGCCAAAAACAACACATCCCTTCATCTTGGCTGGGTGACCTTACCCTAAAAGAGAACAGATTTAATAAAAAGGACTTTGTGAACATATATTGACTGTGACTGACTGAGTTGTTCTTTAAGCGCCTTTTGGTGGCACCCAGTCTACTCATCTCCTCCACAATTTTTTCAGGTGCTGAGGCTAGACCCACAGGTATATAGGTTCCTGCGTCTTCCCTCATACATTAAGCTGAAACAGCATGAGACCGTATCCTGGTCAGTGAAGGGTTCCTCAGACTTTTCAGTCTTTTGATGGAGAAAATTCCTGCCATAACATCCTCCCTCTACTTCAGTTCTCTGAGATGCATACCATCAGGCCCCCAAAATCCATGAACATTCTGTGGATATAGCTGATCTCTAACAAGTTCAGTGCACAAACAAATGGGAGGTCACTGTTCCCACACTCTTGGGAAAAGGGAGTCCAAGGTTTATTGGGATAATTAAAGACTGAGGCAAACAAAAAAGCAGTACTGAATGCCTCACTTTTCTTCAGCCCTCTTTGCCAGGTCACCACCTCTTGTGTCATGGATTAGTACTGTTTGGGTTTTTTTAGTTATAGAAGAATGTAAAATAACCAGCTCAGGACCTGGGAATTGCTTTAGAAAGGACAAAGACCTATCAGAGGGTTAGTTGGAATATTGGCCTCTGTTTTGACCACTGAAAATTGTTGGCTATGACTTTGGGAAGTACCATGTAAGACCCCTTGATTTCCTGCAGGTGGGCCTTTTCCTTCTTTCCCTTCGCCAGAGAGAGACAGGTAACATCGAGCTGGGCCTGCTGCTCCCTCGTTTTGGGGGGCATCTGCCCAGAGGCCTGGCCGGATTCCATCAGCTCCTGGGTCGAGGGGAAGAAGGAGAGGTTGCTGCTTTACAACAACTACTTTCTTCAAACTTCTCTGGAGCAGGGAAAGATCTCTGCTGGGCCCCTGATAAGAGCTATGGGCACCATTTAGGCTGAGGCTGCCCTGATTTACACTGAGGCTGAGAAGGCATTTATGATCCTGCCTTTTTTTTTTTGTGATTCCGGACTGCCTGAGTGCTCCGATCTCTGATGTTTCTGTGAGTTCTTCCTCCCTCACTGGCAGAGCCTTGAACATCTAACACCACGAGCTACAGAGGAAGAAACTAGGACTCTGGGCATATTTAACCCTTTCTTGGCAACATGAAGCTTCCAGAGCTTAGCCCTTCTCTGAGAGAGTAAGGAAAGACAGAGCGAACATAAAGAAAAACAGCATGAAGTCAGTAGAGTGAGAGTGAAAAGACTGTTGGGACAGAGGGTTAAAGAGTTGGTTGTTCCATTCTTACTTGAGCTATGGAAATGAACTCTATATTTAGATCATTCCTTTAAATCATGGGAAAGATATGCATTTGGGGAGATGATTGTTTTAATTTGTGTGTGGATTTGAGCAAAGGTGTTCGTGATGGACTAAGTAATATTAATCCTATAAGATGCTTGAGCAGAGATAGAGATGAGAAGACCTCTCCACCAGTGAAGAAGCGAGAGGATATCTCTGTGCCTTGAGATGAAGAATCCTTTGTTTTGGAGTTATTCATCTTTAAAAGGTGACACCCCAGTATTCAAAATCTAAGACCCATGATCCATAAGCAGCTTGGGAACCTGCTAATGGGAGGGGTCACAAAGGCAAATTTCTCCAGGCAGTCATTTTTGTGACAGTTAAGAAACCCATGAGAGAACTGTTCTAGGTTGTCAGTGGGATCCATGACTTTAAGAGAGTGAAATTGACTGAAAATTACAACTTTTGTCTCTTTATGTTGTTTTGTAGGAAAGTGAACAGTTTGTAAGGGGAGGGAAGAGTGTTTTTAGAGTTTCATTATGTTTTTAGTTTTTTCCAAGTTTCTTTTTCTATTCTTTTAGTGTATGTTAATAAAACTATTTGTTCATTTTTATGGTTGAGCCTGCTTTGTTTTTCTCCTAGTCTCTCTCCCACAGAAAAAGAGTGAGTACTAAGACCAATATTTAGTAGAAGTGAAACCACTACATCTTGTTAACATTGTCAACAAGCATCACTCCAGTATTTTCTTAGACCTCCTCTTGCTATTGACATCCTTAAAGATCTCTTCTTGTCAGACAAAAAACTGGCCAGTTTCAAATTGGATAGATCCTTTCATGCGTTTCTTTGGCATAAATACACAATCCATGTGTCTAATCCTCCTATGAAGTCTGGCCTTGCTTCCAGAGACCCTACAATTCCTTTTCTCCTCTGTAGCACTCTGAGGACTTCCTTGTTCAGCTCATCTGGCCTTCTTGCTTTCCTTATGGCACAGTGGCATTTTTCCTTGTTTCTAAAACAAGGTTCTTGAGATTGACAAGTGCTCATCATCTCCTCATCCAACAGATTCCTAGGCTGTTCTGCTAAGTAGCTCCATGGATGACTTAAATTTTGCTCTCCTGTAGTCACAACACTCTTAAGATTTTATCTCATTACACTGAAAATGCTAAACTCAATTGTTCCATAAGGATTGCAGCCAAGATAAGCCTGTACTGCCTCATCCACCACAGCTCCTTGTGTATTCACAAGCAGCAATTCTAGGAGGTTATCTTTCCTAGCTGATTCATTGAATACATGTGACAAGAAGTTTCCTCCTTCAATCCAAGAATTCCCAAGACCTGCTTTTTGCAGTACTATGATATTTCTAGTTGATTCCTGGAAGATAAAGTCTCCCATAAAGATGGGAGCTACTGTTGCCTTGGGATTTAAAGCATCACTACCACTACTAGATTCTTTTTCCTAATTTCCTGCAGAATAACAGATTGGTACTTACATCCTGGCTGGGTGGTTGGTAGTAAACTCCCACGATATCATCTCCTTTGTCCTTCCTTAATCCTCATCTAGAGGTTCTCAACCATATCACCACTTGTAGCCTTCCTCACGAGACTAGACAGCCGCCCAAGGTAAAAGAAGAGTCTTGACTCTGACTTCAGTTGGGACAGTTCTGCTTTTATTCTTACGTCCTGCTCAGCTTTGGAGACCCTTCCCGATGGAGAGCCGATGCCAGAGAGTGCTGGCCCCTCCCCTGCCGTGGCTTTTTCCCCCAGGGGCAGGGCCCATAGACGAGACCCAGAGGCCTCGCCCAATCAGTGATAAAACAGGATTAGGTTACATCTCAGTGAGGGGGTGGGCACAGCTGGGCAGGGACAGATAGAAAAGAACATTACAAATATAAACCAAATGAATGCATTACAACAACCACTTACTGTAAGGGTTGTGCTATCAAACTTCTGCCTTATTTGAAGTGTGACACCTCTACTTCACCTGTCCAGCCTATCCTCCCCAAACTATCTTTAGCCCTCCACCCCTGCACTCCACTCAGGGGACATTCTGCCAAGTCTCACTGATACTGAAATTGTAGGTTTAGGAGCTGATCCTTCCATTTCATCCTGTTCTTTTCTCATACTGTGTGTGATTGTGTACAAGAATTTCAGATGTGCTCCTGTGTTATAGTTCTGCCTGCTTTATCTCAGCTGAGGTCAGGATAAAAGACATGGGAGATGCAAAGTTGAGTTTGGTCCTGGTTGTTTATTATATCTTATCTATTTACAATCTGATGAAACGTGAGGTCCAGCTTGCTAGTTAGAGAAACAAGACAAAACTGAGAGTTTCTAACTCTTACCAAGGCTATTTAAGAGATAATTAATACCAAGGTGACACCCTATATTATTTATACTTTTGACCCAAAAATGACCACCAAAGATCCACAATGCAGACATTTTTCACCCTATTAGAGAAAACCACCCAAACCCACGAAGAAGAAGGAAGAAGAAAGTGAAGAAAAAGAGCAAGTGAAGAAAAAGAGCCCAGGCAACACCCTGAATCCTCCATCTTGGCCCACACACATTACATATACCAAAAGCCCAAATCTAAATTTTTCACCCTCTGAGACCACACAACACCACTCAAACTGCACATTCACAACCCCCATGCCATCACACAATCTTGGAAGCTTATTCTAAGGCCTCAAGTCAAATGTGGTTCTTGCCTGAGGGTCAGCACCCCTCAGCTTAGAAAGCCTGGAATTCTCAGCATCCAGGGTTCCAACACTCTTGAGCCCTCTGTGCACAGAAGCCCTCTGTTCTCCCAGGAGCAGTGTAAATGTTCCCAATGGATTTCCTCCCCCTGACAACCCTTGGCTTACCTACTGCCGTCCTACTGGTGTCCCTTTCCACCATCAGTTCTAGTTTCAAAATCTCTTGATCAGCTCTGCTCACTTATACCCAAAGACCTGTTTTTCCCATTAGGACAGACAAATCTTGATGGGATCCAACATACCTTGTCTCTTGAAGGCTCTTTCATGGTTTAAAAACCATAGTTTTGTGAGAGACATGAGTCATTGAAAACCAATATAGTCACGGACAAAGACCCTCTAACTAGTTAAAGTTAGAAAGTGGTATGTTTATTCACTGGCAGGCAGCACAGGAGTCATCTCCGAAAGGCGTGGCTGCCCCAAACAAGGCTCTTTGCCCTCTATTTATTTTCCAAGATCTCACATTCAATACATATGCATAACCCCAGCACCTCCCATCCCCGCTCTGTATTAAAATGAGGCTATCAGTCCTTCACGCATGCGCAGTTCTTCTCTTGAATTGGGTCGGTGGTCTTGAATTGGGTTGAATTGGGTCAGTAGTCTCAAAGATGTTGTTGTCAGTAGTCTCAAATTGGTTGTTGAATTGGGTCAGTAGTCTCAAAGAATGAAGCCAGGAGAGTCTTCATCAGGTCTCTGTGACCCTCTGGCACGATCCAAAGTTCCCTGCTTCGTGATTGATTGATACCAAGTCCAGGTGCTGGCCATTGTTCTTAGTGGTTTCAATCTGTTCTTATGACGGTTCGCTTACTCCACTTTTTCTATAAACAAACTCATAATATAACAGTTAGCTCTAGCTTGGCCATCTAATAATCATTAACCTACCATTTACTAATCTAACTTACATCTTGATCAATATAAATTGCTTCTAACCCTTACCTAAAATCTTAACTCTTCAAAGTCATGTCTCAGACATGAGTCTTGTAGACAGGTATTGATATCCTGGCCTCAATAATATCTTCTGACATCTCCCTTAATTACAATGAGGGTTGAGGAAAACTCTTCCTATACTCCCATAGTTCTTGCCACTCTTTGCAAGGCTCTGAAGTCTCTTTTGATTAACCTCAGACTTTTGGTTGCATGAATACATAAAGACATGGATAAATAAAGCCATATGAAGCTACATAAAGCCCAACCCAGTGTATTAAAAAATACTGTAGTTTCTCCAAGAAAAAATGTAAATTCTCCCAAATTTGTCTGAGATTTGCAACCCTTGCTTGACATCCCTTCTGCGTCTTGATTTTGCATTAGGAGGGAAAACCCCCCTCAGGTACAGGAGGACTATTTGGCATTTCATCATTTTATTACATTTGCTTTTCAGAAAAAGAAATCCTATCGTGTTTTAAAAAAATAATTTTGAAATGATCTTTAACCCCTTGAATCACAGACCTGGCTATATAGTAAACGTAGGTGCAACCCCAAATGCCTACTTATATTTCCCTCTTATAAATTGTCTACACCTGTATTAAGAAGCCAGTCTGTTTTAAAGAGAATGGTGTATTAACATCAAAGTATTGTCACTTCTTGTTGAGGACGCTACAATGCCACACAGTCAGAGGTACAGGACAAGTACAAGAAATCCCTGTTTATTAATAAAAAATATGAAAATAGCCATATTTCTTTATGCTAGAAGCCTGTAAAGAGACAGACTCTTTCTCTTTTTTTGGAAAAGGAAGTGTAAAACCAGGGAAAATGTGTCTGATACTTCACCCTAATAGATATGTACCCTCCAACTCTATACAATGCAGAGCATTTCCTGGACCTACTATGATTTGTCTACTTAATAAACCTCAGTGGATCTGTTTTCCAAGCACTTAGCAATTTCTATCTTGAACCCATTTGAACTTCTTTTGTTCACAACAATCCAAAAGGTTTTTGGATTGATTTTTTTAAAAGTCTTTAGGAAATTCAGACTGTAACAAATGAAACACTTTATGAATATATTTGTTGATCCTTCAAAAAACGCCAAACCATTTCTAAGGCTGGGCCTTTGCTTAGAAAAGCATTCTTGATTTTTTTGAGGTAAAACTTATTTATCTAGATGTCTACTAATTAAACTTGTCCTTTAGTGTACTGGCTAATGATTTTGTTTTTGCTTTTAATATTGTCAGCTTGAATGCTGCATTTCGCAACTTACTGATGGATTTGTTTCTGTTTATTTGCTGACCAGATATAGGGTCCACTGTCAATCTTGATGTTTTCTGATATTTAAAGTTCTTAATTTTTCTTTTTTTTTCTTTAGTTTTGATTTTTGTTTGTTTGGGGGTTTTGTTGTTTTATTTTTTCCTTTGTGATAGCAGTTTATTAACACAGTCTGGGAACTTTTAAAAATAAAATATTTTTGAAAATCAAGTCAAATATTACACTGTTTTAGGGTCCCACAAACTCCATTTACAATGGCTGTCTGATTAATGATAATAGTCTATACCCTGAAACTTTCCAGTTAAATTCAATTACTGAACTTATACTTGGTCGTTTAGTCCCAAATGTCCTTTGTGCAGTTTCTTGATCTTATTTAGTGACTTAATTTAGCTTCCTTTCTCTCATCTTGTCCGCATTTATTGCAAAACACTGAACTGATTAGGAGTAACTTTGACTCAAAATGATAGTTTTTTTTTTATTTTGGGGGTGTACCTTGTGTTTGAGGCATTCACTCCCCTCGCCTCCCCCTTCTACCTTTGAGTCTTCCAGTGTGCTTGTCTGAGGTTTAAGTATTATATTAACTGAAATTAAACAAGACACTTTCCAAAGCTCTACAGGCAGTAGAGCATAACCATAGCTCAGAAATAGTCTTCTTATCCTTCCAGTGATTCTGTTTAAATGTGTCAGGAGCAGGCAATGAAAATTGACTCCAGCACATTTCCCTGCTCGTTATTAAAGGTCAGAACCCCACAATGAACTGAAGTACATAGAACAGCTTTTGGAATCTGCAGGGCTTTCAGACCTTTGCTAATTTTATGGAGATTGGCCAAACACTAGACAAGAGCCCCAAATAAAAGCATATATATATGCCTGGACTAAAAAGAAAGTATGTCATCAGTAATGATGATGAGAAAGCAGTTAGTGAAAAGCATATAGAAGCCAAGAAAATTCATTAAATATAAGCAGTGGTACTTAACAATTCTCTGGATGAAAAATGAGACAGGAAGAGGTAGGAGTCTTATGAAAAACAGGAAAGATAATCTGTAGTACGCATTTATATTGGACAGAAAAGTTTCAAAATTAAAATGATGTTATCCTGCTACAAAACTTTTAAACCCTTCTTCTGTGAGTTACCTCTTCCTCTCTCCCAGTACTTTGTCAAGTCTGGTAAATATTGCTGCACTTACTCCAGCTAAAATAAACTTTGAATTTTAGAACTTCAGTTCTTTCACATATTTTTTATTTTGGATTTTCAAATGGAAAGATTTACACATACTAAGATTAATTTGGAACCAAACTCAAGAATTCATAGCAGAATATTTTTTATTTTGAAAAAAGCTGTATATAACTGGAAAAGTAAATGTATCTTTGTAGCCTTTCAGGATAATGGTTTTGGCTCTGCTCTTTATTTTAATGGAGTCGTATAGAGATGCACTGTAGCAGTTATATGGAACTTAGTGTGTTGAAATGTCAATTTTTCTTTTAATGCAAACACAAGAAAAAGAGAGGTGAAAAGCGGCTGTTGTTAGTCCCTGAATAAATTAAAACAACAAATTTGTAAAGGAAAGGAAAAGGAAAAGAAAGGAAAGGGGAAGGGAAGGGAAGGACTATTTTACTATGGAGAAACTTATGATGGTCATCTAGTCCAACTGCCTGAGGAGGACTTACCAGAATTTAAAGCCCACTGCAAATATCAGCAGCTGTACGGAACATGGTGCTGGGTCTGAGGATGTGGAAATAGGCCCACACAGGTTCTTCTGGCAAATCTTTGACTGCTGTCAACATGGGTGCTACAGGGACCCAGCACTCAGCATTGTAGCACCAGAATATTGAAAACACATCAGTTGTGACTTTTCCTGTTCTGCTGTAGATTAGTAAGTATTTGCTCTGGTCAAGGATTAAGCTGAGTTGGAGGGATAATGCATCACTGTGCTGCTACAATTCTGCACCTCTAGACTGACTCACTGTATCCTGAATCCTCTGAGTAATTTCCTGCTTCCAGAAGGAAGTCAGCTGTAAAACAGGTGCTTGTTGCACCATTGCAGCTAGTCACGTGTGCTAGTGGATGCAGAAAACCCCTAAACTTCCCCCTGAGTGGAAGTTTATATCCATGTGACAAAGTAGGTAGTTCTAAACTCAGAAGTTGTCCAGAAATAAAAGATTGACAGGGAAAGGACATGATTTTCAGGGTGACAGGGCTTTAGCGCATCCTCCCACACATATTCACAAGCCAGATCTGCCTCACTTGTGTTATACTGCACAGTAGGAAATTATATAGTATTAATTCTATGATGAATGTTGACAGGGTAGATATTTTTCCTTGTGACATCTAATATTCCAGCATATCTGTTAATCATGCAGGCAGCATGAGCTATTTCTGAATTGGGAAGGAATACAAGGTAACTATGTTTTCACCAGCTGCATGTGTTATTTAAAGCTAGGTTTATGTAAAGAGCTGGGCGTCAAAGGGTATGACAAACAAAACTCGATTATATGTCAGACCTTTAAATAAAATAAATTCTGCTCAGTTGAAATGTGCACATGCAAATTAGTCATTTGGTATTTATCTAGCACAGTAATCAATTTAAAGGCTTCAGACACTTAAGATTTTATTTATCCATTTATTTCCTACTGCCCATCTGGTGTGCATGCCAGAAATGCTAATGTTTTACAAGCCAAATGAAAAAAGCATAAAAAGCAAAGCCAAAAACCCCCAGAAACCCAAATTCACTCCATAATGTCTCCCTTCCAAAATCCCTTAGCTGGAGTTGCTTAATTTTTCAATATGATAGGGATGAAAAATAGGTGGGGTTTTTTTTGTTTGTTTGTTTTTTGTTTTCTTTCTTAGGAAGGAAAGATTCTGATGATTATTCAAGTAAAGTACACATACTACTTTTGGCTTTTTATCATAACATATCATCTGCCTTAGCCAACTTTATACAAATAACTCTCTCTTCGTACTAAATGTCCATGATTCTTATTCCAGGTAACAGAATTAAATACAGATTGCACTTTTTGGGATAATGTTCCTTTAAAATTAACTATAATACTCAAAATTAGTAACCAGGATGTGAATTCTGTGACCCCTACTCTAAAAAAAAAACCAACAAAACACATCCAGAGGAGTAAACAGAGCTCCATCCAGGGCACTGATCAAATGGTGATGCTCAAGACTATATTTTACATGAAACAATAGTCTAGAACCCTTGAACAGTCCTCAGAGAAGGTTTTGGAAGATATGTCAACCTACTAGCAGCCAAATGTCAACAGACCCAGACATCTTTTACTTCTACTTGTTCAGTCAACAAATGCTTAAAATCTCTTGGCTAAATGGAAGAAGAAAATGGGTGAAAAATTCTTGCATATAACTTAGATTTCATATTACTCATCTATATTTCATCTGCATTTTGAGAGAAGTAGAAAGGATTGACATAAAAATAAATAAAATTTTCGTTTCATTCCTACACTACTCAATGTTGACTGTAACCAAGTGCTGCAGTACTGAAATGCAGGATAGAGCTCAGAGGAATCACAACTGTATTTTTCTAAAAAAATAAGATATTACTGGAGGGTGGTTTTTTTGTTTGTTTGTTTGTTTGTTGGTTTGGTTTGGTTGTTTTTTGGTTTTTTTTCAGGTGGAAAACAGAGCTGTGAATCCTCTCTGCAAGCTGTGCTTTCCAGTTACAGTGAATGAAGTATCTGAGTCACAGAAAATAATGAATTTTGATTTGCATAGGTGTCTTATGTATTTGTTATGGTTTAACACAGGAAGTTCTGAGTTTAGGCAAGCACATTTAAACTGGACTGATCTCACATCTACCATCTGACTCCAGTCACATTCCTTTGGGTACAGTGTATGGCAATCAGCATTTAACTTGAGGTAATGGATTGTGCTCCAGCAGCCAAATACCTAACCCCATTTGTAGCTGAATGGCTGGTGTTCAAAGGAATATGTTAAAAACCTGTTTCAAATGAAAGTAGATGTTTTTGGACAATGCCTGGTTGTCTGTGAAAAACTGAGGAATTTAACAATCAGCTAATTACTAGCTTTTGTTACTTAGACTTGATTCTAGTCTTTGCAGTTTTAGAAGTGCCTAAGTAAATATTGCTGAGGAGAAACATTTATCTCCATTGTATAGCAGAACTAAAAAGGTGAAGTTTTTCATTACTATTTTGCTCCTTTACTCAGCAGTCTGTTTGCTTTTCTTAAGCACTTGAAAGAACAAAATTTATTCAATAAATAATAAATATAAAAGCAACTTATGGTCTATGATGTTAGCTAGGTTTGCTTTCTTATTGCACACATTTTTACTACATCAAAAAACTAACATTCTCTCTTCGTTCTATATATAAATTGAACAATAATTAAAAAAATATTGTAGACCCTAATTGTTACAGACCTTAATTAATCTAATTTCTAAGGCAATTAATCTCACTTTCCAAATCCTCTTTATCTAATGTCATACAGGACCCTTCTATTGGTATTTTATATAATGCAGTACATCTTGTTTTTATTAGTACTAATGACTTTATAATTGGAGAAAAGGAGGGAATTATGCACAACCTGAAGGAACAAGACGATTTGTGGAATACAAGGGACCTATGACAACTTACACGTCTTTGTACAAGCCTCGTGACTCTGAGTAATGAAAATTAGGCAAAATTCTTCTCCTGCACAGACTTGCTTGCCAGTAGAGGAAGTCAAGGGCAGTCAGTAACCACTATCTCTTCAAATGGAGCTGTGAGTACTCCTACTGCTCCTGCTTGAGACCAAAGAGCGTAGTTTAAAACCGTAGTGCCAACCAAATCAGCTCTGAAATCATCTCAATAGATGCTTGCTTGAGTACAGGTTCATGCTTGAGTACAGTTTTTTTTCATGACCTATCTAATGTTGTCCCAGAGGCAAAATATGTTCAGACAAGGCTAAACAAGGAAGTCAAGAAAAATATCTGCCACTCATTATTGCAAAAATTTATAGATTTATGCTTAGAGAAATCTGAATTTATCCTTTTAAAATGTGAAACAGTTATTATATTCAACAGGACAAACTCCTGCTGTGAGCACACCTTTTTTTATGATGTTGTTTTCATTTATAATAGCCCTGGGACTTTGTTTCTTCAACTGTCTCACACTATGTGGAATTTTACATCCTGTCATCTGTGCAGTACTAATACAGTTTTATGCTGGAAACACCTGCTTAGTGCTGTTAAATTTGGAGCTAGCCAGCTTTTATATTCAGCTTCTTTGAAAACCTTTTGTATAAAGGGTACTGTAAGAAAGACACAAATAAAACATTAGTGACCCATGCTTCCAATCTCAAACAGCAGGAGCACGCTCAAGCAGCTCACTTTCAATTTCTGATAAAGACTGCATCAACATGAGCATTTCTGTGTATCATGTTGTGTAAAATATTATATTCTGTGCAACAAAAAAGCAGTACACATTTCAGTGGGAGTCCTGGATATTAACTGTAAGTTTTTCTGACGGTGTGTATATATATGTGTGTGTGTGTGTGTGTGTGTGTGTGTGTGTATATATATATATATAAAATATATATAGTATATAGAGTTTACTGGCCTAGCACTACCATAAAGTAATCAGAATATAAATGGGTCCTGTCTGTGAAGGGTAGGAGAAAAAATGATTCTTTGGCATTGATTGTATTTTTGTGCACTGTAAATCTTATTATGGGTAAAATTTAACATGTTATATCATAATCATTACTGATGCCCAGCCATACATGGTAGAGATAATAAAAGTAAGAATACTTTGGTTCCAAAAAAAAAAAAAAAAAAAAAAAAAAAAAAAAAAAAGTACTTGCAGAACCTCTGAGTCTCATGATTTGGAGACAATGACAGTGGCACCTGTCGATAGTTAAAGTATAACCATCTGAAAGAAATAATAAAAAAAACCCAAAACAAGTGTAGTGCAGGATCCAAGTGAGGTTCAGTGTAATATCCAAGTGCAATATCTGCTTGCTGTATTTGAGCTGTTGTGGGAAAGATGACACATTTATTTTGTGGCCAAATAGTCTATAAATACATCAGTGCTTTAATTTTGCAAATGGGGATCCTGATAGGTCTTTTTTTTTCTCTTCCCATGTTTCTTTCTGCCAGGCATGGGCAAGCTGAACCATGCAACTCCTTGATGTTGATCAAATTTCTCTGAAACTGCTGCACTGACAACACCTTGCTGTGTTCTCTTGAAATTTTTCTTACAAGTTATACTAAGAATAAAGAGACTGTTTTTTGTTTTTTGGTTTTTTTTTTTTTTTTTTTTTTTTTTTTTTTTTTTTTTTTTTTTTTTAATTCTTCCCTTGTCTATTTGTGAGTGTCCATGTACCATTATTAGGTCAAAACTTTATTTTCTTTTCATTAAATCTCAACCAGCTGCAGCTCCCTAATAAAAGCAGGACAAAAGAAAATAATTCCACTGAATTTGACACCATTAAATAGATCTTTTTGGATCTAAGTGCCGTAATCACATGGAAACCAACACTGCTCTGTATGATGAAATTCACTGTCAGTGAAGTATTTAACAAACAGTGCAGGTAGGATTCACAAGATGTTCCCTGCTTCAAGAACAAGTAAGCAATATTGAGGTTTCATATTTCTTTGCATTTTGATTAGTTGACAACATATAACTGGGCTGAGTAAAAAATACTGTGCTCTCCTATTTCCGTATCTAGAAGCCAGCTGAAAAATAAGAATTGGATAGTAGCCACCATTCACGTCAGCCCACAGACTGGTTAGATATGGCCAAACATAGGTGTGAGTGCTTTGATGATGGTCTTGAAATGGCATATTTATTGTATTTGAATTCATATGCAAGCATATAATATATTGTTTACATATGTTACATATGGGTATTCACATAGACACCCATTGTATCTGAGGAGTGAAAGAGATATTTTGTCTGTTTTTCTATAATATCTCTAATAGTGAACAGTGTAAGAAGGAATATAAAAACAACACACCTGGAAAAACCATTCCCTCATTAAATTTTGTGGCAGGCAACAAATTCAGGACTTTTTAATCTGGAAAGTATATACAGGGGACTGTTATGGAAAAGTTGCAGATAGAGTTGTCCTTAATGAATTTAGATTATGAATTTTTGAAGATATTTTATGCTATTGGTCTCTGTTTAGTTACTACCTCAATTTATTTCAGTGTTGGGTAAAGGGGTCCTGCACTGAGGCAATAGGTGAAGTAAATTTCCTCACTCAGGTAGCAGGTGACCGTGAACCTGAGTAAACTCCAGTTCGCCATCTGTCCCTTAGCTGTTGACTTTGTTCTGAATGTAACAGCAAAAATATGTGTAGCACCATAGTTATAATACTTTTGTCTTCTAATTATCGGGAGCATTTAAAAATTCCGTAACACCTGAAAATATCAAAGGTAATAGGAACTTTTTAAAGTAAATTGCTAGTACCAAATTAATCACTTGTGTCCCTCTGCTGAAACCAGTAATGAAGTATGAATTAATGTCAGGGAGGAATTTGGGACATGATTTTTAAAACTTTATCTAGCACAAATTAATTGTACACCAAAGCCTTTTAAAGCTACCCAGTCAAGGCTAATCTTATTATAGTGACATAGTAATGTTAGAACTACATTACAGAGAATTTAATTCTGCTCCTATGTGGCTTATTTAGGTGCCCATTATCTTCATTTTCTGCCCTACAGAAGTGCAGTAAAAGCTAAAAACAAACCCACTTACAACTGTCACTTCAACTTAGTTTTGATTTTGTAGTGTTATTTTGACCATGTTCAGAAAAGAAATATAATCAGCAAGAAAAGGGATCTATCTTAGGTGCACCTCTACCTTCCCTGTCACTCTTCCATCCAAACTGTGTACTGAAAAAGAGAGACAGTGAACAGTTAATTAAAAAAAGAAAAAAGGAAAAAAAAAAAGTGCCTAAATTTGAAGAAAACTTATAAATCAGCTAGGAAAACTTACAGCTCAATATGTTTATGAATTTGGAAATGAAAGGATAGCAGTAAGGCATAAAAGAGAATTTTTTTTTTTTTTTTTTTTGAGATAAGATGAAGGCAAGATTGTTAATGTAAGAGGAAAATGTATCTTGGCAATAGAAGTGCCCATGGCAACACTATCAATTCCACATTTTTAGGGCAGAATTAAGGTAGAAAAGAGCATAGGCAATGCAAAGAAAATATTTTATGTTTGCTTTTCATATTAAATTCATTTGCTGTTTTGTTGTTTCAGACTGGCATTGTTAGTCAATGCTGAATTTTTTTTTTAACGTTCATCCTCTACTGAGTGAATGTGAGAAACAATTACTGAGAAAGAAGACAGAACAGAAGAGCTGGGATGTGATGAACTCTAAGACGATCATAGGACAAAAAGGTAAGACAAAAAAACCTGATTTTTTTTCTTTTTTGACATATTTGCAGGGCATATGTCAAAATACTGATTTACATGTGACTGGTGACAATCAACACTCTTTCCTAAAGGGCAAAGCATGCCCAACAAATTTGGTGGTCTTCTATGATGGGGTTACAGAGGTGTTGAATGAGGCGAGAGAGACAGACATCAGCTACCAGGACTTGGTCAAAGAGTTTGATGCTATCTCACACATCAGTCTTCTCTCCAGACTGCAGAGGCACACATTTTATGGATAAGGACTTGGCTGGATTGCTGCGCTCAGAGGTGTGGTCAGCAGCTCGGTGTCCAAGAGTAGAACAGTAAAGGGTTAGCATTTCTCAGGGGTAAATATTTGGACTGGCACTGCTTAACATCTTTGTGACTGACAGGGAGAGTGAAATTGAGAACACTCTCAGCAAATTTGCCAGCACAAAGCTGGGTGCTGAAGAAAGAATTGCTGTCCACAGGGAGCTTAATGGTCTTGGGAGATGGCTCTGTGTAAACTTAATGAAATCCAACAAGGCCAAATGTAGGGCTCTGTACATGGTTGGGGGCACCCCCAAGTGCAAATACCGGCTAGATGGAGAATGTAGATTGGGAGAAGCTCTAGGGAAAAGAATTTGTGGGTGTTGGTGGATGAAAAGTTTGACATGACTTAGCAAAGTGAACTGGCAGCCCATAAAGCCAGCCACATCCTGGCCTATGTCAAAAGCAACCTGTCCAGCTGGGCAAGGGAGGGGATTCTGTCCCTCTGCTCAGCTCTGGTGTTTTAAATATGGGAAGGACACAGACTTGCTGAATCAGGTCCAGAGGTGGGACAGGAAGATGATCACGGGATCTCTTCCAACAAAAGCTGTTCTATGATTCAACAATTGTTAAAAGAGTTGCTGAAAATCCTACCTGCTTTACAATCAGGAGTTCCACTCTTCATCTCATTTCTCTGGATATATAGGAATGTGTTGTCACAATCTCATCTCAACTTGCTTTTTGTGTGACAGTATATGCTCAAAAAAGGAAACACTGGTGCAAGGGAGGTGTAGGCAGCAGAGTCAAGCATGGGGTCATGCCAGCTTGCTCAGGGTTTTGTCCTTTTGGGACCTGAGAACCCCTGAGAAGAACTGGAGTCTACATAGCCAGGCTGTGCCCTGCACAGCCAGCAGCTGCCACTCCTGACTTATCCTAGGAATTTCATTATTATAGTTCAAAAAGTACTACTGCATGGAAAAAAATAGGAGGAGATTCAAACCCTTTTTTTTTTCTTTCCCTCAATGCTGCCTAAGTATATTGATTAGATTAGGCTTATTAATAACTGGTAAAAAGAAAATAGAGCCAGAAGCATAATAGATAGCCATATCTTTATACATGCAGTCCCTTCCCCAGTCCTCCCAATGATGGTGATCTGTAACGTGCTCACATTGGATATCTGATGGCATGGTGTTCTGCTCCTTCTTTAATTTCTTAGATGCAAAATGGCCTATAAATCTAAGATAGAATGGCAATTAAATGGTTCCTTAGAAGGGAAAACCTGTGGATTAGTTCAGAGACCATGGAAGGCCTTTTCTGTGGGATGTTGGTTCCTTAGAAGGGAAAACCTGTGGATTAGTTCAGAGACCATGGAAGGCCTTTTCTGTGGGATGTTAGATCATCATTTTAAAGCAGAAGGAGGAAGTTAAGTTGTGACTGAAAAAAGCATATTCTGTCTATTCACAGTCATCTCATATTTCTCCTGGGGATTAGAGTCATTATTAACTTAGTGTGTTTGGGTCTGTTTTAGCACATATTGATGCTCTTCTCTTGAGTAAAATTTTCAGAGGAAGTCAGAGTCATTGTAAGAAGCAGTAGATTTCAACCAGAGTACAGGCTGTCAGGAGGTAGCTCGGTGGAAAGGTCAACCTAAAGCTTAGTAGCACTCAAAAAGCCAGCATGTTACAAATTATTAAGAAATGCATAGTGGAAGGTATTAAGCTGATAAAATACACACTAATTTCTTCAATACTGACTATAACTTAGCTTCTTACACCCCCAAGACACTGTATCAGAACAAAAATGTTTCAGAGGAGGAGTAGATGAGACACTCAGCTGCACTAACTGAGCAGAGCAGCTAATGCTGAGAGCTCTACACCTCCACTGTAGATAGCTTAGGAGTTTTCCTTACAGCCAAATATTTCTACTACGCACATATTTCAAAGCTGTCAGCTTGCTGCAAACCTGGACAGGTTGATTGGTTTTGTCCAGAAAAAAATCTTGTTTTTATGCGTCAGAATTGTTCAGTGTGGAGTGAGTGGTAGAAACAAGATTTTCTTCAAATCTGGCTTTACTGTTGGAATCAAAATGCTATAGGTGCAGTGGAAGGAGATCAAGGAAAGGTCAAGGGTAGATCAACGGTATCTTCCTCCGGGGTTACAATGAAGATAAGCAAGCAGATGTCTGTCCAGAAGGAAACCTGAAAGATGATTAAACTCTTGGTGGTACAGACAATGAAAAAAGTAATTTATTGTCTACTAGTACTTCTGCTGATAAAACCTCCTATGACGTACTTGATAAACATAGCAGGGTGTGGTTCAAAACTGGCAAGAGAAAGGGACTCTTCCTACTGTAACAGGGTCTGTTATAGACTTTAGGATTCTGTATGGACTCAAGAGGAGGGAAGTATAATTTGTGGAAAATAATCCATAAACGAAAAAATTAACTCTAGCCCAACAAGTTTCTTAACTGAAAAGATTGGAGACTCTGGGGTTTTTTTTGCAAAGTATCACATTTTCTTTGTCCTGTTCTATTGCTCTTCCATCACCTACATTTCTGACTTGGGACATTCTTAGAAAGAGGTTACTGAGTAAGACAGACCTTTGATCTTATACTGTTTGGCTTTTCTTAAAACAATAAATACAGGTATTTAATGTTCTTTGCAGGGCACTGCAAAATTGTAGAGTCCCTGTCTAATTCCTTGAGTTCATGAGTGTTCTTGATAATGGTTTCTAATCCTAAGGATCTCTCAGGATTTCACTTCACTTTAATTAGATAGAAACAATTGGAAATATTAATGAATTCTAAACCCCAGGTATCATTTAGTATCATAGCAACTGCAGTTCAGATTTAGACTGGTTTTAAATCCACATTTATTGAACTAAGATTGAAACAGTAAGGCAATTCCTTCAAACTTAGTAAATTAAAGTTAATTTCTTGTAATATGTGTTCTAAAACATTGGAATCAGAAAATAAATATAATTTAATTTTTCTTCTCTTTAAATAAATGCTTTTTTTAATGTCTTGGGTTTTCTTTTATGTAAAGATTTTTTCTTCAATCACAACTTTTGTTAATTTAATTATTTAGAAAACAGCTGAGCAAGTCAACGTTCTCTGAATGTACTCTTTTACATTAGGGTCCAAGTCCATTTGTTTTGATTTAATAAGTATTGTTTTCACTGTACTGTGTACAAATAATATTCATCATGTTCTAAATTTTGCACAGGAACTTGGGAAGTGCAGTACTTACAGCATTAGGTTTGTTATTTTATCTACAATTGAAATAATTGATTCACTGTTTCATTTAGTCTCTGCTGCTTTTCAGGAGAGTGAAGGTATAAGTATTTATTTGCTACAGTCTAGAATTATGCAGTCTTCTCATATACAAATTTAGTTTTGTTTAGTTTTAGTTTTTATGGTTGCAGTCAATTTATTTGTAGTGACAGATGACCAGGAAGTGTCAGATGGTTCTAAAGACTTCATGTGAATGAGATGTGAGGGATTAGGAATACTTGTGTAACTTAAAGGGTCTTATGATCTTATATGTCTCAGCCTTGCTTAGGAGAAAAACACAAGTTAAGAGAATAGCACTTTGCTGCTGCAGATAGTATTAGTTTAATACTGTTGTTGTCTTAAGGTTTCTTTAGGAAACAGGGGTCAATGACCCTTGGTACTAGCCAGTACCTATTTGTCTTGTAATTTGGACACAATAAGGTGTTTCTGGTGGTTTTGTGTTTTGTTTTGTTTTGTTTTGTTTTGTTTTGTTTTAATCCCAGGAAGATTTAGGCCATTATAAACTTGCCTACTTAAACATATGAGTTCAATTTCCTTGCAATGGTGTCAACACCTTTCAATGAACTCCATGAATAGTGTGAGCAATTTTGAAATAGCTTGCAAAGAACTCATGATCTGTGATCATGAAAACAGGGAAAGAGTAACAATGCAAAGAGAAGGGCTGAACATGTATACTTCACTCCCCCACTTCCTAAAATCCAACCTACAATAAAGGTTGTATGTTCTGTATGGTTCTCCAAAATATGATTATAAGAGACAATGTTAACAACATGCATTACAAATTTGGATTGAACACAAAAGTCTGCATTCCTTAAGAGCCTCTGCTTTAAGACTTAAGGTACAAACCTGCCCTTTAAATAGTCCACAACATCGGAAAAACTTCTAGGGTCAGTACAAATAGATTCAATCCCACAGTTATCCATTAATATTCTTTCCTCTGCCAGACAAAAATGAAACTCAGCATTACATTTTGAAACATATTTACAAAAGTAAAAAAAAACTGCTTTAAAACTCCAGCTGAGTCACAACGCTGTTATTTATACACGAACGTATTGTCTCAGACTGAAAAGAATATGTCGGATATGAGAAGTTATGACAAGAGGAATATCCTGGCTCTCCCAGTTTTTTTCCAGGTTTGTCACAGGATCAACTTTCAGCATGTAGAATGCTGAGATGAAATTATGGCTTCCATACTTGAAGGATGTGATATTCCCCCTCTGCTCCACTTTGATGAGATGTTGTGTGGGGTACTGTGTCTTCCTCTGGGATCATCCTCACAAGACATGGACCTGTTCAACTGAGCCCAGAGGAGGGCAGTGAAAAGGATCAGAAACATCTCTCCTCTGAGGAAAAGACCAAGAGTTGTGGTTGTTCAGACAAAAGAAGGCTCCAGAAATATACTTTTGTGGCCTCTCAACTCTTAAAGGGAGCTAGAAAGAAAGATGGAAAGAGACTTTTTAATAGGGCCAGAAACAACAGGAGAAGGGGCAATACTTTTAAGATAAAAGATAGTAGATTTTGATTGACTTGAAAAGCAAGCAAACAAACAAACAACAACAACAAAACAACAACAACAACAACAAAACCCCAAAACAAAAAACCCAAAAACTTTTATAATGAGAGTGGTGAAACACTCTAACATGAATTTCAGAGAGATGGTGCCCTGTCTTTTCAAGGTCAGGTCAAATGGGACTGTGAAAAATCTGGGCTAGTTGAAGATGTCCTTGCTCATTACAAGTTGTTTGGACTAGACCTTTAGCTCTTCTATTATAGTTTGATTAAAATAAAAAATCAGAGTGGTCTTTTTTTTTTTTTTTTTTTTTTTTTTTTTTTTTTTTTTTTTTTTTTTCATAGATGGCATTTCCTGAGTGTCATGTTCCTTTAAAGTTTTGTCCACAAGGAGGGCACAGAACATGAGAGTTTATGGATTGTTGTACTGGACCAGATCAGAGTAATCTAGTTTCGATGTTTATTATGAGATAAAATAAACAAGAAGTAGATGTGAAATAACTTCCAAGCTTCAAATTCTTTCAGAAGAAGCCATTCTGGTACACTTTTGCTGAGTGCTACGGCACTTCTCTTGCACTATAGGGGGCTATGTTTATCCCTACATATTAACTATGTTACCTGACAGGCACTATCACTGTTGCTGCTTGGTGGGTCCATTTTGGAGCCAGCTGGTACTGGTTCTATGGGACACAAGGGAACCTTCTTGTAGCTTCTCACATAAGCCACCCCTGCAACCCTTCTGCCACCAAAACCTTACCATGCAAACTCAATATACTCCATGCTTAGCCTCTTTGAATCACACTTCGAAGATTTATCATTAAAGCCATATTTATCACACAATGTTCACAACCAACAAAAAAGAATTTGCCACATCAAAACCAAAGTAACATCATCATAACACTGAATAAAAGGGGACAATTTACGAAAAATACACTCTTAATCCCTTCAAACTGGAACAGCCAAGATTTCCCACCATCTTTTTTGCTTTCTAACAGTGTTCCATCCATGTTCTGCCCTTTGTGTCTCCCAGTTACTATACTTATCTCAAATTACTTGAGCCTCATGTTGGGTATTGAAAAGTACTGTGGTGTGTTGACCCTGGCTAGATAGAGGGCTTCCATCAAAGCTGCTCTATCACTCTTGAATAATCATGTAATACTTTTCCTATTTGTCTTGTACTTTTGAAACATTCTATCTTTAGTCCTTAATCGTCCATAAAATCTGAAAAGCAGAAATTATCTTGTTGGATCATCTTGTGTGGAGTTGCTACAAATTCCTCTTTTCACGAGGAACCAGAAATCTATGGAGCTTATGAGAACAGATAGAGAATGAAGCAGGCAGGTTTGCAGCGTACTGAGTGAAAAGAGGATGATTAATTATATCTGGAATGATATCTGAGTCCTTGATCCCATCCAGATTAAAATGAATTTAACTGAGACCTCACCCATGGCACAATGAAGATTTCACCAATTTACTTTAACTTGGAGTTTACTGAATCCAAGGTATAAATGAGAGTCTTGGCATTGATGTCAAGTGGGTTTGACTGGATCCTGTGGGCAAGATCTGCTTTTAGGACAACTTTTGAGTTTGAGCAGTACAATTTTGTTAGCTTTGTTCATGTTTAGGGAGTTTGAATTTTCCTTTTGTATTGAGTTGGGTTCCAAATGCCTATTAGAGAGAAGGTAATGTATCAAAAATACCCCAGGATGGGAAAGTTATTCATTCCCTAAGTCACACTTTTGCATTTCTGTGACATGGTAACTTAATGCAGTCTAAAGCAGACAACTTCATAGCAGTGGTGGGAACCAAAGATTATTTTTCAGTAAGGCACAGTGGGAGACATTTGAAATGGCCTTCTGAATGGCTTTGGGCCAACACAAAGTGCATAGTAACGATGGTGCAGTTACTGTGTTCCACACTGAGCTCCAAAAGAATAATTTTAGGTCAGTTGTGCTTATAGCATGTTGTTTATACAATACATTTTACAAGTGAACAATAAAAATCTACATTCTCAGCTTTATTAAAAAATAAAATCAACTGCATGATGCTGTAGTGTTACCCAAAACGTATGGCCAAATAATGAAACAGAACAGAAAACTCATTTAAAAGGTTTAATATACCATGCTGTGTTGTGTAGAATACTTTATAAAGTTTTAAGTGAACTGTGAAAAGTTTATATTTATTTTCTGACTGATCTCTGAGAGAAATTCTGACCTAATGTTACCTGCAACTGTGTTATGATAGGATTCATAAAATAGACTTTTCTAAGTTCAGTTTTAAATCTGAAATCTTGCTTGTGTTTTTGACTATAGCAAAAAGAAGTATCTTGTAAAGAAAATTCACCAATTGAAAATTAAAATACAGAAGAGTATTACTCTTATAATCCTTACAATGTAATATTATAGGGATTTATTAAGCAACCGTAAAGAGTACACATATCACACTATTTCTGTACATGCATATCTCCAAACTGTTAAGTGGTTTGATATTTTAAGTCAGATACTTGCAATGAGTGCTATAAAAGAGAACATCTTAAATCTGCTGTAACAATCTGACTTGGTTTATGTTGGCAAACCAAGTCTACAGTCAATATTTGTGGCCTTCATCTGAGAATTCAATCTGCAGCCCTGACAGTTCTTGGTGAAAAATAAAAGGTTTGTAGCAGAGTGATCATCAAAAGTTCTTGGATCTGGCTCCCTGGGGAATTATAGCAAGCTACCAGCATTTACCACACAGAGATAGCTGGATACTGTTGAAAAATAAAGTTTTGGTTCCAGTGATACTCTAACTCTATTGACATGCTGTATCTGCTGTTTGCTGTGCAAGCCCTGCAAGGTGATCCAGAAAAGTCTTTTTACAAAATATCAGATACATCAACATCCATACCTAAGTGAACACAGATGATCAGATATGCTTTCCATTTCTTTACATTTCCTCAGACTGACCACTGGATCTGTTATTGATATCATATTTCCATCATATATGCTAACAGGCATGGCCTTCCTATAGATCCTTCTTTCTGCTTTATCTGCTCAGATTCTTTCCCCTTTCGTCATACTCATGCCCTACCTAATCTTAGAGGTTTCTGAGAATGGTATACACCTTAAGAAGTTAATTTGATGTTTGGTTCACATGACAATTTATGCTAGATCTGCCCAATATCTATTTTTCCCAGTGCTAATTCCAGCCACTTCTCAGCACTATCTTGTAACTGCTAACACTATTTGTCTTGAGTTTTTTGAAAGCATTCTAATGACCTTCTGGGGCACTAAGAAAATTTGTATTATGAAGAAAGAATCAGTGACACACTTGAAAAAAGCTTTCTTTCAAAAATGAGGCTTTTCACTTTTGATGCATTTCTTGGCAGGTTTTGAACTAGGGAGTGCCTTCCAGTCAGCTTCAAATGCTGCCAGTTGCAACCCTCTCATCATTGAAAAGGATTGAGCAGTAAGTGTGCTCCTGCTTATTATTTACTTGTAGCCCAAAAATCAGGCCAAGTTTCAGAGTAGACTTCCTCTGAGTTTGCAGAAAGAGGGGTAGAATAGGCTGAAAAGGCCTGGATGTCTGACAATTTGCTGATCTGAGTGAATTTCATACAGCATCACGGTTCCATCTGTTATTTGTATACCACACGGTGCTGGCACCCTTGGCCTTGTTCTGCTCCACCACAGCTGAATGCAATTCTATGACAGTGACCTGAAACAGTGCCCATCTATCTATTAATGAAATAGCTCCTTTTCCACTGTCATCTGCAGTCAGCTTCAACAATCACAGAAGCTCTGAGGTTAACAGGAGAGCGTGAAGCCCATATTTTCTTCTAGTATGTAGAGCTAAAATTAAATGCATGATTTGCACAGTCTGCCTGTGAGGCATCCATATTTCCATCTTTGTTTTTGAATTTTTTCCCCTCTTAGGAAATTACTTTGTTGACCCACTTCAAAGGAGTGGGATTCAAGGCATGTTAAAGTATTCTCTGAAAATGAAGGTCAGACACAGAACTCAGCTGGAGTCCCTGCCTAAAATCAGCTTCCAAAAGTTATTTTATATTCTAAAATTTACAGAGTCCATAGGCAAACATCAACTGTAGAGAGATCATTGATCCCTTTTAGGGATGCGTATTTTATAAGTTAACTGTATTAACGACACTTCATAATGACTGTATTGAGCCAAACTCATACATATCATGACAATTTAGAAGGAAAAAAATATGCAGAGTTGATTAATTTCTGTGTAAAAATAAACAATATTTTATAGAAAACATTTTGAGAGAGGTTACACTGCAAATTTGTTTTCATTAAAAACTTGAATATCATCAAAGCTGATATATGAGAATAAATAAAGGTCACTTGCAGGGAGATTAAAAACTATATCCTGATACTGGTGAACCAGAAGATCCATGAAGGTACAGAGGCTCAGGCATCAATAGCATTTGCCTTCTGAGAGTGCAGAGCCCTTTAGATGTCAAGTCACAAGAAAATGAAAGCAGAATGGAGGCCAAAGATACTGGAAACAGGATTTCAAAAGAAGATGAGGGTGTGTCAGCTCATCATTAGGAAAGATCAGGTAGATTTCATGAGACAAGGACCTCTGAGCAGAAGGAATAAGAACACAGAAATGGCAATTTTGTTTTTCTTTAACTTTTTTTTTTTTTTTTTACATTTTGATACATTATAAAATAGTAGTTCTTCCATATTTTTTTTCCTACTGCTAAATCCCAAAAATTGCTTCAAAAAAGCTCTTTTGAAACTTTTCATACTTTAGCAATTGAACCAATTTTGTCAAAAAGCATCTCTATCTTAATAGCATAAATATAAATTGAATACCTAGTCAGGATAGGTTTTCACTTCTTATCTTGTACTTTCTGAGCTTACCATCTGTAATGGCTTCCCCCTCAAGATGAAAAAAAAAAAAAAATATATATATATATATATATATAAAATAGCTTATAGCTTAGTTTTAATGATCTAAAAATGAGACAAACAGTAAACAGCTTTAACACAGTACAATTAAACAATAATGCATAAATGAAAATTTCCCTAAAGTTTCAACTCAATCTATCGTATTCAAAAATTCTTCAGCCACATGTTTGGGGGAAAAAAATGATGGATTTTGCTACCACTTCTCTCATTCTCCCCCTCTTTCTAATAAGAAGGAACAAAATTTTTTAAAGCTTCAAAGTCTTTACTAAGAAGAACACACAGAATGGGATTTGGAAATATTTGTCACTATTTATTTCCAAGGTTTACACAAACTCCAAAAAGAGGATTTAGATAGGTGATATGGGGCTTGATGTAGAAGCTTTTGAAATCAGCAGAAATATTGTAGGAGGTCTACTAGTTTTGGACAGAGTGTCAAATGAGTAATAACCAGGAAAATGATACGTGGATTTTTGCATCTGGCTAAGTGTGAAGCTCTAATTGTATTCTCCTCATTAGAGCCAAATCTTTTAATGTCCTAGAAGATTTAAGATATTGAGGGTTCCTGTGAAGTGGTTATATTGTATAGTAAAACTTCATACTGTTCCACTGTTTTTATTAGAATTCCTCTCCTTCCCCTAGCATTAGCTTTTTGGAGCAGTTTTGATTTTATATCTGCAAGGCAACTCTCCTCATGTGTAGGTTTTCTAAGTATGCTCTCCTTGTCTTAGGTCTCTCTGCAGAAGCTATCAATTTCTATCAGATTCCAAGACATTGTGCAGAAAATTTTTAATTTCTGTTCCCTGCCATGCAAAAAAAAAAAAAAAAAAAAAAAAAAAAAAAAAAAAAAAAAAAAAAAAGAAAAAAAATTGGCAAAAAGAAATATGTTACACTCAATCAGAAAGGAATTCTCACTCTAGTATTAAAATTCTCTATATATGTCTGGGGGAGAGAGACATATGGGAGTATGTGTTCATTTATATGTGTAAGGTAATGAAAAGCAAAGATAAATAATATAAATATTTCTGCTCCGAAAACATTATTTTACTCACTCTCAAATATTGCATGGTATTTCTTTTTGATAATAAGATACATCCATTTGAAAGCCAAAAATTACCTCTTTTCTGAATATATTACACAATGCTAAAATCATTTGTGGAAACTTTAATGACTTGACCTGACTTCTGTGATAACTATACTTCTGGACTGAGCTTTCAGAGTTTTAAACAGGAAAAACCTACTGTAAGATAGTGTTGGGCTGTTTTTTTTTCTTTTTTTATGCAACAGAAATATTCCTCCTAAGGGATTTTAAATGGATGAAGAGCAGGTGTTTTGATTTGATGGTAAATTGGTAAGCTGATTACCTTCAAAATTAACACAAGCTATAACATGAAATCATCCCCCTTCAAAACATCAAGAGAATGGAACAACAACAAAGCTTGTCATTCTTAATGCTGAAAGATAATAATTTCAAGTAACATGAATGGAAAAGTTAGTCAATCTGTTCTCATATATATGTGTATTATATATATATAGTTATTGCTTAATACAGAATTTATGAATTCTGTCTTCTCAGTAACTTAGACCTCAATTAGAGATAGTTATGGAGATTAAAAATAATGCTAGTAGGTTGATGTTTTTGTGTCCCTCTTGCTTTCATGCAACAAATTCAGTTTTCTGTGTGCTTTACATGAGTGCAATCCATTATGTGTCAGAGAATTTGGATAAAAGTCTGGTAAGAGCTTAGATTAAAAATTTTAAATTATGAATTAACAGATAGACCACTTCCCTCTACCTTCCCCTCCCCTAGTTGTTACTTTTCTAACTATTGACACAGGTTTTGTTTATTTACTCATCATTTGAAGTGGATTCCTCATTCAAAAACACACTCTCTTGTCTGCTCCAAAGAACCATGAAACACCAGACATAGGAAAAAGCATATGATTTGTAACAAAATTACCATTTTGAAACATCAATTCCATCAACTTTTAATATGGGAAAGTGAGTCAATTTTCTGTTTTATTCATATAAAAGCCAAATTCTGCGCTGAAAAAACCCTCTTAATATATTTTCTCTTAATTCTATGAAAATTTCAAGGATAACCAAAGAAATCATGACCAGTCCACTCTTTAAGAGCAGTATGTGTCCTGTCTCAAACTGAGGCAATATTTTATACAATCAATATAAGCAGAATGGAAAGAAGATCAGTACAAATATAGTTAAGTTTTTTTTTTTTTTTTTTTTTTTTTTTTTTTTTTTTTTTTTTTTTTT
>JANEHK010000055.1:3629717-3647848 GCA_025960845.1 Tachycineta bicolor
CTTCTTCTTCTTCTTCTTCTTCTTCTTCTTCTTCTTCTTCTTCTTCTACTACTACTACTACTACTACTACTACTACTACTACTACTCCATTTTCTGCTGTGACGGTAGCACAGAGACATTGGTGAATGGGTTTCATGCAGAAATTGCTTTTTTAAAATAAATAGCAATTATTAGCACAAAACTGTAAATATAGTACATTTTAAAAGTTATTTGGACTAGAAAGCTTTGAAAGATTTTGGAATTCTCTGGCTGGTGTTCTTGCCAGCTGTGTTTTCCAGTTCATTAAGCCAGGTGTTGGCGGCGTGTGGACCTTGAGATAAGAAACTGAATAAACATCTTTAAAGAGTAAAGCTGCAAGTTCTGTTCATCTTTTAACCCTGGTACAGGACTTTGTGTAAGAGAAAACTCTCTGCTCTCACAAGCAAGACAGTATTTTATATCATGGGCCTATCTTTCTCTCTGTCTCTGTCTCTCTGTCTCTCTCTCATATGTTATATATTTGTGACCTTGAACTACTAAATAGCTTTGGGCATGAAAGATTTGGACCACAGCTAAAGAAAAGTTGATTCATCCACAAGGAAAAGAGTAGTAGAAGCTTGGTAAAGGCGTAATAAGTATAAATAACAACCAGGCTGTGTTTAGTACTGATTTATATGTTGTCTAAGCATATGTAGTGTTTTCACTAAATTTTGTTTGTTAAATTTAATGCAGCGGTCTTAGTGTTTACTCTTTTTTTATGGGAGAAGATCAGAAGACACAAAGCAGGTCTAAGCTTAAAAATAAACAAATAGTTTTATTAATACACACTAAAAGAATAGAAAAGTTGGAAAAGAAACAAAATGAAACTAAAAAAAACCCCTAAAATGAAGCTTCAAAACATTCTACCCTTCCTTTACAAACCGTTAACTTTTTTACAAACAACATAGAAAGACACAACTTGTGATTTTCAGTCAGTTTCACCATTCAAACATAATTTTTCATCACTTTGGGAGAGGAGTCTCTCTCACAAAAACAGTCTTGTGGCTCCTAATGTTACAAATCTGCAACTGCCTAGAGTTTTTGAAGATTGTGCAGTTCTACCCAATAGCAGCCTTTCCCTGGCTACCTATGGACTTCTCAGTGTATTTTGGGGTACTGTTTAAGAATGTTTCATTTAGTATAAAACAAGGATTCTCTTCTATCTCTAAAACTGTCTCAATCTCAAAAGAAAATAGAGACCTACTTTTAGTCCAGGCGCTAAGGGCTTCAAAGTACTTTCTTCCTAAAATCATCTTTGTTTCAAAGACTGAGACCTTCTTTTTCCCTAGGAGCGAGGGGCTTTAAGATTATCACTTAAATCTCAATCATATCAATCTCTAACTTCGATTAGAACTAGCATTCTTCCAAACAACATTAAGATGTTACAAGAAATTGTTCATTTCTCTATAGTTTACTCTAGAGTAGTCTGGTTAAAAATGTCCACATCCTCAATCCCTCTTTCTAATAGTCTTTATTTGTTTTTTCACTCTTACTCTACTGACTTTATGCAGTGTCTTTTCTAGGTCTACGCTGTCTTTTTCTTCTCTTTCAGGAAAGAGTTAAACCTTAGAAGCTTCATGTTGCCAAGAGAGGGTTAAATCTGCTTAAGCCTGCAGTAACTATGCTGCTAGCTGCAGTCTCTTCTCCGATGCATCTCAGATCAGTTGAGTTTCTCCCTCTATTCTTTCCTCCGTCTAAAAATCATCAGAAAAAAGGGGAGGGGGGAGGTGGGGGGAGAGCTTTGTTCACCCTCAGTGACAGTCAAGGCAGCCTCAGCCCGAACGGGCCCACAGCTGCTATCAGGGACCCGGCGGAGACCGCTCCCTGCTCCAGGGCTCCGTGGCTCGGCAGCTCCGTGGCTCCGGAGAAGTTTTAAAAAGTATTTGATGTGAAGCTGCAGCCTCTCGGCCCCCGCCAGGAACCGATAGAGTCTAGCTAGGCCACGGGCCAGCTCCCCCAGGGGGAGGGAAGGGGGCAGCAGGCCCCACTCGATATTACCTGTTCAGCTGACTAAAAAGAAAAAGCCTGACTTAAACAAAATCAAGATTTATATAGGTACCTCCCAAAGTTGCTTTCAACATTCTCGGCAGTTAAAGCAAATGCTAATATCCTAACTTAGTTTCTAGTAAGTCCCTGTCCTTCTAAAGTCCTGACAGAGTAACACTCCACATTCCTTCTTAACTAAAAACTAAATTGTGCCAACCCATGACAGCATTACATGCCTATAAAATGTAATCAACTCATAAGCATTTTGTTTCTTTTTATACTGATTAGAGTAGCAGTCATCCAAAGGCCAGCAGCATCATGGGGGAACTCATCCTCCATCTTGAGCAAGGTTGGCTACATGATGCTCAACCTTAACTTGTATAGGGACAGAGACTTAAAGAACTGCCACTTCTCAGGCTCAGTCTTTCCCTGTCTGGTGATGCAGAGCCACACTTCAGCTCTGAACGTGCTGTACATTTCTATTCAAGAGGCAGAGAGCTATATTTGACCCTTGCTGAAAGTAGGTGTGCTTTATGAATGAATTATGTTTCCTTTTTCTGTACAAAGCCATTTACTTCCAGTTTCCTTATCATCATATAGATCAACATATATAATATATATATATATATAATTATTTTAAAGAACAGAGTATGGTATGTACAGCCCACAGGGACATTACAATGGATAAGCAAGCTTCAAAGGTATTTAAAACTAGAGGCAAGAAGTTTTTCTTTGTAAGCAGGGAAGAAAAAAAAAAAAAAAAAAAAAAAAATTTTTTTTTTTTTTTATTTTCTTCTGCTGGATTCACTGTAGTTTTAGATATTTTTATTTATACTTATTTATTTATTTATTTATATTTAGATATTTTTATTTATTTATATCTTTGTGTTCTAGATGTATTATTTATGTGTAAGATATTATTAATATATTTTGATATATTTCATCTTTCTGTATGAAAAAAACATACAAAATTATTAAAAATATGGTATTTCATTGTTTCCAGTGACGGTATTAACAATACAATTAAAAAAAACCCACGTGATTCAAGAATTCTTCTATAGGAAGATCTGCATACAGTGCAAATATATTTCAGTATTATGTAATTAATTTGCTGATAAATAGAACTTAGTGATGTAACTACTATTAGGCCATGAGGAAGTGCAGTTGCAAATAACAAAGGTTCATTCCAACCTTTGGTCTAAAGAGACATGCCCTAAGAAATTACTTCAGTGAAAAAAAAAGAAAAGTTGGGAGATTGGCACTACTATATGGTGTTCGTCATCCGCAGATGAATTTTTGAGTCAAATTTATGCTCACAGTGAGCTCAAATTAATTGAAGTGAAGGCTGATGGGTATGAAAACTCTTAGGTCATTATGTAGTTACAAGTTGGCAATCTTTTCATCAAAATCATGGCCAAAGCAAAACCTAGTGCTAAATTACCCCAGGACCAGACTCCTCACATGGGAAAAAATCACAAATTGATTTTGTGATTTAATTATACTTAAAGCCTTACACACAAAAATATGATGAAATAATTTCTTCATTTTTTAGAGAGAAATGTTGGAAGATGGAAAAGAATAATGAGTAATCTTTAAGCTATTCAAACCAAATGTGTATGAGAGATTAATTGCTTTTAGCAATTTCTCCTTTGCTCTTTAGTGAAGCATAGGCATATTTTTACTTTATATGCTTGCATGTATGTATGGAAAATTGTCTTGACAGTGTTGTAGCTGACATGTAAAATCTACCCATAATCCTTTTACCCACTGAGACAATGAAAAAGCAGATCATGTGCAGATCATGTGGAATGTGCACATTCCAAACCTTTGTCTACTCTGTGTGGATATTCAAATAGAATAAGAAAAGAGAAGAAAAATGATTAGTTGTGTTTTGATCTCATACCACTTTTGAGTACACCAGTATGGATTTTAGAGTAGTTATTTCTGAAAAAATACTCACATAAAAGCAAAATCAAGCTTCAATGAGAAAAAAGAAATCCAGAATATAATGAAGCTATATTTTTTTACTTGTTAGAAAACAAATTTATATGTAAAATAAATTTACCTCACCATAATTTACTGTTAAGGTTATATATCTTGTCAATAAATAATTATAAATATAGGTCTAAGGGTTAACCTACTCATTGCTATGGCCTTCATAATAGCATACTTTATTAAATATTTTTAATAAAATACAAAAAAACCCCTTAAGTCCTTACGAAGCTTGAGGTAAGATGTTTTTGTTTAGTTTGAAATGTGCTACTGTCTCTAGCTGGTTTGTGCTTGATGAACAGGCCTTCCTGGAACATCTTATTTTAGCATTTATTTTTGCTTTGATTTTTTAATTGGTCAAATTTGAAAAAATTAGGGATATTGATAATTTTATTACAAATATTCTGGGAACAGGTCAGAAAAACAGTGCAACAAATTGTAAATAAGTTGGCTTATCCAACTCCATGTGGGGTCAATTAGATATTTAGTGGTGTGCAATGTAGAAACAACTTGAGTGCACAATTACTACAATATTATTTAAATTATTTTTGAAAACAGGACTGTGTGCATTTAAAAGGAGTTTGGTACAAGCAATTTTCTTCCAAAATTGATTTAGAAGAGTGACATTGCTACATGTAGTAGTCTTTAGTTCATTAATCTCCATATAGTTTGAGTTGTTGAAGTCTGTATGACCTTGTGAAGGACAGACTTCCTATAATTGATTCATGGTTAATGTTAAACATGGTTTTATACATTTGCATAATCTTCATGCAGTTAGGGTTTCAAAAAGAGCAAAATAATTTAAAAAATTTAAAAGCTAATTCCCCCACCCCCTCCTGCAATTATGCACCCGTAGTATCTGCTTGAAAATGATGGTAATGAAGGATAGGGACTTCACCGTTTGATGCAGGCTCCCCATGGTATTCCTTTGAACTGCTGAGACACAAACACTTACTCTTTCTTGCTTATTCCAGTTTTCGCAAACCTTGCCACTCAGTGTAACTTTATGTTCAAAGCAAAAAATAAAATGATGTAGTTTTAACAGACTCATTAATTTTCTTTGTACTCAAAAGTAGCTCCATTAAAAAATGTAATACACAAATTCTGAACTCAAAGACATTCCAATTTTACTTCTGTTTACTTCAAAGGGTCCTAGAAAGAGTGTGCTGGAGAATTGAATTCTTGTATGGAAAAATGAATCTATTACTGACACTGACCCATTTTTTTAATTCTCTCTGGTTATGGATTTTTAAGGTTTATATATTTGTAAGACAAGTCCATGCTTAAATGTCTTTTAGGATATTGCCCCTTGAAAGATTAAAAAGCAAACCAGGCTTTTTGAAATACCAGAAAGATAGTCTACAAACTACAATTGTCTTGACTGTGTCTGTTGACACCAATATTTCTAAATAGATTATGATATATATGCAAAATATTTTGTATTTATATTTTTGAGATGACGTTGCTCATAATATAAGACCAGTATTTTTCCCTTTACAAAAAAATGAGTGGTATCAATTATTTTACCTGTTGGAAAAAATTATAGCTTGCTCTGTGTTCCACTAAGGTTATAAATCTCTGTAGACTACAAATAACACAGAAAATATTAATGCTTCTCTGCAACACCCCGTTCATCTGACTGATCCAAGATGGTTGCACCATGTGATCACCCTTCTGCGAAGGGAAGACAAAAGCAGCTACAAGATGCCTTTGATAGACAGGTGCAGCATAACCGATTCTACAACTATAAGTTCTGTATCCAGAGAAAACTCCAATAACAGTGTTCAAATAGACAATAATTTCTAAATAAATGAATGACATAAAATCCCACCCCAGCCATTTTGATGTGGTTGACGCTCTACTGGGCAACATAAGTGCAAAGCAGGTACTGTTAGAAATTTAACCTCATGTATGATAGCCTGTGGAGCATGCCACTAATGTACCAAATCAGTTTCTTCCCTTAGCCCATCCTGAAAACCTTTTGAATCTTCACAGACATGCACACCAGAAGTTGCTGGAAGTCACTATCAGTACGCATCTCTTTCTGCTTATTTGAAAGAACGTCTAAATATTTAAATGCTTGGGGCATTACATGATGCAATTTTCATGTATTGCATTTCCCTATAATTATTATATAATTAGATTTAAATAGAGTGAACATGGCTTATAATATCTAATTGCAATAATATTCTGTTATTTAGTGTACATAATCATTACTGCTATAATTATTGTGTTCCTTGGAATAATTTCTAAGGTGGAATTTTGAAAGTCTCCTGTAAAGATTAATCAGATTAATTGTTCTGATTTTTATAAAACTGATCTAATTATTTTGATTGTTCTCAATAATTTCTGGAGATTCATTAATTTTCTCTTGTGCAGCAAGCTCTACTGGAACCAAATAGAGAAAATGCGGAATTCCAAGAAGAGTGAACAATGATAAAACATGGTGTGTTACATTTGCTGGGCTGTGACAAATGACAAAATATACAAGAAATAGTACTTCCCAATGTATGATCTAAGAACTGGAAGACTAGAGCTTTATATTTCACTTGAAATGTCTGCTTTCACAAAGAAATTATCTTTGTGGATATGTACAATATCTAAGAACATGCATTTTTAGTAAATATATAGTTAGCTCAGTGATGCCTTAGCATAAAATGAGGCATGGGAGGCTGCCATAAAATACAAATATTCAATCAAATACAAATAAACATATCATATCCAAATATTTTTCTAGTTTCCACAGACTTTTTATAGTGAGATATTGTCTTAGAGAATTTAAATTATACTAGACAAACTGTAGTGTAGTCCTACAGTGAAGGAAAATGCTCATCTTGGGTATCCACTAATCTTTGAAATAACAGATTATCTTAATCAGAGCTCCAGTTTACTTAAAATACATAATTATACAACAAATTTAATGAAATTTAATTTTAGCAGCTTTAATATAATGAAACCCCCAAATATAAGAGCTTACCCGATTGTCTTTCTGATAGAAAGCAGTTACTCAAAGACTTTCTTAGTTATCTGGGTGTTTAACCATAAGAAAAAGCTGTGGGGTCTCAGGCCTCATTAGCTTGTAGATTTCATGATAAGGAAGGCAGTCACTTTATGCCTTCCTGTGAATGCAATTGAGGGTAAGTTTTCAACTGAGAGTGGCATTGCATAGACCTGGGAAAAAAAACCAAAAGGAAGATCACACAATATCGGGTAGCATGAATGGAAATGACCCTGTGAGTTTTGCTTCTGGTAGCATCTACTTGGCATCACCAGTTAAATGTACATCATTAAGAGTGACTTAATCACCAGCCATTGGCACAAAGAACAAAAGGGATGAGTATAGTTAACCCTGCTCCACCCTATTTTATATTTTTTCAAAATGTCAGCTTCTGTTTCCAATCTTTATTTAGGCTTGTGTGCATCTTTTGACACCTAAAGCCATTGTCAAGGACAAAATGAATTACCATATATGTAATAAATGGACAACTAGTCTGAATTAGTAAGGGTCTCTATGTTGGTTGCAGAGGGAAGTTAAAATTTTACTAAATTGTTTGTACTTATATGTTCTAAAAATGTTTAGGGGGAAAAGTTCCAGTTCTAGTTCTAGTTCTGAAACATCTTTCTTGCTCATAATCCATTCCTTCAGGGTTGAACCTGCTTTTTTGTTTTCTGAAACCATGAATAACCTGAAGTCTGCAGATCGTCTTTCCTTCAGGATTCTTAACTTTGCCAATGGATGCCGCCTCAGACTGAATTTATGATTATGGTTTACGTGTTATTTTTTTTATTTCTGCTTCTGTCAGGAGGCGTAACAAATTGTCATTTTCTACTCATCCACAGATGCAACCCTGTTCTGTTCTTAGTTTCAAATATTATTTGAAAAACATGATATGAGATTCAAAATAAATATGCTGAGCTAGTTATGATTGCAACATTGAGTCTGGAGGGCAATTCTTCTCTAAAATGAGTGGAACACTAAAAAAAGTCTAATTTTCTAAAATGTCTCACATACTGTCTAGTTTGTTACCAGTTTCTCAGACTGATTGTAATTTTAAATCTTTAGGAGGAGTGCAATATGTTAGAAAAAATACTGAATTATATTTTTACCTATAAGCTTCTTTGGGAAAAAAGGCATCCAAGAATAAATTCTTTTATTTTGGAAACCAGCTGTCACTTCCTTCAAAATCTGTGCTGCATAACAACTCCATTACAATTATTGTGAAGAAAGTGTCATTGTTGTTTGTTATTTTGTCTTTACCTAAAACTGAGCAATATGGATACTATAGATAAGTATGAATCAGATGTTAAATGTTTACATACATAATGAAACTGTTGAAATTATGTTTTGCAATTGTCCTTTCCCTGGCCTTTGTGTACACAAGTAGAAGAGAAAACCTTATATTGTCTAAGTCATGTAAGTCTGGTTTGTTTTGTGAAAAAAATTAATTTTTCTTCAATTTAAGTCGGAGATATTACTCTTTCAGCAATAAAAATTGTTACGTTAACAGGATGCATCTGGACACACAAGTACTTCATTATTCAGGTAATTTTTACAACAGCAGAAGAACTACCCCCACATTTGCGTTTAAGGTGTCAAGGTTTCTTGCTCTCTCTGTGGTTAAATATTTGGCTGATTAGCCACAAAAAAAAAAAAAAAAAAAAAAAAAAAAACCAAACCCAAAAAAACCCACCAAAACCAACCCCCCAAAAAACAACAACAAAAAACAAACAAACAAAACCAAAGAACCCAAAAAACCCAAAAAACCACAACAAAACAAAGCAAAAAAACCCCCCAAAACAAAAAAAAACAAGCAAACAAAAAAAACCCCCAGAAAACCACCACACCACAACTCAAAGGGTGTTTTAAAATTTGAGTTATTGTTACAATATCAGAATGCTTTCTGTGTAAAATCAATTGTAATAGTTAGTCTCCAAAGAGATCTTTTTGGATTCGACATTTTTTTTTCTTTAAATAAAAAACCTGACCAGAATAAACAGTTATGATTTTAATCATATCACATATTTCTGCTGCACATTTCTATGACTTTCCTTATTTCCTCTCCATGTTCAGAATAGTCACCTGGGTAGTAGCAATTAATATGATGGGTATTTTTGTTATGCTATAACCATTTCTTCAGATTTTTAAAAAATTATTAGTTTGGTGGAGGCAAAAGTAGTTTGGCTTTGTATATTTTCATTTATTCAGAATGTGTAGTTAATACCGTCTCTGAAAATATTTAGTGTGTACATATACATATTTATACGAAATGAGCCAGGAATGAATATTTTGCTGCTAATCAGGCTCAAAAGTGAGCAGTCGAAAGAGCTTTCTGGCTTTGGTTAACTGCTCTGGATGAATACTGTCCACTGCACTGTATCTTCCTGGTAGCCATGAGCAGTATGTTTAATAATTTGCAAAATATTCTGCAAAAAATAATTTGAATTTTTTAATCTAAAAAGAAAATTCAAATGACAGGGTTATTTCCAAATATCTCTCTTTTCCTGCTTCCTTTTTTGGATTGCTATGTTTTTTGAACAGCCCCCACCAGAAGAGCACTCTGTGTTTTCATAGAGATAATGGAGGTCAAACACACTTTGCATTTTGTTTGGTATATTTAGGTTTACTTCTTTGGATAACACAGTTAAGCAAAAGCTTTTTTTAAACTCATTTATGTATTCTCCTGAGGAAATACAACTGTGTTAAAAGCGGTTTATGGGAAATGTGACTGCTTGTATTTGCTGCATCAGCTCTGCGGCTTATTAAAATTGTGTTAAGCAATTTTTGCTCAGATGTCAATATGGACATGTAGTTTTATTAATCTTTTGTGTAGCATTTGCATTGATGCTGTCCTCTCTTTGCAATTGTCCTGCACCTTATGAACTGGGCACTGCAAAGAACTGTGCTGAGGCATTTACTTCCTATATAAAAAGTGCATTGCACTGCAAATACAACACACACAAACAGGTGTTCTTGATCCTCTATCTCTTCATGGCATGTTTCCTAACTTTACATCAGATGTACAGACATGAAGCCTTGTATCTCCTGACTTCTCTGTGGTCTCTCCTGCTCCTGCCTGACACACTGGGGAGCATCCATTGTCCATCCATAGCCCAGCAGCAACTAATCTGCCTGTAGTAAGGCCTCCATAACATTGCTGCACCTGTGATGGAATTCAGTTAACCAGATTTTGCCCTACATCTTGGTTAATGAGGGCAGAAAAAGTCAGTAATGTAAAGGACTTGGTGAACATTAATAAACTCTGTTGGAGTCCAGGGCATTCCTTTGATTGCCCTGGAGGGTCAGAGACTTGGGCAGGGGGGTCTGAGACCACAACTCAGAGCTCAGAGAGACACTAGATTTGATTTCAGTCCATGGGAGAGGCTTCTTGCACTGCAGGAAGCATTGCAGGCCACAAGAGTGTGAAAGATTGTAGTTTAGTATATCACAGGGTGAGAAAAACAGTGGTTTAGGATTTCTTGTATTGAAGTGAATGGGGACAAGATGGAGAATTTGGGGTGTTGCCTCCTTCTTCTTCTTTCTTCTTCCCTCACTCCATTTCTGCAGTGACGTTAGCACAAAGTAGTTTGTGAGGATTAGATCAAAGTAAAGATGACCTTTCTAGTAATAGTGATAGACATTGGTAAGAAATAGTAAATATCGAATACGTAGCAATTAGTATAAAAGATAAGGACAACCCTGGGACGGGGGGAGTCACCAGATGTCTGAGCCGCAGCAAACATCTTACAGGACACTGAGAAAATTGTAAGATAAGAACTAATAAACACGAAGCATGCAACCTTGAAGACTCCGTCTTTTCCTGCGTTTGGCTCAGAGCTTTGCAGAGGGCAAAAAAGACTCTAAAACCACCTAAATGCGGGGAATTTAAACTCCAGCAAGCAGCCCCCCAACAACTGCCAAAACAGGGCAGCGACAAAATTCAATATTAATAAATTGTGCAGAGAAAAAAAAAGGCAGGGGAAATTAATGTATAATGAATCTAAGAAGGGCATTACCTATTCCATTAATTAATTGTGCTAGATAGATATTTCTATCTAATCTGGTCTAATTAATTATCTTTATTCAACAAAAAACACAATACCTAAAAACTTTATAATTTCAGAACATGTTACTTGCTTGCAGTGAAACAGATGTGTTAATTTTGCAGCATATTATTCATGGACTTAAACTGATATTATTTTCTCCTTTGTCTAAGGCAGTGTCTCACAGGGGAGAGTTATTCTGGGTCTGTCTGTTAAATATGTCATGCAACTAACCCAGATATGAAGAGCTAATTATGTTATCTGAGATGTTATTAAATAATTATAGTCCTTGAAATGGGCTCAGAAGTAACAAGGCATCCCTGTAGTGCAGCACTCACAGTTCATATAGAGAGCTAACTGTAAAAAAAAAAAAAAAAAATATGGAGAGGAATAAAATGCTTGTAGGCCTTAACCCATTTACTTCTGTTGACATCTGTACACTCATAGCTAACTTGTGTTTGCACCTTCCAGATTGATCCTGCATATTGTGTCTGCAGCCATTGCTCTCAACATAGTCTGGAAAACTGAAAACAACTCATCTTTTAGCGGTTCAAAAGTTTTTTCTAACTTCCTGGCTCCCAGATTTTTAAGTTTTTGTTTTTCTTGTATGGTTTGATCACGCGCAGAGCCTATTTTTTTGAGACTAACTCAGTGTGGAAAGTAGGACACTACGCACTGTCTGTGCTGACACTCAAGATACAGGAGTGTCTTTTTGCAAGGCTCCCATTTCCTTGAGAATTCTGTTTATAGGTAGGTGAAAATTTACTGGTGTTTAATTGACGTTAAATTACACAACAAATTGAAAATTTGTCATCAAATTATGGGATACCGGTTATTATGCAGTCTGAGTTAAAATTTTGTTGTGTTCAGAGAATCATACAGAATGTCGTACATCCAGGTTTAGAACTGAGGGCTCTACTTACAGAGAAATGGATTATGCATAATTAAGTTTTCAAACTGCACATTTCATTTTTCTCCCAAGACAGCATGACTGTCCCAGAAATATTTCAGCCAGTATAATACTTATCATAGCCACCAAGTTATGTCTAAGTCTGTTTAAAGATTATTGCCAAAAATGATGGAATTTCTGCTGTGAGTAGAAGTCTTTTGAGTACTTTTTTGTATTTTTTTTTTAATAAACCTGTATTATCCTCCACTAAAATGGAGAAGTAAATTTGATTAAATTTGATATTAATGACCTTTGTCAGCTCCTTACCAGACAGATCCTCTTGAAAGCAAAGACACTAATGGGGTGAGTCACTATTAGGGTGAATATCTTATGCATACTTGGATATGCATAAGATGGGTTCAGATTCTGGTCATGGGCTCTTATGGCACTGTGTCATGTCATTTTCATGAAAGGAAACAGACAGTGGTTCATTTATAGGGGTCTGAATGCTTTTGAAATGTTTATGACTCGTAAGTTCCTGGCCCAAGAAATGACGTGAAATTGAAAATAAAACCTGGTTAGATAGTTGTGCTTATCATATGTGAGGAAAAAAAAAAAATTTCCACACTTACACATACTCAGTTATACTGATTATTTTACAATTTCACAGAATTTTCATCATTAAACTATTACAGTAGTCCATATGATAAGCTGCTCCATAATATGTTTTAAAAGAAGTTTGCTAGAATGTTTCAACCTTCATGGTTTTTATATTAAAAAGAGACAACTGTGAGATAGAGCAGAGAAGCAACTGATGTTTACAATTTTCCTAATTTTGCAGAAATTAATAATTTATTTAAATTAAAAATAATTAGCTGAAAGGACTAAATTTATGGGATATTCTAACAAAGTAGTTTCATTATTGATTCTAGAACTCCCAAATGTCAAATTAAAGGCCCATGTATTCCCTGAAAAGTAAAATGTTACAGGCTATATATAATTACATCCTCCTTTTGGAGGCTGTGTAAAGAAAAATTTATTCCAAGAGGAATAAATCATCCTCTTTGAGATGTAGATCACAAACTATTTTCTCTGCTCCCACTATCCCTCTTTGTACCTGATACTGAACTGATGTACAACACATTTCTAAGGTTCTTTTACTTACCTCTCATGAAGACTTTTATGATCCCGCAAAAAAGTTAAATTTTACTCTTATATTTCTGTGTGTCATTGACTGTTTAGTTTTCTAAGTTTAATCATTTATAGATTTTTATTAAATAGATTAAATAGATTAAATAGATTTTTATTTAAGACTTATGGCTCAGTTTTCTCTTTTTTTGACTAAGAGTTATTTACAGGTTGTAGTGGAGTGGGAGAAAGAGAAATGATCAAGAAACCAGCCACCCACTCTTACCCATTTACACAAGGTGTATCAAAAAATAATGGAAAACAGTATGTGTTTGAAAACAAAGTCAAAGTCTTGAAAATTCTTCCAGCTTGTTGGCAATTATTTAAAATCAACTCTTTGGAATATTGTAACTCTATGGCATTATTATAATACTGTAAGATTCTTATAATATTATAACTTGTTCTGTATTATAAAAAAGATGCAGGCATGTTTTTCCAAGAAAAAGAGAAATATGTTTTTTTTAAAGCCAAAGATATGATATTTCTGCCTTGCAAAAAATCTTACGAGAGTGCCATTTACTAATGTGTTTGTAATAGTTAAAATAATTTTTGTGTGGTATTTGCCTCAGGTATCAAGAATTTCTTAAGGGCGCAACAAAATACTCAGCAGAAAGGGAAGTATCTGTAAACATAACAAACAGGGATAGGGCGTCAAAATCTATAAAATGACAGAGCTCTCCATGGGCATTTGTAGTTGAAACATTGACTGGGTCAGTCATTTACAGTATAAGTGGCTGTTTTGAGACCGTTGTGTCTACAGCTACCAAAACCCAATTCTCAAACTTTTATGTTTATAGCTTAGCTCTTCAGAATAAGCAATCAGTTCTGAAGATCATGCAATGTTAAAATTCAAGCCAGATACAAATCAGTTGTGTCTGGGGCGGAGTGATAACAATAGAGTGTGAAAGAAATATGGCTAAATGCCCCATTTTTACATGTATGTCAAAATATTCTGAAACTCATAGTTGTAAGCATTTTCCCCAGAAAACATGGGTTTACTTTTTTTCCCCCTTTGCCTTCATATTTATCTTTAGGTCAGACTAGAAGCTTAGGATTGTTTTGCAAGAGCTATTAACTATGTTGACTACTCTTATAGTCAATTTTGTATATTTACAGCACATCAATAGAAGAAGAGAAATAGAACAACAATCATAATTCAGAATAGTGGAAAGGTCAGAGCAGTACAATTCACTTTTATTTTATTAAACATATGTGTACAATTTTTTTAAAAATTTTACTTTAATAACCAGTAAACCATTAATTAATTAGCTGCTAATTATTAAATTAAAGTAAAAATAAAATTGATGCACCTATAACAGTCGTAAATGATAGCTTTATTATCTATACCTTAAATGGATCCCTTCTGAAAAATTAAGGTTTGGAATCAGGGAAAATCTAGAATGAGTGGAAGATCCATCCAGTTTGCCACAGGTTTTTTATCTGAGGTTCAGAAATACTTCTTAATTTGTAATATATTCATATAGTTAAAAACAAACAAAACCCTGTGTCAAAGTGGAAACTGAATGATAGCAACATTACGGAAACAAATTCTGAAATCATTGTCACTGTGAATGACACCTTCTACTTATTTGCAGCAGCCTATTTAAAAACGAGAGTGTTTTAGTTTTTCAGAACTCATTCCCATATTTTCATTATAAACTTGAAAATGTTTTGATAATTGTTTCTTATTATTTTAATAATTCATGCTCAAATAGGGCAGAGTCATTTTTAATGATTTATGTTCCTTAAACTTTGTTCTTCCTTTCCTCCCCACTACCCCCATGTAGTCCAAAATAGTTACTGTATCTCATCTCATTCTGTTCAAGCTCAGACAAAGCCCAGTCTGTGAGGAAGTGATACTGGATTAATGTGTCAGTAATTGTTCACCACCAGCTGATATGAGGAATAGTTGGATTGACAGAGTGCTGGCCGCTAAAGGAGCTTTCAGCTAAAAGGGATTAAAGCTCAAGTGAAGCCTCTGCTTGCTAGTCTGAGAATAAACTAAGGAAACTTTCTTTGTGTAAATTTGTATTCTTTTCCAAAAAAAAATTATATTGATGACTGTAACTCTTCAGTGATATTTTTTGTGAAAATTATTTGACCAATAGAACTTTTCTGTGGTAGAATCTCTGGAGGCAAGAGTCTGGCTGTTTATCTGCCATTATTAAAAAAAAAAAAAAAAAAAAAATTGATCTTCATCAGCTCACAATGCCAGAATGCCAGTTATCATGTTTGTTTGTCAACACCTGATGTGCAACTGGTAAAAAAACCTCTTGTATCCTTTAATGAAAGTAATTTATTTTATTATATAAATTTACTATATAACTTCTTAAAGGCAAGAGAGCTGTCAGTTTTCTAGCTTTTGTTTTGCCCTGTTTCTACCTAAATGTTTTGCCCTGACTGAGATGATAAAAGTGACTAATTGAATATACTAACTTCACTGCAACATACACTGGTAATCCTTTTCTGTGAGAATTACTTTAGTTATAAAATAATAAGGCAGAAAGAATAAAGTTATCACAGCACAAGGCAGTGGAGACTTACACACGAAATCATTGTTAAAAAATAAAAATAAAAAGTAAAAATGGAATGTGCATTTCTTATGCCAAATATAATTTAAGACCTACATTATCATATACATATCATATACATTATCAGTCTTCATGCTCAGGACTATTTAGAGAAATTAATCTTTGTAAAATTCCTGTTTTAAGACAAGATATTTGAACTAGTCAGAAAAGAGGAGAGTGAAGAATTTTATATTTTCATTGGTGAACCAGGAGTCCAATGCCTCACATAATAAGCCAATAAAAGAACTGCAAACTTGCTCTGAACCACAGTTCCTCATCTTTAACTTAAATTTCATGTACTAGCCTAGTGAGGTGTGGTATAAGTTGCATAGGTTCTATTGGTTTCTATCAGATAAAAATGCCTAGAAATTCTAAAATTACAACAATGTAAAGGATTTTTTCCAGAAAGAAAGGATAACATGAACAGGAAAAATATCTCATGAAGTTTAAGTACACTCTAGATGTGACACTGTGTAATAATTATTTTTAAAAATGTGTGCAACCACACTCTTTATATTAAAACTTACTCAAATTTTTACTAAAAAAATTCTAGGAAGACATAAAATTGTTTAAAATTGTGCAGTATCACTCAAAATCACTTGATATTTGATGTATGTTTGTGACTGACCAAAATAAAATATGCCAGTGTGTGAGTGTTTTGGGCCCAGATTAACACAGAGAAGAAACCACATTTATTATAGAAGATATAACGCTTAAAAAACCCAAAGAAGCAATGTCATGCTCAAGGCATCTTCATATGTGAACGGAGTAACTTTGCTCACAACATGCATCCTATATTTTTCATTACCTTGGAAATGACACTCTATTTTTTTTTGAGCAAGTTTCAGCAGTCTGCAAACATGGCATATAGTTATGAAGCATCAAACAGAGTAGGTCTTCCATAAAATTGCTAGAAAATTATGTTCTTAAAATAAGAGGATATTGAGTCCTGTACAAAGAAGATACATATATATAACTATTAACTCAGTTTCCAATATTACCATTCTAGTTTAATAGGCGTGTATTTTACTGTACATCCTTATGGTATCAAAAGCAATATATTACATGTACTGAAAAGAGAGCTAGCACATCTCATTGCTGTTGATAAAAAGATAAACCCAGATAATGAACATTTGACACACACACAAAACCCCCCACATTATGAAAATTATTACAATGGGAAAATGTAGCAACAGTAGTTAAAGATAACTTGGAAGAATGAAAGGCAGAGACTATTTCAAGAGGAAAAGAAAGTGAGTGGTATTTTTAATAACAAGAATAGGTCTTTAAACTTGATAGTGAATATGAGAAAAAAAAATAATGAATGGGGACATTGAGACACATGAAAAATTCTCACCGACCCAAAGAGAAAAAACAACCCTAAAATAAAATTTTCCCTAGTTTGAAGGCATAAAATATAGAAGAAGAAGAAAGACAAATTCAAAACTATTTTAAATTAAATATTTAATTTAATATCCACTGACTGGCTGTATTCTGAATGAGAACATATGATGTAGATACTGTCAGGGTCTCCAGAACTGTTAGTTTATAAACACGCAGCAGTAAAGTCTCACTATACAACCAAGTATTTATCAAACTTGTGAGACAGCATCCAAAAAGATGAAAAACAATGGCTGAAAGCCATGTGCATCAAGCTAGAGATGTGTTCCTCCTCCCTTCTACATTGCACAAGATGTGACCCCAAAATGTTCAGGCTTCTAAGTGACAGTGTCATATTTCTCAGCTGAAATCAAAACACATACTTTCAGGCTAACTATTTAAGAAGAGAAAGGGAGTGAAAAATTTAAAAGAGAAAGTAGAATTCTCTGATGTCATGAATATAAGAAGCTTCTAAAGCTAACTGTGAAAGTACACTAGGTAATTTGTTTAATTTATGAGTATTAAATTACAGAGAGACTGAGCATTTCACAATCCCAAAGAATGCATCATTTTTCCAAAGACACCAACAAACTTATTTCCAAAATGTGCTTTCCAAGAGCTAAAAGAAAAATGCCAACAAAACACAAGATGTATTAGTGTCCATCAAATACTGTGGTCTTAAATGTTCCGCTATCAAGAAGTTAACTGTGAAGCATGAGAGACACAGAGAAGTTCAGTAATTAGTAGAGCTTTTATCTGACAGTTCTTTATCTGATGAATGTAATCTATTCCTTTTCAGTTTTGTAATTTGGGTGTTGTTTTGAAAGAAAGCAGTTTCAATTTGTACTTTGAGCAGCTTGTTCAATGTGTTTTAGTGAATAGGTGGAGTAAGAACTCTTTTCCATTTGAAATTTTTGCTATTCATCATTGCTATTCAATAGGTAGCCACCTGAGTCCTGAATATTTTTGCTGTCCTCAACAAGGTGGATAAAATGCTTTAAGCAAGATTACAACATATAATTAAAAGCCTTTCTTTTCCTTTTTTTCCCTTCCCCTTCCCCTTCCCC
>JANEHK010000055.1:3647948-3663668 GCA_025960845.1 Tachycineta bicolor
TCCCTTCCCTTCCCTTCCCTTCCCTTCCCTTCCCTTCCCTTCCCTTCTTGCCTTGCCCTGGCCCTTGCCTCTTCCTCTTCCTCTTCCTCTTCCTCTTCCTCTTCCTCTTCCTCTTCCTCTTCCTCTTCCTCTTCCTCTTCCTCTTCCTCTTCCTCTTCCTCTTCCTCCCCTTTTTTTCTTTGATCTCCCCACATGGCTATTTAAGGTGAGGAAGATGTCATCCCCTCCCTGGAAGAAAAGGGGTACAATGAAGTGTAGCATGTGCAAGACAAATGAGAATATACACTAGACACTTAGCTGGACAGTGGAAAAAGGTGTCATTCTATGGCTTTTATAAGCTTGAAGAATCAATAGCCTGGTTGTCACAAACTAAAGGAAGCTTTAAGAATCTGAAGATGATGGAAAAAAAAGGTAGGAGATAACTGGAAAGGCAAAAAAAGGAGGGTATAGAGTCATACCGATAACTGCCTTGGAAAAAAAAAAAAAAAAAAAAAAAAACCAACCAAAACAAACAAACAAACAAACAAACCAGTAAACCCATAGAAAGACTGCATTAAATAATATTGCAGATAATATTAAGACAAGTAATAATGCAGTCATAAATGTCGGACTTAAAGGACAAATTTATGGGCAACCAAAAGGCAACAGTCAATATGGCAGATATTAGAAATTAATACAACAAACAATGAGACAGAATTCAATAAGAAGAAAAAGCATGTAAACTGACAAGTGATAAGACACTAGGCAAATGAAAGCCACCAAAAATTGTTCAGGTTTAATGGAATTTTGTCACTTATCTAATTTATAATCTGCAAGACCTAGTCCTAAATGCAGCCCTTTGCCTTCATGCTAACTAGTTCTAAGAGATAGGCAGAGAGCTATCCTGTGAATTGAAAAGCTAAGAGTTATGACAGAGAAAGGTATCTTCAAAGACTATAGTCTGGCACCTTTTATAATTAACAACAGTGCCAAGCAATAAAAGCAATATGAAGAGGAGGTCCTAGATATAGAGTGTGACCAAGTGAAACAAACTTTTAAAGAGAAATAGATAACATTTATAAAATAATGTCTGGCACCTAATTGCAAGGTTTTCCACACAACTTGACCTTTTTTTCTCTGGTTATCAGAACAGTTTATACTTTGCTCTAAATGAAAGATCTATCACAAATGTTTAAATTCTGAATCATGATCATATGTAGATCACTTCTGTCACACGTATGTATGTTTAGTTTTTGTTAAAGTCTAGGTCCATATGGAACTGCTGATATTTGGCAGCAAATCAGTACTCTTAGTCAGAAATAATCAGTCCAATTCTTATTTGGATTTTTTTAAAAAAGATAATCCCTTGTATGCTGAGTGTGTGTGTGCACTTTCCCTGATATTTATTTCTCACTGAGGATGTCTACAAGGACTTTCATAAGCCCTTCCTCCCAAGGAATGTTTTGCTGTCACAGTCACAAATGTGAACAGAGATGGATGACAGCACATTGTATCCACTTTTCAATGCTCTGCTTTTTTCACTCAGTCTCAAAATAATGGGCGGGGTCCCCTATAGTTATGGCATTAATATCTTCCTGCATGTTTGACCAATTCTCAATAAAACGTCTCATACCAATAGAAACAGCTTGAAGAAATTACCATTAATGACTCTTCTATATTACTGAATTAAAAAAAAAAAATCAAAATCAATCAATCAATCAATCAATCAAAACCTCTACATTTTTCCACCTGACTGTATTTTTTGTTTTTTATGGGGGGTCATATGGCAGAAAGCTGGGAAGAGGAGGGATATGCAAAAGCTGAAATTTGAAGAATATTAACAATTTTTTGAGATAAGTCTTGTTAATTTTTTCTTTTTTTTGGGGGGGGGTAATACTTATGTTTACATTTATATTTTTATATAGATTTCTGGATGCTTTTGAGCAAGCCATCCTGTTTTCGTTTGTAATATGCAGTCAGTGATCTCAAAACAAACTGAAAATACAAATGCTGAAAATATTAGTTCTAGTGATGTTTAAGCTCCTCATCCAAATACCTGATAGGGAAAATAGAGAAAACAGAATTCAAAATATGCTGTCATTATGTTTGCCATGTATCTTCCTTCACCCTGTCATACAAGTAACCTTGTTATTCTATTATTTGAAACCTGTATAGACTGGAAAATACAATGCACTTTCTTAAAAAATGGACAAGGAAAATAGATTAAATTACCTCACATGCCTTTGACCTCTTTAGTTCTCCTGTCCAATGGCTTGTAGGACTCCTTGACTGCTTGAAAATTCTATTGACTTCATGCATTCCATAGGTCAAAAGCCCATGAGTACTAAGGTTCCTTAATCCGTACTCTTATCTAAACCTTCTATCCAACGGCTCATACTGTAACTGTGTTAGTGATGAATTTTGCTCAGGTGACAAACTGCCCTGGGGCTGATGAAATACTTTAGATAGCCTGTTACTGGGCATTCTTAAATGGTGTCTCTGAAGTGTCATCTCTTTTCCACAGTTAGGGCTCCTTGAGCAAAATCTTTATTCTTTTCCTTTGCTTTGAGCATTTTACAGAAAATCTACGGTAAAACCTGAGAAGCTATTTGAACTTACGCTTTTTATAAGTTTCAGAGATGCATTATGAAGAATCCCAAAGAGCAGTTTCTAAGGATGATTTTTGTTACTGCTAGTCTCCTTGAACTTCCATACTAAAATGAATTGTAGAAATAAATTAGTATTTCTGTTAACCCTTTAGTCAGTACATGCTTTACCACAGTTAACTATCTGGATAAACCAAATTTATTAACTATTTTCAGATTTCCACAATTCAGCTATGTTCTGTTAACAGCTGTAACAGTGTCTTCATTAATTCTCTATCACAGAATCACGGAATCACAGAATCACAGAATTTTTAGGTTGGAAGATACCTTCAAGATCAGAGTCTAACCCATCTCTGATACCTCAACTAGACCATGACACCAAGTGCCACATCCAGTCTTTTTTTAAACACTTCTAGGGATGGTGACTCCACCATCTACCCAGGCAAGCCATTCCAGTACTTTATCACTCTTTCAGTGAAAAACTTTTTCCTAATATCCAGCCTATATCTCCCTTGTTGCAGCTTGAGACTGTGTCCTCTTGTTCTGTCTGTTGTTGCCTGAAGAAAAGAGACCAACCCCCAACTGACCACAGGCACCCTTCAGGAAGTTGTAGAGAGTGATAAGGTCACCTCTGAGTCTCCTTTTCTCCAGGCTAAACAACCCCAGTTCCCTCAGTAGTTCTTCATATAGCTTGTGCTCCAAGCCCCTCACCCTCAAAATAAGAATTACATGCTGGAAAGCATTAGGATAACCATCTCTTTTTCATTTGACTTATTTATGTAACAACTGCCATTTGTAAACCCCATATTTCCTTCAAGCAAAACACCCTTGATGCTGTCTTTAGTAACATCTCTTGCATGTTAAGTGCTTTTAGTTAGCTGAATAATTAGCAGGATTTTTCCATTTGCTGAAATGTTTCTCTTAGGAAGGAGAACTGACAATGAATATATACTGTTTTGTTGATATCCTTTTCGTTACTGAGACTCTTAACAAAGTCCTCTTTCACTACATTCAGGAGACACTATGTGTAAAGGAGAGTGTCCTATTTAGAAAGAATCTTTTTCACCTGTGAGAACGCTGCTCAAAGGTTGCTTTGTTTCATGACTTCACCCCAGGACTACTGCTTGTTTGACTTTCTCCTGTGACTCTTACTTACAGGTATATACACGCATCCATTCAGAAACCCCCATATTGTTAAGAGACTGTTACCAGGAAAACACTTTTCCTCCTACAGCTTAGGTACTGATTAGCTGTACCAGGTACTCCATCCATATGGGAATAGTCTCCACCTTTCACCACACTAAGGTAGATTTCATATTCCTCTTACTTAACCTGATAGAATGATGCTTACCACAGCTGTCCACTTTAATCATGTCTGTGGCCAGCAGCAAGTAGTCTTGTAAAAGCCCGACAACAATACCAGGCCAGTGATTATATGGAATAGATGTCTCAAAGCGTGTTTTGTGTGGGATTTGCTCCAGTAATGAAGGACTCTTTGGTGTGAAGAGCAGAAAAACATCCTGATCCAAAAGAGTTTGCAAATAGCGTACGAAAGTAAGACAATGATGACAACCACAATATTTATGTGGTTTGTAAGGGAAAAAAGTCTCAAGTGATTCTGTTGGTCAGAGCAATTGTAATTAAATTACTTAAAGATACTGAAGATATTATGTGTCAATATCACGAATCAGTGTTAGATCTTTGTGTGATTAGATTTGCAGACTAGAAAGTACTCATGTTTTCACTTGTAAGTTTAGCTAATGTCCACATAGGAACCTAACAAATCAACTTTCAGTACAGCAATAGAACATGAGAAATTCTTAGAATACAAATAATGAAAAAAAAAATCTCAGGTTATTTATCTAAATAATTAGTCTGGCAACTCTAACTTCTATAAGAGCATTCTTGCTGTGTGCATTACTAGTCTCTGTTCAGTGAATGGCTTGAAGTAATGTATAGTGTGGCTTTTCCAAATATTTTCTAAGCACATTGAACACATTGCGTCTTACTTTCTTAGAAGTACAGCACTTAATGCAACCAGTTCCCAATTAGAAGATGAAAATACTGTTCTATTTCAAAGTATGTCAGGTGTGAACACAGCTACAATTAACAGTGCCTGTAGTGAAGTAAATTAATTTTCACTTTAGATTTTTAATACTTATATTATGTAAAATGAATGAATTATAAAAATGTACAACTGCAATTCTGCTATTTCTTTCTTTTCTTTTCCTGCAGATACTTCAAATGACCCAAAAAGGGTTTTTCACATGTTTTTTGTTTCCTTATTTTTCTTTAAATGAGAAGATAGAAGAAACCAAGAATTTTATGCCCTGGTGCTCTAAAGAGCCTGTTGCTTTTCATTCCTTTATAATAATAACCTTTTAAAAACATTCTGCCTTGAGTAGAACACACATTACAAGATTTCACTGGACAACCTCTATTCTGCAATATTGCTTTCCTAATGAAGCAGTTAGTGAGATCTAATTTTAGATAACCTTTAAATTTTTGTACAAAATATCCTTAGTCTACCAGTCTTTCTGAATTTGGGTTTCCTCAATAGATCCTTCCCACAACAATGCCCTCTTTGTTGTCTTTCTTTTCAATATTCAGAGACTATCAGCACTTTAAATAGTGAAGTAGATATATATTTCTTTGATATTATCTGAACATTTTTTAATCTTTTAAGAGAGATTATATCTTTCTTTATCATCACCTGAATAATCACCTGGATTTAGTATTTTTTATGCCAATTAATTTGTCATTTTACTCATGGTTTCTTGGTCAGAAGAACTTATGGCTTTTTCTTTGTTCCAGGTACTTTTTCCAACAGTATATGGACCTTTAGACCAAAGGTATATGAAACAAGCTTATGAATCAAAAGTATATGAAACTTTTGTGAATAGTTCTTCTCAACTCTTGATTAGAGTTCATATTACTGTTGATTTCCACCTATGGTCATATCCACTTTGTTTGATTCAAAGATAATTTTTGTTTACATTATTTTTTCCATTCAACATATAAACATAATTTCCTATAGGTTGTCAGTCCACCTGGACAAAATGTCCCGTGCATTCTGTTTTTAAATAAATTGTGTAACATAGTAAAAAAATAACTAAGATTTCTTTTCTTGTTGTAGTAAAGAATTTTAATATTGAGATCCATCTATTTACTTCAGTGTAAGTGATTAGATTTAAGGTATGTAGCAGTCTTTTTATCACTTTTTATCTAAGCTTTGCCCACAATCATAATGACAGTTCAATAAGATCTTTGAGCCAAAGACTTTAATTAATTGTTTTTATATTAGTCTCAGTATGTTCTTATTTTGTATTTGTATATTTGTATATTTGTATATTTGTATATTTGTATATTTGTATATTTGTATATTTATTTGTATAACCAATAGTTAATTAAAAATATGTTTAAAAGTGAAATTGTATTTTATATGCAAGGTATTTTTTGAATGGCATTAAATATTGCTTGCTAGTTTATTACTTATTTCCTCCATATTATAAAATGTCCTCAGATGTAAGGGATCTTAAAGATCCTCTGGTTCCAAACCCCCTGCCATGGACACCTCCCAAGAGACTATGTTGCTGAGCCTGATCCATAGTGGCTTTTAACACTTCTGGGGAAAGGGCACTCTGTGAATCCATTCAGACTGCTTAAAGTAGATTTGAGATATTCACGATTAAGAAATGCTTCACAAGAGTTTTTTCCTTAGAACTGTGAGTTGAAGCACGCAGACTAGATCAGGAAACTTGATATATTGCTATAATATTGAAAATACTTCTTTTGTTAGCTGTACGCAAAGAATATTTTATTTTAGCTTTTTAATATTGATTTGAAATTTCATACAAACATATTAACACTTTGAGATATTAAATACTTAAGTTTAACTTTGCAAGTATTTTCTTAAATTATTTACTAATAGAATAAAGTCCTGAAATAGAATGGGGTAATCAAGCAATTAGACACAAGTAGCATAATTTCAAAGTCCAGATACAAATTTGGTCTGGCTTTCAGACAAAACAATTTAGCTGGTGTTGTGCAGCTCCATATTTGGTAGCTTTTCTTAAGAAATAAATTTGTAAGACTTCACCTTGTGCTATATATTTAGGAATCTCTTAACTAAGAGTATACATTACTGGAAATTTTTTTTCATTAACTGAAGAGGAACTGATGTTTGAAAATGAAAGTTATGATTTCACTGATTTAATATTATGGCAATAAAATAATTACATAAAATGTTACTTTTAATAGTTTAGAGGGTTTTTTTTTTTTTTTTTTTTTTTTTAAAGTCTGAAGCAGTGAATGTCAACAGTAGTTTATAGTAATCCATAACTTCTATAGCATACATTGTTACCCTGGTACAGCTTTGAAGTACGTGTTCTTTCAAAATCAACTGTTGAAACATGTTTTCTGGTTTCTAACATGTCACATCACAGGTAGTGTTTAAAAATTATTTTTTTTTTAAAAAGACACAGCAAAAATATTGTTCATTTTCTAGAAAATGCAAAATACTGTGTGAATTTTCAGACGTTTTACAGCTAGCTGCAATGATGTCATGAATACCTTAGACTAGACAAGAGAAGAATATTTTAGTTGGAAAGGATCTACAGCACTGATCTAGTCAACATGCCTGACACCAGCAAGATCCCTCCCCAGCGCCTCTTCTGCCATTCACAATAGAGATGTCTGAGGTGATGCTTCTCCATGAAGCCCTAAGACTTTTTTGCTCCTTGAACATGGTGAGTGTCAGACAGTCCCAGCATCATCTCTGTGCTGGAGACCCTGCTGGCACCAGCAGGGATGGAACAGTGCTGATGATATCCATCAGAGCCATGCCCTTAGGGGCACTCCCAGGAACTGACATTCCTCAGGTGGCAATGTCCCTTCCAAAGCCCTCTGTGTCTCCCAAGAGCCAAGGCCTCAGTAACTCAGCAGGTAAGCCTGCACTGCCCCAAGAAATTCCTCTCAAATAGAGCCTAAATTCTTGCACTCCTGATCCCAGGTGGGAATCAGCCAAGATAGTTTCGGCAGTGGCTCCACCCCTAGGGGCCCTGACAGCACTGATGCCACAATCCTCATCAGAAAATTCTCTTCACTCTTGTTGCCCGAGGAGCTGCTTTGCTTTGACCAGAATGTTTCTCACATCACCTACACCATCACAAATGGGGATAAGCCCAGTCCTTATGTAGTCCCAGTGATGCAGCTTGGGTGGTGACAACTGCTTTGGGGTCTAGACAGCCACAGTCCTGAGGTCTCAGCAGGATGTGTGTGACACAGTCCCCAGTGCTGCTGCTGTTCAGCCTCTCACCTCACACACTATGCTTGACACACCCCAAACCCTCTCCTTGTCCCAGACCTTCTGTCCCATACAGCAGATGCATTACCACTGCCTACAGCTCTTGGAGGCCACAGAGAGTTATTCTACTCAAGAGAAGGAGAAAAACAAAAGATAAGAAAAAGGCAAGAACCCCAGCTTCAGGGCTGACCAAACACACTGTTAAGAACACAGTCCAAATGACTCTTAAACACAGAGACTCTTGGGGTATCAATCACTTCTCAAGGGAGCCTGTTCCAGTGATCTCAGTAAAGAGATTCTTCCAGATGCCCAGTCCAAATCTCCCATGGTGCCGCTTGGAGCCATTCCCACATGGCCTGTCACTAGATCCCAGGGAGAAGTAATCACTACCTTCCTCCCCACATCCTTATCTCCAGAAAACTGCAGAGAGCAATGAGATCACTGCTCAGCTTCTTTTTTTCCACATTAGGCAAGCCCAGAGTTCTCAGCCTCTCCTCAGAGAATATGCTTTCCTGCATAAAAGGCTTATCTGCTATTCAGTCCAGAGGCAGTGGGAGAGGACGGGTTGTTTTTTTTTTTTTCTGTTTCACTTTGCTTTGAGGTGAAGCTATTGGACATGTACAGTCAACTTTCCTCTTTCACTTATTGAAATTTTATGACATTTGTTAGCTGATGCAGTTCACTTTTGGAATAGTCCTATTTTGGTTGTGGAGGTAGTTAAGACATGAATTTTTTTCACAAAATTTAATGTTGTCTTTGATTTTTTTAAAGAATCCTTTTTCTCTTTCACATCTAAAGTTAAATAGAATGGAAGAGAAAATTTAGGTTGGAAGCGACCTAAGCTGGACAAGAAAGCTGCTCATTTGTTCATATTTTAAATAAATGAATGAAAATGTCATTTTCTTTCTATGTGGTAGGTTTTACCCAGGTACTTAATATGACAATAGGACTTGAAGGTTAATTGGATAGATTTATTCCTTTTTCTTTAAATTAGTAGAGGATTTATATTTTTTATTTGTGTGTTATCCAACCCTAGGGAGTCTCATTTCCTAAACCTATATAGATTTTAAACTAATACAGAAAATAAAAAAATGAAATTAAATAAAAACTATGAAATAAAAACACTGACAATTTTGGAGATATTCTCTGTAAATTACAGGTGTTTCTAGGAGTCTGGTGAAAATAATTTAATATAATAAAATATTTTTATTTTATAATATATAAAATATAATATATATATGTTACAATATATAAAATATAATAAAATATTTTAATATAATAAAATATTTTAATATAATAAAATAATATAATAAAATAGGCATGTATTTGTGTATTTTGATATTGTCAAAATGAAAAAAGTTTTTAAAATTTACAGAATTTCATTCACCCAGAGCATTAGTTTCCTTTGTCAGAAAGCAGAAAGCTTTGTCATAAACTCATAACACATTTATGTTTGCCAGTGTCTCTGGCAAACAAGAACTACTGATAAGCAAATATTACTTCTCAAAGAATGGGTAAAATATAAATGTGTTTGCAAAAAGGCCAGTAGTTATTTTACTGGCCTGGCTACCAAATACTCCTTTTTTAAACTTTCTCCAGTCATAGCTAGAGTGAGCTCAGGAGAAAGGAACATTGAGACTAGGATAAAAGGATTGTCTGTGAAAATTATGTGAATGGGAGACTGTGGAAATTGTTGCAGCAAATGAGTACGCACATCCCAGATTCAGAATTGATGCTTCCTACTTTTTGTGGGCTCATGGAATGGAGAAAACCTGTTTGGCACTTGTAAGCAAGCTCTCTTTGTGACTCTGTGGTGTATTCTGGAGGCCATAAGTGAATTTCTCCATGTATTTTATCTTAATTTCAACTGCACTGCTGATGTGGTTTAACCCCAGCTGACACCAAGCCCTAGGCTGTTGCTCATTCAGTCCTTCACCAGTAGGATGGGAAAGAGGATCAGAGGAGCAAAACCCGGAAAACTCATGGATTGAGATAAAGGCAGTTACAACAAAAGCCACACCCACAAAGAATGTAAAACAAGGAATCAGTTTAGTGCTTCCCATGGCAGGCAGATGTTCACACACCTCCAGGAAAGCAGGGTCCTATCAGATGTGACAGCGACTTGGGAAGACAAATGCCATCACTCCAAACATCTCCCCTTTCCTCCTTCTTCCCCCCACTTTAAGCACCGACCATGATGACATAGTCTGGAATATCCCTTTGCCCAGTTTGGATCGCTTGTCAGGCTGTGTCTTCTCCCAGCCTCCCAGGCACAACCAGCCCTCTCAGCAGTGTGGCAGCATGGACAGCAGCAAGGGTCCGGGCTCTGTGTAAGCCCTGCTCAGCAATAACAAAGACATCTCTGTGTTATATTTGTTCAGCACAAATCCAAGACACAGGCTCATATTAACCACTATGAGGAAAAATAACTCTACCCCAGCCAAAACCAGCACAACTGACCACTTTTCGAAACAACTAGACAAGAAGAAATATAGGTGATCCGCAAATTAAGTATTTTGGAAATAATAACAAATACCTAATTCCTAACATTCTTCATCACACTCCAAAAGTATTATCCAAAAAGGCATGAGGCTTAGTAACACCAGAAGAAATCATTATCAGCATTAGCAAACAAAGAAGATTCAGTGATGTTTTGCAAAATGCTTCTGAGTTGGAGGGAACTACAAAATCTGTCATTCTAAAATATGATCATATCATTAAAGAGGTGCTTACTGACACTGGAGACACATTTCTGCAATACTTTTTTTCTTTCATACATAAATAAGAAGTTGAAAAGGAGTTTTGCAGTGTTAAAGTTGCAATTCTCAGCTCATGAGGATTGAGATGAACAAGTGAAAATTCTCTATGGTATGTTCAGTGCATGAGAGTGAAGTGTGGCATGTTCTTAAAAACTGCAGCCTGTGTTTAAATATCTTCTTGTTAATTTGAGAAGGTGAAGTGTAACTGATTTAGAAAGGATTGCACTGAAGTTGAAGTTTGTTTCTGATTCTTTAACATGAATTTATTAATTGTTTTTTGGTGATTTGAAATAACATTTTCACAGAATAAATTATTACAGAACCCTAAATGAACTTTTTATAGAAATAAACAAATCAGCAAAGGATTTGAAATTTGCAAATTTAGAGGTTTCAGTGTAGTTTCCTGGTCAAACATGACCATTTATGTCTATCTTTTGGACATAAACTTTCTGTGAGTTTCTGCATGGCCTCATGGGATTTGTAGTCTAGACTAGGAAGTTGGCTCTTAAAAGAGAGTGATGACATAAACATGTGTTAAATCTGTTGGAATACTGCAGGAGTATTCAATATTATTGATATTCAATTAATTTGCCTTGAAATCAAATAAGTAATTCTGTGTGTCTAAAGTTTATTTGCCTGAGGATCTAGTGGAGGATATCACATCTACAAGTAAGATATTGCACAAATAAAATACCTTATTCTGTGTCCTCTCACTGTTCTGTAATGTTTTAATGGTTTCAACACTTCAGCACAAATAGAAATACAACTGAAACTCTGAACGTTACTTGGCATAGAATCTACAGAAAGTAATTTCTGTCATATTTATGTCACAAAAATTACTAGAAAACTATTCTATAGGGTTTTTTATCAGGAGACAGATAAGTTAAATCAATGTAGAAATCATAATGACTAGTATTTTTGCACTGAATTACCTCAGTGCAAAATTAAACATAAGGGGCACAGGCATGTCTATGAAACTCCATGAAGTCATGTGGCTTTCATTGGGACAGCACTGACTTTGGACAGCACCAGTCACTCCATGCTTTCCTTTAGAGAACCTATCTCTGCAACAAGCTTGGAAGAGAACATCAGTATTGATATCTGCTGAGAGTCAGGGCTGAAGAAAGGGGAAAAGAAGGCCAGGCAATTGGGTATACCTGCATCCAGAACTGGTGACAAAATTAATGTTAGCAGATGATGGCCTTGATGGTGGAGGTCATGTGGCTTTTATAATTTATCTTCAGTTACGGCTGCTCTTGTAATTAGGTTTCAGTTTGAAATAGTGATAGTCCAATCCCCAGTGTTTTAAATGGGAAAGCAATTGTGTAGTTAAGGGAAATTACTATCACAGCTTTTCTCAGACTTCAGACATAGTAGATGACTTGAGAAAGAAAAACACATAAGCAATGCCTTTAGAGGTACATCTAAAACCTGCTTACAGAGTGGGCTCAAGATCACAAAGAAAATAGTTAAAAATTATCTTAATTCTCTATTAAATCTTTGAAGTTCAGAACTGGGACTAGCCTTTTAAACAGAATGAGGATGGATGCCTGCAAAGAATTTTTCAAAAGTTTAAATAAGATTCAGACATCAAGTGCTGCTGAAATACCAGTTAAGTAATTGTACAAGTTTTAAGAATTCAAATTACTTTAAAAAGATTACTTTATTTGCACATTCTTTTAAAATCACTAAAAATGAATAATATGAGCTTGGACTGCTCCCTTTACAAAGAGTTCAATTGTACTATTTTCAGTACCAGAGATCCATTCTGCTATTCTTGATGAAGATGTGCTCGTCAGCCATCTTATCACTTCAGGTGTTAATACACACTGAACATGTAGGGCAGTGGTTTAGAATGACTTATCAGGTACCCAGAATCAAAAAGAATTTTTTCACAGAAGTCAATGAGTAGCAACCATTTTTGTATTTCAGATGGTGTAAAACAATAATGTTTTCCTTCAAAAGAGGCTTCTCATTTTGGAAATTTGAGAGAGGTCTTTTACTAACCTCTGGCTTAGTACATCTAAACAGCATGAAGATTAAGAGGTTTGAATCTTGTATGGCAATAACTTGATGTCATGGCCTTTACTCAAGTGAGTACCTCTCCTGAGTGCAGTAAGACAGTCTTGTGCACAGCTGCAGGCATGTTGCCGAGATGGCCAAAATTTTGCTGAAATGGAAAATCTGTCCAGGTACATCCACTACACAGATACATCTTAGAAGAATATTACAATTTTAGAGCTCACAGAATGGAAGGGAAAATTTTATGTCAGAGGACTTATGCCATCTCAGACCTGGCTTTACCTCAACACTGATAGGTCTCTATGATGCTTCATTATTCAGTGTAAATGGAATAACATAATGAAGCTGCCAGGTCTCTGTTACTGTTCACATAGGTCAGAAAGGGTTAAATGGGCAGCTGCCGTGCTTCACATCTCTGTCTCTCAAGAAAAAACTTAGGGCACAGAAGTAAGAGAAGTACTTAATTTCCCTTTTTCCTTTTTCCTTTCTCTTCATACATAGGCTTTATATCTGTTCCAAAACATGCATGACTGCTATATGGATATACTGTTACTTAGCAATAATCTTCTACTGGGAATGTCTAGTATTTCATTTCACTCTATAAACTGAGTTTAAAAATATTATGAAAGCAGCTTTTGTTCCACTAGCTTTTTTCTCTATTTATATCCATCTCCTTTGTTTTCTTCTCAATTCTAATATAAGTAATGTTTTACAAAATGAAGTTTCATCTTTGCACAGAAAAAAGTGTAAAATTTCTGAACTAGCATTTTTTAAACATAAAATATTTTCTCTCATCTTCTACAGAAAAAATAAAATAAAAATTGAAAAGTACAAGACAACTGAAAGCTGTCTCCAAGAAGCATATGTAATAATATGTTTAAATACTGTTGTTTAAAGTTTAGTTGATATCTCTTTCCAAGTAATAGATTACATACATAGCAGAAGTACTTATTTACTTTTTTACTGTAGTAGTAAATAATAGACATATTTACAATTATTATTACTTTTTGCACTGTATTTCAATAAAGGAACTCACATCTGCCAAGTGTAATACAAAAGAGGACAGCAAGGGTCTCAGTTTCCTGAGAAAACAAAGATGATTCAAAAGGTCTTTTTGTTTATCCTCCAAAAATTTATAATCATAGGTCTGTTTAAACCAAGCTGAGAAAGTGAAGATGGAAAGTTTTTGTAAATTTAATGAAATGGTGAATAAAAAATGTCAAGAACCTGGATTGTTGCTTTTGAGCCATTAAAGACTATGCACATATTTTCTGCTCAGAGAATGCTCAGTAGATGTATTATCCCATTCAGGTAACTGTGCATGTACCTGTGTACACGTGTTTATGCAAAACATACAGTCATAAACCCAGGGCAACGTTCCCTGACTCACTAAACTCAAAAAGGAATTGTAGGATGTAAAGAACCTATAATACCAGCACAAATCACTATATTTGAATACATAGATGAAATACTATCATTTGCAAATATGGTGCTCCTATGGTGCACCATCTGTGCTGGAGAAGTTTTTCCTAGGGAAAAAACCACATGTCCTAGGAGTAAATAACAAGAAGACATTGTGGCACAAGAAAATCATGTCATTCTTTAAGTTACACTTGGGTGCTAGACACCAGTTCTAAATCTACCTTGCATGATTAAGCTTTACAGACTTTCCAAAAGATGTACATTTTTTCCATGTTGTTACAAGTACAATCTAGCAAATGCTTCAGACAAAAATATGCCATTCTGTTTTTAATGAAGTCCTAGTTTTAAAATGAAGTCTGTAATAAGGTACAAGATCCACCTTAAATGTAAAGGTTGCATAACTTTTTTTTTTCTAATAAAGTAAACATATAAATAAAATGTTGTATCATTAGTTATTAGTGGTTGATACTTAAAGCTCTGTTAGGCATAGAAAGATCTTTAATGCTTTCATTATCCCTTGATGACTAAATTCTGTGCAATGAACCGAAGTAGCCACAACATTTAAAATGCTAGTCAAAGACTGATGAGGAGTGGCTGAGGTATCATAAAATGAGAATAAAAGCAATTTTTAAAAGATCCACATATTCTCAGTTTGGCAGAATAGGGATTGACAGATAGGAACAGCTAATTTGAAAGAAATCTCTGCATGAGAGCCTGGGAACAAAATGAGCAAGCTAATCTCCCCCACTGTGTGCAGAGGTATTGATAAGCTGTGCATCCCTTCCTTTAATTTCCTTCACTATTCTCATTCCTTTACTAAGCTCTCTCACTCTGTCCATTCTGCCTTTTCTGTTTTTTTTTTTTCATTGTACTTATTCATGCAGTGCCATTTCAGAAATGTCAGTTTTAGATCTTGCTTTGGGTGACCCTGACCATGGTCCTTGTCACTGAAGAGGATGGTGATGCTTCAGCTGTAGTCTCAGAGAATTGTTTATATGCTATGACATTTTGTTAAATGTTAAATTGGTAAAGGTAGGTGTGTGTCTGAATGAAGAAGCCTGTTTAAAATAACTGAAATTTGATCTTGAGAGAGACACCATAGTATATACCATGACGTTATCATCCTCCAGAAACAAAGGCTGAGTAGAGATGGAGATAGGAAAGTCCAAGTGTTCTTGTGACTTTGATGTGAAGGCTGACAGGCTGCCTTAAGCTCTGAGGGACAATCCAACAACAGACTTTCAGTAGTGAGAATTAGTATCACATGCAAAGAAATTGAAAATTTTCCTGCTGTCATTGAAGAGGGTCATTATCTCCTCAAAACCAACAGACTAAATGTTTTGTTATCTTGTGGAAAATCTCACCATGAAGAAGAAAAGGAAATATCTCTGTTGTGGTATTTTACTACAACAGATGTATTACCAAAACTTACTTATACAGTAAGTTGTAGGTAAAACTGTATTTCCTCCTTAGAAGGCAGAAAAAGCCAGGTATTTAATAAGAAACTTGCTTTGGTGTACATTTTTAATATGTGTTCCCCTAGCATGTCTACTTTGTGACATCATGATGTAAGTCAAAATATTTGAAAGATTTGAGGCTTTTCTCACTTCATTTTACTCTTTCTGTT
>JANEHK010000055.1:3664068-3675485 GCA_025960845.1 Tachycineta bicolor
AAAAAAGAGGCATATGTAATTTCCACAACAAACTAAAATACCAAGAGCATGATCACTTTAAATAGTTTATTTGCTTGGGGTTTTTTTTTTTTTTTTCCTAAAAGAAGATGTATAAAAGGCTTTTATACAGAAAGATTTTGTACATAAGTACCTGAAATAAGACCCAAACTCTTCATGCACTACTGTGGGTTTGGTGTTTTTTTTTTTGTTTTTTTGGGGGTTTTGTTGTTGTTGCTGTTTTTGTTTTTTTTTTGTTTTGTTTTGTTTTGTTTTGTTTTAAGATTTAATAGATTTTTGCATTAAACATATTTTTGAGGGTATTTTTCTCTTTTAAACATGTTTTTAAACCTCTCACAAGATAAAGGTTATTTTCTTGATTAGGCCAACTTCAATTTGGCCCTAATTTGATATAGTAAGCTCATTTAAAGGCTGTCTTTCTAAGACAAAGGCATTCTAGATGTCTTGTATGTAAAGATCTCTCCTGTTTGGATCTCTATTTTCAGGTAAATTTCAATTGAGAACTCAACCCTTTCTAGTGTTGTTAATGAACTATGTGACAAAATACTTTATTTATTCTTAGAGTATCAAGCATGAAAATGAATTTTCAAAGATAACTGTAACAGAGAAGTTACTGTGTTCAGTGAAAAGTAATCCTGTGCAGAGGCTTTTTTCTCTATAGCTTGTGTTTATTTATATTAGTAAGTAGATTCAGATGTCTGTATATGCTCTACTGATATTCCTTTCCCACGTGAAACAAAAAATGATAGGTCACAACATTGCTACTGTTTGTCTACACCTACACAGAAATTCCTTTACTTTGGTTTGAATTAGAATATTACATTACAATCTGCAGCTGAAAACTGTCCTCCTTGTTGAAATTTATTTTTTTACTGATATTTTTCTTTTACTTTCTGCTTTTCCTTTCATAATGTCAAAAAAAAAAAAGAAAGTTTCTTTTCTTATGGAAAAGTAAAGATAAAGGAAGACTTTATTAAAAAAAAAACAAACACTTTATTTATTTATCAGGATCACCTGAAGTGTTGCTCAGACAAACAAAGTAATAAACTTCACAAAGCCTGGCAAGATGCCTCCACAACTTAAGGTACACAAGAAAAATAAACAAAAATGTTTACTTTATTCTGTGTCTCTAGAAGCAAATGGTGGGGGTCAGTTGACTGTTCAGTCAAGTTAATACTGTTTCATTTTTATTGAGACCAAAAGACTGCAAACAAAAGGAACAGAGAAAGATACCTGAGGATCACAACAAAATAGATCAAAATGAATGTTCAGATGTGTAAATTCAAAATTGATGTCGTCTTCCCCCCCCCCCCCAAAAAAAAAAAAAAAAAAGGCAATAACAGAATTGTGTCAGTTGAAAGGAAACAAATATTTTTTAAAAAAGCTAACAGTTCAATTTGGACCTTGCAGGAGACAAAAAGATACTACTCTTTCTGTGTAACGTATTTTAGCACATAAATGCAAAAGGAAGGCCCATCATGAAAGTACTCTGCAATTAACAGAAGCAGGGATGAAATCAAAGAAACACATCTTCAAACCAGGACAGTGTGTTAAAGAAAGGTAATAAAATCTATATATAATATATATATAGATTTATTATATATATATAAGTTGCATCATATATAGCACAAATGTCAGGCTGATGTTAAAGCACTGTGCTCTGCAGAGTTATGTTTATGGAAATGTCTAACTGCTGTAAGGGCCCTGAAAGCATACTGAAGAGAGGCTTAATAAGAAATAAGTGTGAGAGTGGAAATGTTGTTTCTTGTAGGGGAACAACATGAGAGAAAGTCAGGAAATAAATCTGTGGGGGACCAACACAAAGGAAACAGGAGGGCAAGCAGAGGTGACTTTTTAATTTTTTTTCCCATTGGTTTCCCTGGGAGAAGCATCTGGACCAAGATCACCCACATAACTCTGGTTTGTTGGGTGTTGGTGGGTTTCTGTGCTTCCAGCTGCAGACCAAGCAGGGTGTGCAGAATCCTACTGCTCTAGGGCAGTGGCTGGGTAGCAGGAGGTATGTGAAATAGCATGCAGATGGCCAGGAAATTTGATTATCAAATCCCTCTGCATTCCCAGAAAAAAATTTTCCTGCTTTGTGGAGTAAACCTCCATTGCCTTTGCTACTCCTCAGGGCGCAAAGACGTGCTTCTCCTTTGCTCCTGACAGTTCAGCTGGCTTAGTTTTGGTATGGAAAATTGTCTTGTTAATCAAACGTCTATCTTTCTTTTTATTCATTAGATATTTTATCTTACTGACAGTGTAGAATAAATATTAGTGTGATTTATACCACAGCATTTGCAAAATCCTGTGATTTGTTTTTATGAAATAGTACATAAACCTGAACAAACTGAAATATACTATGTATTGACAATTGAGATAATAAATACTTATTTTTCTATTGTCAGCCATCCCATCTTCTTCAGCCAATAACCCTGAGATCTATCAGCAGTGGTCTGGTCTGCACAATGCTGTCAGTGCCTACAAATGTTCTTTCTCCAGTGCTATCCAGGGTCATTATGGGCTGTGGAATCTCTTAGCCATCTCCTCCTAAAGAGCACTGATCAACAGCACTTCCTCAATTCCTGGGGTAAAACCAGGAGATGACATTTATGAACAACATGGAGCTAACTTTCAAAGGGAAGGGAGATGGGAAATGGTAGAAATAGTTGCAAAAATGTGGGTCACAATATTATACAGAAGGGCTAGTGTGGAGAAAAGTAATTCAAAAGAGGAAGAGAGGAAGATTTGTGGGCACAGTCAGGGTGGTGGTGGGCAAGGGAGAAATCTATTGCTAGCTGTTAGATCCAAGCATTTCTTTTTATGAATTGTATTGCAAGCTCTCGTCTAAGCTGGCTGCCAGGAACTGGCAGTGTAATCCCAGTGTAATGTGGACACTGGTAATTTTACTTTTTTCACTGTGGTCCCAGCTGAGATGCTCCTATATAGCTTAGTCCTTACATATTTCTCTGGTAACTCAAACAAAATTCATCTCTGCTCTTCACACTGTAATTAATGTGTCAGTCGTTCAGTTCTCAGCATGGATACCCCTGAACAGCCAAATCATCCTGAAAAGGAAATTATCACTAGAGGGATAGATTTCAGTTTCTCTCTCTCCTTTTTTTTTTTTTTTTTAAAAAAAAAAAAAAGAAAAAAAATCATAATTATAAAATACCCCAACCTATAAGCAGAGAAATAATAGATAAAAGTATGAAAAAAGTTCTCATGTGACCTTATATTGATAGACATATAACAGAATACTATGATGAGAATGACTTTAAAAGGCAGCCAGTGGTGTTGAAGTGCATTTCTCTAAATTTGGTAATTTGGGCTATATATTTTGTTGGGATTCCTGGGAATTAAATTCTCATGTTCATCTGAAAATATTCTATATCACCTAATAATAAATCTTCTCCATGACTCTAAGCAGTGTCTGATTTTCTGGCTGCTATGCAAAAGATGACAACTGTTTCAATTATTTCAAACAGTGATAGATCAAGAGAGAAACAAAAGGGATAGTTTCCATGCTGAAAACTTACTGTGTCCCTGTGTTCTCAAATACACCCTCAAAACAAATAATTTTTACATTTCACAAGCCTCTTGCTATTAATTAAAGACTGACTCTTCAAACATGGAAGCATGAAACTTAGCTGTGTCAGCATGAATTTTTTGCAAGACAGAGCTGAGAGACTAAGTGAAAATGAAGGAAAAAAGAAGGAAAATCCAGAGTGAGTTTCATGGGAATTTAAAAGATTTCAGAGATACTTATGTGCAAATCAAGGCATTTAATTGTAAGACGTCCTCAGTGATAAATGGCAGCCAAAACTTATTTGAATAAATTCCCCATCATAAAATGAGAAATTATGTCATGACTTTGTTTTTTCCATTGATCCTTGAGAAATATGAATCTCAAAAAATTACCACCAGATCCTCAGGTCTTTTGCACTCCTAATGAACTGAGTAAATGAGAAAATAGCGCCTCTGCAATTAAAGAAATGCAAAAGCACAGCTACCTGGTGAAAAGAGAACAGAGAGGGAATGTTTTAAAACTACTCATCCTAAAGGATCTATTTCCTAAGTCCTATAAAGAAGCAATCATCTCTGCCAAGAATTATATAGCACGCCCCCCCCACCCCCCCCCCCCCCCCCCCCCCCGACTTGTTTTCTTAATAGATATGTTTGAAGCAAGCATTTTAAGTACATGTATGTCCTTCTTTGGTTCAGAAAACACCCAAGAGAAATAACCAGTCTTAGCTCAAAACCACCCACAGCAAACCTTGCCAGATGGCAAGATACCAAAAGGCACTACAAGCTATGGTGTGCCAGTAAATGATGATGAGGCAGCTTGTTGCCAGTGTCTTACCCCTTCAAAAAGGCAGAAAATTTGTCAGCTGAAGATGCCTACATTCCTCGGCTCAGGGTGTGTGTTTGGAACTGTGGTGGCCTCTAGATGGCCTCTCCTCACAGTCTGTCCAAGACCAACTCCTTGCTCCTCCTATGCCAAGCAGGCCACCTGAGAGTGCAGGGTTTGTCTGTGGCCAAGAGGCCGCCCATGACATTTCTAACTCCAGTATCAAAAGGCAGTGTGTTGAAAGCTGGTCACATTACAGTGAACAAGCTCTTTGTATCTTTGTCCAAGTATTTTCAACTTTCGTGTATTTTCAATCAGTGGTGCCACTCGTGTGGCAAATAGCAGCTCCTCTAGATCAGAGGATATTTCTCTGGAAATGTCATTTTTTCAAAGACTGTTTGAATGGAAATCTGAAATAATCTTCAGCCAATATTCCACTGCTCAAAAAGAGGTTTGGACTGTTTTCCTATCTGTTGTGGTGTTGGGAGATGAGGAACTTTGTACTGGGAATACTGTTTGTTTATTCATTAACACATATTGGCTGATAGGTAGAAAAATAGGTCATTGGAAAGATCATTTTCATGGTAGAGACTAGGTACAAATGAAGATGTGTGGCTGTGTCCCTCCATGCCAGGCAGACGTGGACCATTGTCTGGCTCAGATCTGCACAGCGGCCAAAGCGTTTCAGTCAGGGTTGCAAGCTGGCAACCTTTCCTTGCGGGACTTGGCTTCTCACTGGTGGATGGCCTTAATTGCATCGTGACTGCAGTGGTGGACAAAAGGTCGACTCTTCTAGGCAGGTTTAATGATGGTTTATTACAGTCCGAGCGGTGGGAGCTCCGCCACTCTTTCAACTACCCAGAGAGAGCCCCTTTGAATTTCCCTCCCCGAACTTATAAACCGGGGAGGATTCAGGGGTGGCAACGACAGGTCAACAAATCAGGGAATTTGGGGGATAACAAGGGGTGTCCACTTCTAAGCCTCAGACCACTCACAAGGGGGGAAAAGGGGATTTCCCAGGCACCAGTCTATCACTCAACACCTCTCCTGGGACTTTCCCGAGTCCAGGGAGGGGTCCTGAATTGACAGACAGGATGCTCCAGAGCTGGGGGGAGAGGGGATTGACAAGGATAGGTGGAAGGGTGGGATAATTGACGTGAAACAACTTGCTAGACAGCAAATTCATAGGGGAGGAACCGTTACAGAAAATGTGGGCACAGTGGAATGAACCATAACATAAAACTTTGTATAAAACTTACAAAATTACTTAAGAACTTGATAAAAACAATTCTTGCACCGCCAGAAAGATGTTTCTAAAAGTAATAAAAAAAGTTTATTTGATTCGATACTATACCCTGAAATTATGTATGTGCAGTAGATGCTCAAGCCTTGAAGTAATATTTACCAATTATTTGCCTCACTGTAAATTTTTTGCTTACCTCAGCATATAAAACGCTGTGATGATCTCTTTAATCTAAGAATATTAAACTGTAAGGTGTATCTATAGGAATAGCTTATAGAACTCCTTACATAACTACAGCAGGTTTATTCCAAGAATACAAATTGCAGATAATCTTTAAATTTGCTGAAAGTGCTTGCTGTGGAATATAGCAAAAATCAGTTGTAGAAAAGGAAATCAACTGCAGCATTACATAAAAACTTTTTGCTTTGGAAAGCCAAGATTTTATTTTCTTCTTGTAGGCAAGGTATAATGTTAGCTATGGTAAATTCTGTGTTGCAGTAACTTATACTGTTCTTAAATAATGATGTCTTTTACTAGGTGATATTAGTTAAGGTAAATTTAAAAAACAAAACAAAACAAAAAACCCCACTTTTATAAGAAAAAGGTTTGAATAGGCCATGGAAAATTAATACTAAACTTCCTGTTGTCTACCTCATTACCTTGTTAGATGACTTGTATTAAAAGCAGTGAAGCAAAGAATCAGTAACCTGGGCCAATGCCATTTCTACAGTGCAGCAAATACACGTATCACACAATTTATACAGAAATTATGTATGCTGAGTATGCTTTCCAGGACTATAAGTGCAGCAGACTAGAAATAATGACTTTATTATGATGGTTCAAGTTTCTGATTTTTGAAGTTATCCCTGAAAAACATTGTAATGGTTTTATCCCTGAAAACACATTGTTATGTCTTGGGTATCACAAGAGATATTCTTGTTTGTACATTACCCTTAAATAAGGATGCATATTTATATTTATACTCTACATCCACATAAACCTGTGAATGCATAAACTGCATTTCACAGAGACATGGAAGCTGTATGTGCCTATACTTGAACAAAGAGAAATGGTTACTGGTTTACAGTATTATTTAGTACATTAAAAAAAATTAAGGAGAAGAATTTTGACTGCTGCTTTTATTAAAAATTATATTGCTGGAACATGTTGTCTTTTGCTGAGGACATATTTCAAATACAGCTTTGGCAACTCATGGTCTTGCTGAGAAAGCTCATTGGAATTAATGGGGTACTTGGGAAAAAAGAGCTGTAAGCCAGAGGAAGTAAATGCATCGTGAGACACTGGCTTCAGTGGGGAAGCTCTTTTAATACTTCCTGGAACTCCTGGAACTTCTCCTATGCAAATAACACCACATGCTTGTCAGCACAACCATTCGTGTGTGGGGTTGGATCATCAAACAAGTAGGAGAAAATAATCAAAAAATGCAGTCGATTGTTTGACTTGTTTTAATTGAGCTGTTTTCCTTACTTCAGTCCCTCTGAAAATGATACTGCTATGACAAAGAAAGGTGTAAGGTGAAGTCATGCAGCACCTGTAACTTCTGCATGCACCTTTGTTAAAGTCTCCACACTCTTGAAAATCAACATCCTGAGAACAGCATACATTTGATTTTGAAGGCAGTATTGCATTGGTATTTGTAATATCTCATTTTCCAAAATGGAGGGACTTTGGTTGGTCAGTGTCTTAAAAAATTAAAATGCAATTGTTACTTCATTATTCAAAAGCCAAAGAAAACACCTAAATTACCCACAGATTTTCTTAGAAAAAAAATTTAAAATAAAACAGATGTTATCTGATCTGCAAAACCAACAAATAAAAGTACAAGTACAAATCTTTCTTACCAGAGAGAACAAAGCCATAAAATCATATGCCAGTTTATGACTGACAGTTTCTTGGAAGTGTTCAGCTCCTCCTCTGGATATGTGCCTAAATTAAAGTATTTTATGGAATATCCTTTTTAAAAAATCATTGCTAATGGAAATTTCCCTGTTTAAAATGTTGTAATCATTGCTGCTTTAGACTTTTGGTTTTTCCTCCATGAGTTCTACAAAGACACTTTCACACTTTGGTCTGCAAACTTGAGACTGTTCACATAGTGTTTCCAAAGGACTACAGGAAAATCAAGGTAACACAAAAAGTTGTGCCTCATCTAACTATATAAAATTTATGAAGGCTTCTCCACTTCTAAGGGGGCACAAAACCTGAAGGTTGCATTATTCCACTCAGCTTTACAAGCATCCCAGGAAACACAACTGTCTGTCTTGTGAAAGGAAGAGAAAGTTTTGAGAAGGTTGTGGAGGGAAGTTTGCAGCAGAGATCACCTATTGTCACCAAGAGGATTATCTCAGAGTGCATATTACCCACCGCCAGCTGTGCCAGGTGATTTGTTAATTTAGGTTGTAAAATGCTTGGGAACAAAAGAAAATAATGGTGCTTTTTCTGAAAAAGATACACTGAGATGTTCTTAATCATTCTTATCTATGTATCACCTCAGAAGGTACTGTATTAGAAGAGTAAATCCAAAGTAACGAGAATGTTGAAATCAACAGTAATGAATTAAGCATCATGGAGAAAGACAACATGTTATTATCTTTCTAAACAGTAGATACTTAATTCATATAAAATACCTCTGTGAAGTTTTCATAAAGGTAATATACTTTAAATGAAAGCTCTCAGTAGAAATAAGGAAGAAATAGCTAACACTAAATGTTGAAATAAGATCTCTGCAATCCTACTCAGTCTTCCACAAGAGGAGAAAAGATGCAACTTTATTTGATAGTTGCTTAATATTTGTCCAATAGAAATACTCAAGGAGAGAAAAGAGATTAGGAGACGCAGCCTTTCCATCCTGACAGATAAATACAGTGTAATTTGAGAGCTGCAATGAGAAATTAATTTTGCCCTTACAGTGAATTACTAGTTGCCATATATTTATATATATAAAATAAAAAAATAATAAAAAATATATATAAATTAGAAGTGTTATTTTTTTACATTAAAAAGTTAAAAACAAAAATCTCATGTACAAATCATCTATCCAGTTCATAGATTTCTTGGTTTTTCCAAAAAAGCAAACCCCATATAGATGATACTGAAAATAAAAATAATAGATTTAAATATTGTTTTCTACATTGTTACTGAGCCTTGGATTATCTTGGATCTGTTGAGTCCCTCACAAGGACTGTCACACTGTCAGACTTGTTATGGCACTTTATTTCCACTGTTATAGTGTTATGCAGGTGGAGAAAGTACCTTTCTCCCTTCCTCAAAATGAATACCTTTCCATTTTCCAAATCTAGCCTTATTTATTTCACACATTCTTTCTTTTAATTTTGATTTTTACTTCCAGAAACTGATGCAAAGAAAAGAAGATTAAAGGATAAATTTAATATTCTATTTTTATGAGGAGCATTAGAGATACTGGGGGTTTTTTAGAGAGATAGAAATCATCATTGCAATCTACAAGATAATGGGTAAATATGTCCTTTCTCTTTTGACTTTATTTCAGATACTATGGTTTCCTCGCTATATCAGTAAGAACTGATCAGAAAATTCTGACAGTCTGACACAGTTCAGACTTAATTTGTTAGGAATACCCAGAGGGAATGCAACTGCTTTGTGTTTTCTGTCTAGTACCAATTATTACAAAATAAATTTTCACAGAATCACAGAATATGCTAAGTTGGAAAGGACTCACAAAGATCATTGAGTCCAGCTTCTGGCCCTGCACAGGACACTCCAACAGTCACATCATGTGCCTGAGAGCATTGTCCAAATGGTCTTTGAACTCTGTCAGGCTGTTGCTGTGACCACTTCTCTGTTCCAGTGAACCAACCAACCATCTTATCCTGATATCCAATCTAAATCTCCCCTTGCACAACTTCAGGCCATTCCCTCAGGTCCTGTGCCTGGTCACCACAGAGAAAAGATCATTACCTGCCCCTCCTCTTCCCCTCACGGGGAAGTTGTACCTGCAGTGAGGTCTCCACTCAGTCACCTCCTCTCCAGGCTGAACAGACCAAGTGACCTCAGCCTCTCCTCAAGAGATATCCCCTCAAGGTCCTTCACTACCCTCCTTTGGACACTTTCTAGTAACTTTAGATCCTTCTTACATTATGCACCCAAAACCACCCCCAGCACTCGAGCTGAGGCTGGCCCAGTGCAGACCAGAGCAGGATAATCCCCTCCATTGCCCAGCTGTCGGTGCAGTGCCTGATGCCCTCAGGATGTGGTTGCTGCCCCCAGGACAGGGTTGGCCCTCCTGGCTGCCAGGGCACTCCTGGCTCATGTTCCACTTGCCATCAACCAGGACCTCTATGGCCCTTTCCATGGCATTGCTTTCCAGCCTCTCATTCCCCAGTCAGTCTGTACATCCAGGGTTGCCCCACCCTAGGCGCAGATTCTGGCCTATTCCTTTGTTGAATTTCATACAGTTGGTGACTACCTAACCCTCCAATTTGTTGAGGTCTTTCTGCAGAGCTTCCCTACCTCTGAGGGGTCAATAGCTCCTCCCAGCTTTGTGTCAGCTGTGAGCTTCCTTAGTATCTGTCTTGGTTTAGGGAAAATCTGGGAGGAAAATTTTGAAGTGGTCTCCTCTATAAAGTAAATTCAAGATGCCCCCCACCCAGCCAATTCAGCTGGGAAGTCATAAGTCTCCTTCAAGAAAAGTGGAAAAAACCTGTTTATTTAACAAACAAAGTATTCATAAACCAGAGAAAATGAACAATATTAAACAATGGAACCTCTTGCTGTTCTGAAAAGATGGCAAATTGAGAAAGTCCTCTTGTAGTTCAGAGTCCTTTTCGTGGGTGTGTTCTCAGCTTTCCCTCAGTCTCTCCAGGTCTCTGGTCTCTCTCTTTCTCTGGGGCTCAGGACCGGTGTCCCAGGTACAATGCAGCTTGGGGGCCCCGGGACAGTAGTCCTGGTGTTCCCAGATAGAAAAAGAGCTGAACAGTTAAAAAAACCTCCTGGCCTCAGCTAACTACAAAAAAAGAAAATCTATCTAAAAGCAAAAGAGAGCTCTCTGCCACTCCCTGTCCATGCTGCAGGCAACACACACCCAGCTCTTATCTCTATGTTTTTGAATATATCTGAGAAAAAATCCACTGCTTTTCCTTCTCTGCCTCTTTGCTCTCAGATCTAGTTTTAAAGGCAGAAATCTTATTTCTGGGTGAAACGGATGAATGGGGATACAATTCAGCATCATTAATGTATCCCTTTCAGTCCTGTGCCCAGGTCATTTAGAAAGATGCTGAAGAGCACAGAGGCAAGGATGGAGTCCTGCAGATCCCACTGGTGAAGGGTCCCTAGTCTGGTGTAACTTCTGTGCCTGTCCTGTGAGCCAGCTCCTCACCCACCCCATGATGTGTTTATCCAGCTGTGCATGGGATGTTTTGTCCAGAAGGATTCTGGGGGAGACTACATCTAAATCTTTACTGAAATCCAAAAAGGTTACATAGGCTGGCTTCCCTTGATCAGTTAGGTGGGTTACCTTGTCAAGCAAAGGATTCAGGCTTGATAAGCAGAACTTTCCTCTCTGTCAGCTCTGACTTGAATGAGGACAATAAGGTAGGAGTCTCTACTTTTTTGCTGCATCTCAACAATAACGCAGCAGTTACTGCTGTTTGATCAAAACCAACAAAAATATCTGAATAGTAGATTTGCTGAATAATATTTCAGTTTATATCTTTTATATAGGACTATATTTTAGGTTTCTCTTTCAAAAATTCCATAAATTTTCCTGATAGGGCTAAATTTTCATTTAGGAAAAAAACAAAAACAAAA
>JANEHK010000055.1:3675585-3765795 GCA_025960845.1 Tachycineta bicolor
TTATAGAACTCTTTAAATATAACCCTACTATTATTGCAACACAAGAATTTGCTGTTAGCAAGTCTAAATCAAGTGATCTGAAGAGCCTCCCACATACTTTCTTGCATGCTTGAGGGGGTCATTTTTATTATGGAAACAGATTTTCCATGCTTGTCATAAAAAACCAAAAGGGTAACTGATGTTTAAAGATGTTTTGATAATTTGGCAACCTGATGATGATTTCTTTAAAGAGCCTGTGTGCTTCTAATAGAACGTGAGTGAACTCCATTGCCTTGATAGTGTTCTAAGTTCTGGTAAACAAACCTATGGAAAAAGCCATTTTTCATTTGGTGCAAAGAAATTATGCCAGCATAATCCTCAAAAATTCACTTTCATGAATATTCTCATGACAGACACAGATCTATTGTTGAACATCTGCTTTAGTATTTCAGCAGTTGCATTCAAGTTCAGCTTTGATAATGGGGAAAGCCATTTATCTTTTAAATGAGGGAAAAAATTACTTGATTAAATAAGTAAAAATAATTTTCATTTTGAGCAAAATATCCATGTTTTCCTAAAGAAATCCTCAGTAAAACTATGCAACGATATTTTCAGTCATTTCCTCTTTTATATATTATTCTTTACAAATTGTATTATTCTAAGATGTAGAAGACTGAGGTCGAAAAGCCCTATTAGATAACTGGCACCATCACAGTGCAAGACATAGCCTCATCAGGAAATGTTTTAGGTATTACTGTTACTGAATGTAGCTGAGTCAGGTAGGAAAGAAATACTTCAACCAGCATTTGCTAACAGAGGAGAAAATTGTTGTAAAAAATAATGTCCCGTGAAGATTTCACCTCTCTCAGGGGCAGTAGCTATATTTTAACAATTTGGTGAGCGAGTGACAATGAAGCGCTTGGTTCTGCATAGGTTTTGATCATCTGTTGTGCTTGAGCTGGTACTTCAGACATATTTTAAGGCGAGCGTCATATTTGATTCATTCCTCACTGCTTAGCAGCAGTGTTTAGCATTTATTTTACCACTTAACCATGGAAATAATCTAATTATGTATTTAAGTAATTTCTCTGAGATTTACTCTCTTGAATTTTAGGTAATAAATAAAGAATATTTATAATAATAGTAAAAAGATATGATAATAATTTAAGGGGTTTCCCACTACAAAGCAAATAATATGAAATACAGTTATATGTCAATAATTATCAAGATGTAAGATATTTTTATATATTCAATATTTAATATTTATTATTTGTGTATTGAAGAGCAATTCAGATTAGAGGATCGTTGCCTAACAATATTAATTCTAAATTCCTACTCCAAAGTTTTAAGAAAGGAGTTCAGAAGCTGATTGATGTCATGATTTTAATTGCACCTCCTGTCTTTTGCAATGTCATGTGAGGAAGTAATCTGAAGTGCTGCTGTAGGCTCATCATGAATAGGAGAGTAAAAAGAAAAGAAGGATTAAGACCATCCCTTCCAGATATAAATACCCTGCTTCATTAAGTTCTGCATTTAAATTTTTTATGTGACTTGGAATGACACAAGCAATAAAAACATATTTGGGAAATATAAGGAAAAGCATAAGCAAATGACTAAATGGATAGTTATGTTAAATCCACATGTATGTGTTGGCCTTCTATTCATAGGAATGAGAATTTCAGGTTTAGGCTAGATAAACTTAATCCTGCTTTTGATGTGCTTGTGCTGTAGCACTTAGAGATATTAGCTAAGCTAGCAGACAAAGAGAATATTTAGGCCAATTTTGTACTTAAAACTGTTAAAGAAAAATTGGAAAAGTGATCTTTTTGTTCAGAAGAAAACATTTCATAATATCAGTAGTTGCTAATAAACATGTTGCAAACAAGGAGCAAGAGAGTGATTGCAATTTTTTTGCAAAAAACATTTTAATGCAGTTCCCGTACTCAAGTCTTTGTTGTTTCATTCTTCAATATTGCAATGTCTTAAACACATGTTTACTGCCTATAGGATATATTACAAATTCACAGAAATAAACAGTTGCATGCAGAATATAATTCTCATGTGAGTATGTGTCACAAGGAACCACATGCAGTTGGCAAACAGAATGAAGTTGTTTGGCATGTGTTTAATGACAATGTACTGTTGTTTGTGGCAAAAGTGATGAAAATATACTTATTTCTGTTTTAAGGCTGAGCTGCTTCCTCAAACTTATTGAACTCCCTACAGCTTAGGATAGTTTGTTGAAACTTTTGTATTATTTTGAATTACTTTTCAATAGAAAAATTGTTTTCCTCTAAAGTAAAATATTTGTTATTTTACCATACTCTTCATTCTTTCTAAGGTCCTTCAATTATTTTCTTAATAACTTGTACATGAAATAACTAGGCAAGCTTATGTTAAGACATCTTTTTTGTGTTGGTTTAATTAGAAAATGTTAATGGGGCTGATTTTAGGTTTGAAAGTGCTGAATTTTAATTTTATTTTACCTCATGCTAAAGTCTAAAGCCAACATTCATTCTTGGACACGTAGTACTTTTACAACACCAAGACTCTGAATTTAGGAGGCTGCTGCTCCCCCACTTTGATGACAACATATGGTATCATAAAATATAACCTAGTAGTTTATTGATTTCATGTTTTTCTTCAGGCACGTTCAAAGTATTGCTGAATCTAGTCTCTTTAAATATTCAATAACAAACACTACCACAGATAATTTAACTTGTCTGACTTTATATAAAAACTGATGCTAATCAATGGAAGCAGGAAAAAGAGCATTAGGAGACTCTCTCCTGTGCCTCTGGCAATTGAAAACTTCAGGACTTATATTTGAATATGTGTTGAGGGTTAAGTTTTCCTGTAGAATTCCCCCCCGCCCCATGAGTTGCTAGGAGGTTTAAGTACTGATAGTTAAGGGGTGCTTAACCTGACAAGGGAGGTTGGTCACTTGGTTTTGGGATAGGGATGAGGCTCCCGGGAGCAGAGGGTGGAGGAATTCATTGCTCTGGGTTCTCCCGGGGAGCACGGTCAGCGACTGAAAGCTGCCTGAAGTCCACAGCTAACGGAGGAGTCTGGTCATGGGAATTCTATCATCTTTGGAGCACCCAGGAATTCGGAGTTTCTTCGCTGCCCTGCTGGATTCTGGGTCAGCCTGGGTCCAGCTGCTGTGGGTTCTCCAGCACTGCCCACCTTGCCTGCCAGGGCACCCCCCTGCCTGCCGAGGACAATCCACCGCTTCCAGCTGCCAGCCATCAGCGCCGGAGCTCCCAGCGTTTGCCTCGGGGTTCTTAGTTCTGTTTTTCTGTTATTATAAGTGCTGTTGTTGTTTGTCTGTCCTGTTATATTTACTAGTAAAGGACTGTTATTCCTTCCCCATAGCTCTGACTGAAAAGTTTTTTTTTAATCTTCCAAATTATAATAACATGGAGGGAAGGATTTGAATTCCTCATTTGCTAGAGAGGCCTGCCTCTCCTTAGCAGACACCTGTCTTTTTCAAACCAAGACAATATGGCATAAAATGACATTTGGCAGTCTTTTGTAACTGTATTCTGTGTTCCTCACAAGAACTTGTGAAAAGGGATATTCATATAAAGTATAATTATTTTCACACACTAGCAAACATCAACTTGGATAATAGTAGCAGTAATAACTTTCTTTAAAATTATGAAATTATAATTAATTATGATTAGATATTTTGTCAGAGTTTTGTTTTAGGAGATAAGTTATTAACTAAACCCTTCTACTGCTCTATTTAATTCCTGATGCTATTTCCTGTAGACAACTTAGTTTAGATAATTGATGAATTTTGCCTTACAATATTTTTGTGACTGACACAAACAGATCCTAGTAAGAATTTGTTTTTTTGTAGATTTTGTACCTGAAAATCTGCCTTTGAAATAAACATGTACCTTTGTGTATGCATGAATGTAGGTATATGTATAAAAAGATATACATATATACATACATACATGCATACATATATATATGTTAATTTAAGAAATGCAGGACTTTATAAATTTGGAACAATATTACTGTAAGTCTTGCTTCCAACTCTTGTGTAGCAGTTATGTGTGTGTGTGTGTGTGTGTGTGTGTATATATATATATATATATATATATATTTATTTCATGGTCATGTGAAGCTTTATAAATTATTTATGTTATAATATATCGTGAGAAGATATCTTGACAAATCATAAGATATATAATACTTTTCTTTCTAGGTACATATTATTTCATTCTTTTTTCCTGTAATCCTCTTTAAATTATTTTTAAAAATTAATTTCATATTATTCAGCCTATGTTTTCTTTTGTTTAGCTATGGCATGTTTTTCCTGTTCCTTCCTGTTCCAGCTGAGGCATGACAGATGGAAGCAGAAAAGGGAGGGAAGAAATTAGTTCTGTAGCGTGTAAGGCAGAATAGCAGTTCCTTAGGGAGTCCGCATGGTTTGAGCTGTTCTGTGCCACTGATGATGTCTCATGGTGCCAGAATTCCAACTCAGCACTGCCCTGGCCCTTGCTCTGCCATGGTCAGGTCTGAATGGCTCTTTAGGATACCCCCTAAAATGTATCAGATTTTTTTTAAGACTTGTTCTCCCAAGAGACTGATTCAGTAAATTTTTCAGTTGATGTTTCAAAGTTTTTTGGTTTTGTTTTTATTTTTTACTTTAACTTCTTCGAAAAGAACATAATTATCTGGGAAGGTAGGGTTAGAATCCCTATGCTAGGCAGCAGACAGTTATACAGGTAGAACTGTAAAGACACTGATAGAAAGGGTTTTTTCTGCATTTTGAATTCCAGCGCAGGGCTATGAAAACAGGATATCTCTCACTGATCATTCTTCTGGGAACATTTTGAGAGGACAGGAGGTATTATCGAAATCTCTGTATTACATACCAAGATATTTAACTAGGACCACAAAAAACACTTATTGTTAGGAAGTCATATAATATATGCTCTTTATACAAATAACAGAAAATGACAGACTATCAGATCTGATAAAAAGAATGAAGACTTTTAGGGCATTTTTGAGCTTGGTTGGAGTGCATATGGGAGAAATACTTTAAGGAATAACAGTGAGTGAATTAATTTGTCTCAGAATCCAGCAAAATCATGAAGAATGACCGCAATAAATGAAAAAGAAGTCAGAAGAAACGCCTTCGGTTGACTGTTTATTGCTGTTTATTACATGTTCACTTCTGTAGAAAAGCAAGAGATCTCTGCATAAACTGTTTCGGCTTATGATCAGAAGCATGATAATGAGTCTGTGCTTGGTATTCCCACACCAGAGAAGAATAAATATTACTTAAAAAAATGTGTCCAAGATAAAGAAGGACATTTTCCCCAGGTAAATAGTTATTGTGGTGCCATACATTAACTTTTTCTAGGGCTGTATCACAGTGAAGTTAAATATACATTTACTTTATTTATCATATGGGACAAATAACCAGAGCAATAACAGAGCCTTTTCTAAGTCTCTTTGTCCTATCCTACACAGCTTCCCTAGCACTAACATTAAATTACATATACATCCTGATTTAATTTGAAGAATAAGGAACACATTATTTAAAACACTTTTACAATCGCTATATTTTGAAATTATTTTCAGAATTATAAAATATCATTGATCTGAAACCACCAGAGCCCAACCATATTCTAAGTGCTCATAGTGACTGCAGTGAGTTTTTTGTAGGTTCTTTTTTTAACAGAATATCTTTTTAACCCCATAACTATTTCTATGGATTGAAAAAAAACCCTAAAACCTTAAAAAATGCCAGTTTTTGAGGAAAATGTCTTCTGAGATCAAACGAAATAAAATTTCATTTAGTCAAGATCTTTGATATTAATACTGGATAAAGATCATTCTCTGAATACCATCCTGGATTACCTCACTGAAAAATAATTTCATCTATTGATTCTCAGCTAAGGAAAAACTAATGGACCCATCCTGAAATCAATGATCATATTCCAAAATACAACATTTATATTCACATTACAAGGAAGACAAATTAGCGCACACAAATAATAAAAAGGAAATCATAGAATGCAGTAAGGCAACTACTCAGAAAAATTTCTTTTCTCCCTCTGTCCTCTCACATCTTCAAAATTCCTTGCTGGGTGCCAGTAACGGTTTTGGAGCTCACACAGAGCTCCAATCATCTCTTTCAACAGAAGAAAAAACATTCATTTTGATCTGATGTAAAGGGAATATGAACAAAAAAACCCTCTATATATCCAAGCATAACAAAATCAAGGGAGAAGGGCAAATCTGTAAGAGTAGAAAAGAAAATTTATTTGTGTTAATCTTAAGGCTTGGTTGATCCAGACCTTAATAAAGGCAAAAAATTGTGTCAGGCTGTGTTAAGCAAATTTATTCCGGAAGTGAGTCGTTGAAAACCGATATAATCACAGACAAAGATCCTCTAACTAATTAAAGTTAGAAAGTGGTATATGTTTATTCACTGGCGGGCAGCACGGGAGTCACCTCCAAAAGGCGTGGCCACCCCTAACAAGGCTCTTTGCTCTCTATTTATTTTCCAAGATCTTACATACAATACTTATGCATAACCCCAGCACCTCCCATCCCCGCTCTCTATTAAAATGAGGCTCTTAGTCCTTCATATGTGCACAATTCTTCTCTTGAGTTGGGTTGGTGGTCTTGAACTGGGTCAGTGGTCTCAAAGGATGAAGCCAGGACAGTCTTCATCAGGTCTCTGTGACCCTCTGGCAAATAATCCAAGGTCCCCTGCTTCGTGATTGATTGATACCAAGTCCAGGTGCTGGCCATTGTTCTTAGTGGTTTCAATCTGTTCTCATGACAATTCACTTACTCCACTTTTTCTGTAAACAAGCTTATGATATAACAGTTAGCTCTAGCTTGGGCATCTAATAATCATTAACCTACCATTTGCTAATCTAGCTTACATCTTGATCAATATAAATTGCTTCTAACCCTTAGCTAGAATCTTGACTCTTTAAAATCATGATTCATTCCCCACTCCTTCTTCAAAGTTAGTAAATTATTTTACTAATAAATTATTTTTCATCCAGCAAAACTCTGTAGTAAAGGTCTTTTAAAACCGTACCGTATGCTCTTGATACTGAAGTTAAAACTGTTACTCATGCCAGCATTCTCCAATTTTAAAGAAGTATTATGACAAACACTATTGAACTTACACTAACTAAAATAAGCAAAATAATAATTGGATGAACCAAGGTATTGAGCAAACCAGTTGCAGTTGGTGACCATCCAAAAAGCACATCCTGCCAATGATGGGATGGGTCTTCTTCTAACTTTTAAATACTCTCCATATAGTCCCTGTGTCATGATGTATTGTAATTAAAGTTCTCTCTCTTTTATCTTTAATTTCCTTACGAATTTCTTTTTGTCTTGGTTTGAAAAAAAGCAGGTGTCTGCTAAGGAGAGGCAGGCCTCGCTAGCAAATGAAGAATTCAAATCCTTCCCTCCATGTTATTATAATTTGGAAGATTAAAAAAAAACTTTTCGGTCAGAGCTATGGGGAAGGAATAACAGTCCTTTACTAGTAAATATAACAGGACAGACAAACAACAACAGCACTTATAATAACAGTAAAACAGAACTAAGAACCCTGAGGGCAAACGGTGGAAGCTCCAGCGCTGATGGCTGGAAGCGGTGGATTGTCCTCGGCAGGCAGGGGGGTGCCCTGGCAGGCAAGGTGGGCAGTGCCGGAGAACCCGCAGCGGCTGGACTCGGGCTGACCTAGAATCCAACAGGGCAGCGAAGAAACTATGAATTCCTGGGTGCTCCAACAGATGATAGAATTCCCAGGACCAGACTCCTCCGTTAGCTGTGGACTCCAGGCAGCTACTCGGTAGCCCGACCGTCCTCCCTGGGAGAACCGAGAGCAATGAGTCCTCCACCCTCTGCTCCCGGGAGCCTCCTCCCTCCCCCAAAACCAAGTGATCAACCTCCTTTGTCAGGTTAAGCACCCCTTAACTATCAGTACTTAAAGTCTCCTAGCAACTCATGGGGGGGGGAAAAATTCTACAGGAAAACTTAACCCTCAACACTTTTAATTCATATTGTTTCAATAATTGTGCAACTAAAATTAAATTCATCTCTGTAGGCACAGGCAATATTTTTTTGAACAGTAGTCAAGTTTGCCTTTATGTGTTGGTAAAATATGACAGGTGCCTGATAAGAAAACATTACATCATTCAATTTTGACAAAGTTAAAAATGCACAAGTTTAATTAAGTTTCATTCACAATAATCTCATCCACCATTATGATGGGGCATATTGTCCTAAGACAGACACAACCTTGTCCTGTATAATCCATCCTGGACAAACGTATATTCACATCCTCAAACATTTTTCCTTCTTACACAGTTGCATTTGTAATCTTTAAGCATCTGAATCAGAGACTTACAGGACACAAAATCATAAGCTTTCCCTTGGCACTTACATTTACTAGTCTCATTCTAATGCAGTGGTACTCCATTAGCTGTGGCTATGGTCATAAATGCTATAGCGATGGTCATAAATGCCACAACTCTCTAGGCTACACCTACTTGATTATCAATTACAATTACAAACTTTCCTATTTTTTAAAAAGTTGTTACTTATTTTCCCAAGAATGTTTTAATTTCATCTTGTTATCACCTGGTATAACTTTCCAGAGTTTCTCAGGAGCTTTCTTCACTCGGGACTGATGGATCCAGTTAGTTTGTTCCTTGATCTTGATTTCAGTAAAGGTGATGAGGAGCACTTGGAATGGTCCCTCCCACCATGGTTCCAAAGTTTTTTCTGCAAAAAACTTAATGTACACATAATCCCCAAGCTGTACATCATGTACTGGTTCATCTAGTTCTCTGGTTTGAGTCCCAGCCACGTTTCTCTATTTCTCTTAGTCATTTATTTAGGGTCATCATATATCTGTGTATCTGAGAATGATATGGAATATGAACTTCCCAGTCTATGCCTAAATGGCAGCTCATTTGTACCCCATTCAATAAAATGTGGCCCCCTATCTGAAGACATTGTGGCTGGGACTCCAAAGCATGGTATTATTTCTTGTAACAATGCTTTGTTTACCTCTTGCACTTTGGCAGTTCTGGTAGGGAAGGCTTCTGGCCACCCTGAAAAGGTATCTGTTAATACCAAGAGGCATCAGGACCCTCCTTTCCTGGGTAGTTCTGAACAATAAGTTTTCTATTGCTGCCCAGGTCCATATCCTTTCCCAGTTTGTCCAAACTTTGGTTTAAGAATATTTTTGGGATTAGTTTGGAGGCAAAGGCTACATTGGCAAGTCACCTAAATTACTGTGCTGTGCAAATTTCTAGCTATGGTTCTATCTTTTAAATGATTGTACAGAGCATCTATTCCCCAATGTGTTTTTTCATGTTCCGCTTCCACTAATGATTATAGCATGTAAAAGGGGATCATAAGCCTTCCTTTCCTTTTATCTATAATGGCCCACCCCTCTTGTCCTTTTTACTGTGCTTTGGCTTACCTTCAATGGAAATTTGCCCATCTGGCATTAAGGCTGCCTCAACAGTTTCACCAATTGCCTTGCCTTTAGCTGGTTCTTTTGCCTTTCTGTCCACCAGCTTGTTTTCTTCCTCCAAGTCAGAGCTCACTTCATGGTATGTCTTGATATGCATGATGGCTACCTTTTCAGGTAGCTGGACTGCCTCCAACAGTTTTATTATCTCTTGTGCATGTTTAATATTTTTTCCTTGTGAATTCAACAGTCTTCTTTCTTTCTAGATGGCTCCATGTCCATAAACAACCTTAGATGCATACCTCAAGTCTATGTAAATATTAACTTTCCTTTTGCCAGCTCTAAAGCCCGAGTTAAGGCAGTTATTTCAGCCTTCTGTGCTGAGGTGTTGGTTGGTAATGGTCCAGACTCTATTACCTCTCTGCTTGTGGTAACCACATACCCAGCATGCCTTCTTTCACTGATGACATAGCTGCTTCCATTGGTGGACCAGGTCTCAGTATTCTCAAGCAGGTATTCTTCAGATCTGGGCAACTGGAGTAGGTGGCTTCGATGGCCTCCAGGCAGTCATGGATCACTGGTTCTCCCCTACTCATGCTGAGGAAGGAAGCTGGATTCACAGTGTTATTTACCACAATCTCAACATCCAGTTGTTCTACCATTATGGCTTTGTACTTCAGGAATGTCTGTGGGGAGAGCTAATGTGCCCCTTTCACTTCTAGGGCTGCAGACACTGTGTGGGATACTGGCACGGTCATCTTCAGGCCTAGGGTGAACTTCCGTGCTGCTTGGATGTTCGCTGCCACTGCTGCAATGGCTCTGAGGCACCCTGGCCATCCCTTAGCTGCTGCATGCAGCTGCTTAGGCGACTGTCCTGCGATACGGGCCCAGGTTTGTGCTGGTATACCCAAGATGATCCCCTGCTTCTTGTGTGAAAACAAAAAGAATGGTTTACTCACATCTGGAAGTCCCAGGGCTGGAGCTGACATGAGAGCCTTCTTTAACTGGTCGAAGGCTTGAGTTGCTTCTTTTGGAGATCCCTTCTCCTGTCCGTGACCAAGGCACACAGAGGTTTAACAAACAACCCATAGTTAGAAATCCACAGTCTGCACCACCCTGTCATGCCTAGAAAAGTTCTCAGTTCTTTTACTGTCTGGGGTTTTGGGGTCTGGCATATTGCTTCCTTGTGATCCTGTCCTAAGGTTCTTCCAGTACTAACCTCGTGGCCCAAATAAATAACTGTTTACCTCACCATATGGACTTTCTTCTGAGATACTCGATACCCCTGTAGGCCCAAAAATTTTGAGAGGCTTACCATCCACTCCAGACATGCCTCTTGAGTTTTGGTAGATATCAAGATGCCGTCCACATACTGTGACAGCTGGCCTTCTCCTGATGGAGCTTCCCAGGATTCCAGATATTTTGCTAGTTTTTCTCCAAACAAGGTGGGCAAATTTTTTGAATTCCTGCAGAAGCATGCTATGTGAGCTGAGTTTTTATTCAAATGCAAACATTTTCAGTCTGGCTTCATGGAGATGAAGGCAAAAGAAAACAACCTTTAAATCTAAAACAATAAACCATGTTAGATCAGGTGTTAAACAAGTTAACAAAGTGTAGGGATTGGCAACCACTGGGTATAAGTCCGCAGTTACCCTATTAGCAGCTCTTAAATCTTATACTATTCCATATGATCCATCAGGCTTTTAACAGGTAAATAATTTTCAATCATTGGGCTAATCCCTTAACTTTCATTTTTTTCAGGGGGTATTGCTTAACTCTAACTAGTTGTTTTCCTTCTTTAAACTTAAATGGTATGTTAAAAGCCCAAACTTCAGGAAATACCTGATCCATTATTTTCCCGTAAATCTCACCTTCACCTTCAACATTACCCTCATTAGTTATCTACATCAAGCTTAACAAAACAATCCCACATATTGTTGGTCCCTAACATCCAAAGTAATCCCCTCCACACCCCCCTTTTTTTTTTTTTTTTTTTTTTTTTTTTTGGCCTCTAATAGCTCCAATAGATCCCTATCCAAAAGTGCTCATGGAGCCTTGGGCACATATAAAAACCTGTGAATTCCCAATTGTTTCCCAAGTTTATATTTCAACAGCCTACAAAAAAAGGCTTTTTCAGATTGGCCAGTTACCCCTTTTACCATAACATAATCATCTGTTATTGGTATTAAAGATTTATTTAACATTGAATATGTTACCCCTGTGTTTATCAAAAACTTAATTTCTTTTTCTTTGTTCCCTAATTTCATTATAACCAGAGGGACTCCTAGGGCAAGATCCTCCAGTCCATCTCAGTTTTCCTTAACATGAACAACCACTGACTCCCTTTTTCAATGTCCTCTTCTTTGTCTTGTTTCTGAGTCTGGGATTCTGTAAGAACCTTTGGAGAGGGCTTCTCTTCTCCACTATCACTGCTGGGCAATGGGAAAGATTTAGGAGTAAGTGGAATAGTCGGTGTAAGGGATAAAATAGAAAGTGAAGCTAAACTTGAAATAGAAATCAGAGTTGATTCAGCTATGCTCAGAGCTGGAGCTGGAGTTGAAATAGAAATTGCCTTACTAAATGTGTTAAAATCTTTGGCTCTAAATCAGTTCAGTCAAGGAGCTGTTGTTTACACTGGGCATATTCTCTGTACTGGTTAGCAGAAGAACAATAGTAACATCCTGCACAAATTTTACACTGCAAAAGCACCCAGGCACAGTGACAACCTCTAGATGCACCAAAAGCTGGAGGCAAACTCCCACAAATACAAGCTATTCCATTCACTCCTTCTTGACCTTCGAAATTCTCCAATCCAGAGCCACTAGTCTCCCAGTGGACATCTGATATAAGCCTTCTAAAAATATTCTCTCATTTCCTCTGTCTATCCACCAGTTTACTGAATTCACAGACTCCCACAAGTCAAACCCAAACCACTGAAGTAAAGGAATTAGTTTTATTCACCTGACAAGACTGGGTTCTCAGACTGAAGTTATCCTTACTTTAATTCCAACAGCCTACAAACACAACTTTTGTACCTAAAATCACAACTAAGCTCTTGTCAAGGGCTTCTATTCCTCCTTGCCAAACTGGTTCTGTCTTTTGTCTGTCCTCAATCTACTTCAAAGACATTCACGCCTCAGCTCTCAGAGGCTAATCAACTCTTTCACTCAGCATATTCTGCACTTAAAACTTATAACACAAGATGGATGTTGCCTCAAAAATACAGTTACAGTGAACACCCTCCTGGTAACCAAAACACGCATCACAGCAGGGAGGGGGCTTTAAGGGTTTTCATACACCTCACTCACTTCATTTTTCCCCGGCCGTTTCAGTTGCCCGAAAACGAAACTTTGGGTCCAAACTACTCAATTGCTTCATGCTGGTAGCACGTCTCAACAAACTCTCTGACAATCGTTCTCACAGATGGAACACATTCACACAGTGTGACAACTACAAATCAGGATTTGCCCTTACAGTTGCTAGCCCCAGATTCTAACAAATTGAGCTGTCTTTGGCACAGCAAATGGCAAAATCCCCTTCTGCCAGCAAGAACAATCCGAGCCCTCCACGGCCCGGTACAACAGCTTAACAGCTTTCTCTGCTGGTAACCAAGTACAACTGACCAGATACCAATCAAGCTTGCAAGCACACTACAGAGGCACGAGTTGTGCCTGGGACATCTCCTATGACTTACCAACAGCCTTTCCTGACCATGCATATGCCTTACACTGCTCAAACTGTTTCCATTTTTTCTAAACATTCCTTTTTGCCCAGAGTTTTAGTAGTCAGGAGTTCTTGTCTGCTGCTGGATGAACAGGTTGGGCAGCGGAGCCCATTCTTCCAGGAATATCCCAGAGGTGCCCTCCACCCGAGCTGGTCTTACAGCTGAGCAGAACTTTCTCCTGCCTGGCTCGCCAATTGAGTAGTTGAAAACCGGTATAATCACAGACAAAGATCCTCTAACTAATTAAAGTTAGAAAGTGGTATATGTTTATTCACTGGCGGGTGGCACGGGAGTCATCTCCGAAAGGCGTGGCCACCCCGAACAAGGCTCTTTGCTCTCTATTTATTTTCCAAGATCTTACATACAATACTTATGCATAACTCCAGCACCTCCCATCCCTGCTCTGTATTAAAATGAGGCTCTTAGACCTTCACACGTGCACAATTCTCTTGAATTGGTGGTCTCAAATTGGGTCAGTGGTCTCAAAGAATGAAGTCAGGAGAGTCTTCATCAGGTCTCTGTGACCCTCTGGCAAACAATCCAAGGTCCTCTGCTTCGTGATTGATTGATACCAAGTCCAGGTGCTGGCCATTGTTCTTAGTGGTTTCAATCTGTTCTCATGACAATTCACTTACTCCACTTTTTCTGTAAACAAGCTCATAGTATAACAGTTAGTTCTAGCTTGGGCATCTAATAATCATTAACCTACCATTTACTAATCTAACTTACATCTTGATCAATATAAATTGCTTCTAACCCTTAGCTAGAATCTTAACTCTTTAAATTCAGAATAATATATAAATTATAATAAATTAGCACACTGCTAGTGCAAAGTTGCGACAAATTTGGAAGAAACTTCATCTCAGAGTATGAAAAAATACCTAAAATTCTTATTCATAGGACTTTAATGTTCTCCTTCTTGTCTCTGCTATCAATGAAGAACATATATATAAATATATACATACACATACATATGTGCATATAAATTGTGTGTGTATGTGTGTGTGTGTACACACACACACACACACACACACACACACATTAACACCAATGTAATATTCTGCTTTCCACTGTTCTAAAGAATGTATGTCACTTCTCTCTCAGGATGATCCTTTCTGACATCTCTGCCTAAGCAAGTTACTTGCTCAGTGACCCTCAAAAGGCAAGGCAAAAAAGAGGGGGGTGAAATGAAATTTCTATTAATCTTTAATGCTCTTTTTTTCAGCAGCTCAGCTACTGAATAATTTCCATTTACTGTTTCACTTAATGATTTCCTGAGTTCAAGGCCATTTCCACTGGGATTAGTAAAGACTTTCTCCCTCCAGCAGTACTATTAGCTCTTAGTCTAGAAAAGGCAGACATTGCAATTCCACCTATTCGGAAGTTAATTCAATGCCTAATTACTTAAAATTATATGTAAAACACATTATCCCTTATCACAGTGAGTCAGGTAACAGCCACAGTATTCAAGTCTACCAGGGCACATAGGAAGACAGGTTACATTTTATCTCTGTCTTCATTAAAAAATCTAGTGCTTTAAGATTTAAAGCGATGTGATGCTTTATATTAATAGTTGCCAGAGTAGAAGGAGATGGTTTATATTCAACCTTATGTGAGTGGCTTGCACTTAACTCTCATACACTTTAGAATTCCAGCTAATCTTTGCCAAAATTTGCTCTGTTAATGCTGAATAATTAGCCACAGTTAGTTGTAAGCTAACTTCTTACTGTCATATTTAAAGAGGAGAAAGTGCAACAAGAATTAGAAGTGCATTTGGAGATATCTACACCTGAGGAACCCAGTTCCTTATCTGAGTCAGATTGTTTCTTTTAAAAGGGAAATTGCTAAAATAAGACCTCACCCTGATAAGGGAGTACACCTAAAGCTGGGTGTACACACTTCCCTCTGTCCCGTACGTAACTCACATATTGGTAAAAGAGTCAAGGAAATTTTGAATGCAGTGAAACACAAAAGAATGCAGTCTAAGCCAATGTTTTCTGACATGCACTGTGAGTTACTTGCAAGAAATGAGATTTTATTCTGGGCTTAATAGAGCTAGTAAAACAAAGTAATTTAATTTCATGTTGAAACTTAGTGCAAATGTTGATTTCAAATGACAGACATCTCCAGCTAACTTTTTCTTACTTACTTTATATTTCAATAATTCTGGCCCTTTTGGCAGTTCTAAAGAGCTGAAGTTTATAGAACATGACAAATTGTCTAACAATTTTGAAGATATTTGTTGTATCTAGATTCACAAGTGATTTAAACTTTAAAACATTTACTTGAAAGTGGAAGAAATCTCTTTTGCAGTAAATTTTTACTGAGGGAAAAATACAACTTCTTGATATGATTCCTACATTTCTACTACTTGTCCTGAAACTGCATATGCAGGTTCAGAAAAAGTATGAAAAATATTTACTAACTAAACCATTGAAAGATATAGTAACATTCAGGAAATGGCATCTCATTTCATTCATGGTTGTGTGGACAGAAACTTAATATTGAGTTAACTGAGAACTGCAACTTGGCTTCCAGAACCTTCCTTAATAGGGGAAGAACATAACTGTGAGCCAAGCAGATTTTTTTAATGCTCTTGGAGCTTTCGTTTTGTTGTTACAATGGAAACTTGTCATGGTTTTATTATCAGTTCCATGAATGCCTTTGTGGAGTATCAATATATAAGGATTAAATGTACAGCATATTTTCAATGTGACACTTTATTCTGATTTGTTTGTTGTGTAAAATTGATTGCTCTGGCAAACTGAACCTCTTATGAAGAGGAAAATTAATATTTGCAATTAAGTCTATACGATAGGACACTCTGAGTCTTGTTAAGGTGATGTCTTCCTGAGAGGAGATGACCTCAGACATACCTTTCTCCACCCAGCAGACTGGGACCAGAGCTGTAGCTGTGCCCTCTTGGCCACCTGGGCACACTGCTGGCTCATGTTCAGCTGCTGCCACCAGCACCCTCAGGTCTCTTTCCTCCTGGGCACTGTCCAGCCACACCTTCCCCAGGCTATAACGCTGCAGGAGGTTATTGTGGCCAAAGTGCAGGACTCGGCACTTGGACTTAATAAACCTCATCCTATTGGACTCTGCCCATCTGTCCAACTGTTCCAGGTCTCTCTGCAGAGCCACCCACCTTCCAACAGATCAACACACACTCCCAGCTTAGTGTCATCCTCAAATTTACTAACCAAAGATTCAATACCCTCATCCATGTCATCAATAAAAATATCGAACAGAACTGTGCCCAGCACAGATCCATGAGGGACACCACTGGTGACTGGCTGCCAGCTGCATGCAGCACCTTTCACCACCACTCTCTGGGTCCGGCCATCCAGCCGATTCCTAACCCAGTGAAGAATTCTCCTGTCCAAGCCACCGGCTTCCAGTTTATCCAGGAGTGTGCTGTGGGAGGCAGTGTCAAAAGCCTTGCTGAAATCCAAATAGACAACATCCACAGCCCTTCTTGCATCTACCAGGTGGGTCACCTGGTCATTAAAGGAGACTAGGTTGGTCAAACATGACCTACGTCTCCTAAATCTGTGCTGGCTGGGCCTGAGACGCTGACCAACCTGGAAATTCTGTGTGATGAGACTCAGTATAAACTGTTGCATTATCTTGCCAGATACTGAGGTCAGGCTGACTGGTCTCTAATGACTAGGATCCTCCCTCTCACCCTTTTTGTGAATGGGTGTCACATTGGCCAGTTTCCAGTCATCTGGAATCTCACCAGTGAGCCAGGACTGTTAGTAAATGACGGAGAGCGGCTTTGCAAGCTCATCTGCCAGATCCCTTATCACCCTGGGATGGATCCCATCTGGGCCCATAGATTTATGGATATCCAAGCATCTCAGCAGTTCTCTGACTGCCTCCTCTTGGATAATGGGGGGACCATTCTGTTCCCTGACACTATCAACCAACCCAAGAGAACAGTTGTCTTGAAGGCAAGTTGTCTTCCCACTGAAAACTGAGGCAAAGAAGGCATTAAGCGCTTCTGAGTTCTCCTCATCTGCAGTTACTATGTTCCCTCCTGTTACAGTGTGTTAATTTGGTTAATATTGTGTTTCATTTGGTTTGTAATGTCCCTCCGTCCCTCCCCCCCCCCCCGTTTCCCTTGGAAACTCTATCCCGTGTTTTGTCCCTGCTTGGCCGCGCCCATCCCCTACACTGGAATGTAACCCAGCTCTGTTCCACTCCCACCTTGTCCCTGACTGAGCTGTGGCTTGTCCCTGCCTCTGGGCCCTGCCCCCTGGGAAAAAGCCCTGGGACAGGCGGGGCCTCAGTCTCTCTGGCACCGGCAGGGACCGGAAGGGAGCTAAAGGAGCTCTGGACAAAATAAAGCTGTAATTCCCACCCCACCCACCCTGGAAAAAGAGCAGGCTCTTTCTTTTTGCCGTTGGCGTTCGTCTGGGTCTCTCTAAAGAACCACCACACCCTCCGTCATCCAATAGAGAACAAAGGTTGGCTTTACCTTTCCTTTTACCATTAATATATTTGTTTAAACATTTTTTGTTATCCTTTACAGAAATTGCCATTGTAAGTTCAAACAGGCTGGAGAAGTGGGAGGACAGGAAAATCATAAAGTTCAAGAAGGGGAAATATAATGTCTTGCATCTGGGGAGAAACAACTCTAGGCACCAGTATAGGCTGGCAGCCACCAAGCTAGAAAGAAATTCAATTGGATGAATTTCAAAGTGCAACGGAGAGTCATGAAGACAAGGAAGGTCCTGAAGAATCTCTCCTATGAGAGATCTGGGGCTGTTTCATCTGCAGAGGAGAAGTCTCGGGGAGAGTTTTATTAATGTAAATAAATTCCTGGAGGGAAAGTACAACAAAGATGGAGCCAGGATTTTTCTGGTTGTCCCCAGCCATGGGACAAGAGGCAATGGGCATGAACCAGAATGCATGAAGTTCCTTCTGAAAGTTAGGATATATTTACTGACTGTAAGAAACATCCAAAACTCCAAATGGTCTTGGGCCACTTGCTCCAGGTTGTCCTGATTTTGCAAGTGGGTTGGATTGCATTAGCTCTGGAGGTCCCTTCCAATTTCAGCTATTTTGTGATTCTGTGATGTTCAAGAAACTTTAAGCCATGTTAATATGCTGGTGTAGATGAAAAAGTACTTGTTTACGTGACGGGATAGGATTTATGTGTGACAATTTCTGCTTCTAAAGTTCTTAACCCTCTAGGTATGTAACATTTTCATCTGGATTCTGACAGTGATGACAAAGGGAGGTTCAAACCATTTGTTGAAGAAGTTGTTGAACTAGATAGATGTGAATTTAGCCAAATTGGATGAACTATGGTGTCCCCAAGCTACATGTATTTAAACTATCAAGGAATGACTGGTAAAAAACAGGACAGTTTTCTAATTTGGTTGAAACACGTTTCTCTGAAATTCATATGAATACAGTGACTTTTATGGTATTAAATACATTAGCTTGGTAAGTCCTTTACATTTATTTAAGCTAATGACTTATAGAAGTAACTGCTTACCCAACTAATTTATGTGTAAGATTATCACTTCTTACAAGTCTCATCAGGAAACATATGTTGAAGGATTATACAGTCCCAACGTGTGATGAACAATGCTGTCCACCACAAGACAAAGCCAGCCAGAAAGCTGACTCAGAATAAAACTGCTGAATGTAGACCTAAAGATAATAGTGGTAGCTATCCGTTTTGGCCAGTGGCTTGCATACTGGCAGCTTTGGTTTACACTGCATGTCATAACAACACTAGCAATTATTAATTTGGCTGGTTTTGACAGCTGTAATACTTGTAGTGGAACAGAGAGACAGAAACAGGGCCAATATAGAAAAGTGCACTACAGTAAGGTTTGTAAAGTTACAAAATATCAGGGCTGGAGCTAACATGAAGAACTAGATAGAAAAATGTCATAAGAGAAAATTTTTAAATAAACTAACTCATGACAGCTCAAAGCCCCAGTAAAAACATTTATTGATTTTCTGTTTGTTCAAATTCCATTTAGGTTATATATTGGAAAAGAATTTTTTTCCTGTGAGGGTGGTGAAGAACTGTCACAAGTTGCCCAGCCCTGGAAGTGTTCAAGGCCAGGCTGGATGGGTTCTAGAGGGAGGTGTTACTGCCCATGACAAGGGGTGTTGGAATTAGGTCATATTTGAGGTCTATTTTAAACCCCCAACCTTCTATGATCCTATGATAAGCACGGCTTCTTTGGTTGCCTTGCAATAAAAATTAGGAAGTGAATATCGACAATTTACAATGAAGCCATATTTTTATTTCCCTTTATATTTCCTGCATATTTTTTGTGCTTTGCTGCCAAATCTTAGTGCAGGAATGTTGAATGACAAAGAGATCTTTTTCATAATTAACTCTGTCAAAAATAATTTTCTTATATTTTAATGACTCCCGTGAGTCACTATACACTATAGTTTGTTCTATACACTATACACTAAATTTGTTCATTGTCTGATAATTGAGTTTCATACGTTGAAGAATTTTCTTTTAGGATGTCCTCTTACTTTTAGTTTCTTTAAGAATAGTAATGTGACAAAATCACAAGGGTAGACTGGATGGCACTCTGAGCAATCTGGTCTTATGAAAGGTGTTTCTGTCCATGACATGGCAATTAGAATAATATGATGTTTAAGGTCACTCTCAAACCCAACTGAATTCCATGATTCCCTGGTTAATTAAATGCTTGTCAGGGAGCCTCAGCAGTCTATGGTGCTCTGCTTCTGTCATTACATTTTCTTCAGTGATTGTTTTTGTGTTCCAGAATACTGTGTCTCTATTTATTTCTTACTATCAGAAGTCTGACAGTAAAACATTGGAAGCATTATTTTAGCAAGGTTTTTAATGCAATTATTTTTCAATTTCATACTTTTTCCAAGTCTGAATCTAAAATAGAAAGTAATTATTTCATATCTCCTAGTATTCAATTATAAGACTTCCTAAGATATGCTCAACAGCCTAAGTGACAACCCTTGCTGCTACGAGTCAGAATATTTTTGTCTTTAACTGCATTTTTAATAATAATTAATAGAAATACCATAAGAGCTTATATTTCTAAATTTCCTTTGTTTTAAGACCTTTCAGCCAGGTGTAAAGGCAAAGTCTGTCTGCCAAAAATTCATTAGACATGCTCCACATGATGCAATCCTTTTTTTTTTCTCTTTTTCTCTATTAGCAGAAGTTTTTATTACACTTTTATTACTCATATAAGGGGTTGGATCTTGTTTATATGTTCAAGTTCCACATCTCAGTATGCTGTTAATTAGGTTTTGTTTCACAGGACAGTGTGACAAGCCCACCTATTACAGAATTGGAGGGAGCCTTGAAGTGTGTCTTTTGTCAGTGTCAAGATCTTAACTGTGCTGGGAGTCTTTAATGGTCAAATACTACCTCAATCTATGTGCAATCTTGATGTATTGGAGGTACTTTATACCAACTATGTTTACCTTTAAAACCAGTTAAAACCTTCTCTTGTTGAAACAATCTTTCTCTTTATATCCATTAATTACATAGATTATTTTGTTAAATGAAAATAACTATATATCAATCAGTTGATGATAACTGAAACAGAAGAGCTATCTACGTATTAGTTTAGTACATCAACCTGATAAAAAGCTTTGCATAAATAATTTACTTATTTTTTTCCAAATTTTAATATTCTTTCAAAGAGGGACAGAAAGTGTACCTTACAACTTGCATTACACAATTATTTGCATGTAGAAATATTGCCTCGTTTGCCAATACCAATATTGTTTATGAAAAATGATGCCAAAATGTCTGAAGTTCCCTTAGGGTTATTTTCTATTCTTAAAATTCTTACATTGCTCATGTTACTGTGTCCTCAGAATCCTTGAAGAAAGCTAAACAGTCTATTTATTTCCACCTGTAGTAACAATTGAGTATTTGCTGTACTACAGAAGACAGGATCGGAGAAGTGAGTTTCATTTAGAGACTGGTGATGTCCTGTTTCCATAATTTGTGCCAGCCTGCTGATAAAACTATTTGACTATTGCTTCTATCTACCACTTCTCTTAATTGGTTGTAGTTATGTCATGCCAAAACTATGGAAGCAATGGATGACTCTCATTTATTCTGCTCTAACATTTATGCTGCTCTAATCAGGTGTTCATTTACTGGAAATTATAAAATACTGCTTACAGCAAATCATTGGCTTTTGTCCTACAAGTGTCACTTTGAGCTGCAATATATACTGTCAGATCATCTTTTTTCTCTGTGGCTGACACTTTACAAAGTAGGCTGACACCTTTACTTCACTGGATGCCAGTGTTTTGATGTGCATAGGTGCTGAGAAGAGTCTGCTTATATTTCACTTGGGAACAAATACAGACTTGTTTTTTTTCTTTTAAAAGAGGAAAGTAATTAACCAATTAGCTCCTGTTGTGTTTAGTTTCATTCAGCTCAATAGAGATTTAGAGAAGCTGTTTTATAAAGAATTACATAATAAATCTCAGATGGCTATTTATGGAGTCTGTTTTCAAAATTTTTATCAAGTACTGGAAGACTGGAAATCTCTTGGTATATAACTTCCTTGACCTTTAAAAAAGTGCTTATAATATGTATTTAAATAACAATATAATTCTATAGCAATTTCAAACTATTTGCAAAAGAGCAATATTAAGGATTTTTCAGTTTTAAGCAAATTATTTTGCCAACAGCTGGAAATGTTTTCTAGCATATGGTGTATTTATGTGTATTGAGTTATCTGGCATGCAAAGTTGAATTTCTCTAAAGTCTTTAGAATGAAATGATAATGTACAAAATAGGAAGCTTATATAAAATTTTAACGTACAGTTCTGCTGAGAATTATACTGTAATTAAAAAATAAGCTATTATTAATAATTTTTGCTCATAGTATTTGCATATTTCTAGTATCTCTGGGGTTTTCTCCTTGAAAAATGGGAAATGTTGAGTGGTTCTTTCCTCATAGCTTAGAGTGTAACTTCTGATTACATTCTCTTTTGTTGTGCTGTGTTCCCAAACTGTCAGTCCTCAGTGATGAAGGGGTTACATATCTTTATCAATAATGAGATACAGATTGGAATCACAGTTCACAGTCCCTAGATATTGTTTCAAGAGAGGACACTAGAATTTCAGGTTTTGAGAAATCTGGAGGATTTCCTTTTTTCCCCCCAGCCAACATATTACCAATGCTCCACTTCACTTCTCTGTATTGCTTATTCATTGTGCGTATGTTGTGTTCTGTCCAGGTAGTCAAGGAACAGACTTAGCAGGCTTGCTGGTCTTGAATAAACTTCATTATTTCACTTGCAGTAAGGAGAATTGTGTTCATTGTGTCCCATGAACAGAAAACTACTGGGAGATCATTTGCATTAGAAAGCATCAGTCAGAACACTTGTTTTCTGAGTGTTAACTCCATGTAGCTAGCAAATACAAGCTCTAGTACCTCTCTGGATGTTTTTTCACTTAGTCATAGAGGATCACAAATGTCAGTGAATGGTTCTTTGCTTTATATTTGAAGAATCCTTTCAGACTGCACCTCAGAACGTGAGATGTCAGCCTATTTTCTGCAGTGCTCAGTCAACAGTTCTCTTACTTTCCCCAGAGATATTGAGCAGAGTTTAATAGTGACAGGGATCACAAGGACGAGTTCCTTTGCATTTTGTTTTGCTTTCCAGGACACAAGACTGCCAAAAGTGTATTATGTCTACTTCATTAACTGATATACATACTAAAAAGTTAAGAAGATGAGACACAACCTTACTGGAAGGAACAACTGAGTACATGAGTTTAAATTGTCTTGTCAACCCTAGTGACCGATTTTCTGCCTTTCCACTCATGTTTTTTCTGTTGTCTCAAAATGATTCCATGGTATGTCTGAGAGAAAACCTTTTCCACAGCATTAAAGAGAAACAGAATCTTGAAGTATCAACAAAGATATTGTTAATCTAGAATATTGATTAATTTAATCCATTCCTCAAAAAGAAATTTTACCATGGTTATAGTGAAAAATTGTGGTGATAGGCAGCAATTGGGTAAGTAATGGAGTGGTAAGAAGGGAGTAAAGATTTTTCAAGGACTTTTGAGAATTCTAATCCAGCCAGAATAAGAAATTTAGCAAGCCATTATCAACTTTTCTTTACAATCAAGTTGGAAAACTAATACTGCAATTGAGTCACACAGGATTGCCTTAAGCTTGGATCTTCCTGTATTGCAGGGAAACATCTCACCCCCTCAGTCTCAATCCTGTTCATTTTATAGTTAGAAAGTTAGTCAAGTGAGGGATCCCTGTTTTGAAGGTGCTTCACCAGAGAAGGTGGTATGGAAGTCCCAGAGCAGGTAAGCCACATATATTTTTATTCATTTTTGTAAAATCGCTTGAAATTTCTAATTTCCAATGTGAATGATGAGAGGCAGAAAAACATGTCTATAGTAAGCCTTCAAGGAAGGTTTGTTCTCCTCACTCACTGCTCTTCATAAAAATTTAAGGTTTTCCTCTTTCAGTGTTTTGACTTTTTATTTCTTCTTTAATCTTCTCAAGTAGAAATTTTGTCTTTTTTTAATTAGAGTATCATATTTTACTATAAAAACAAAAACAATTATAGTGAAAATGGTGCAGTTATATTTACTTGCACTCTGTTACTGTATCTTTGGTCTGTATTTCTGCTAACCTATTGTAATGACTCACTTCTGCCTACAAGCATAGCCTAGAAACTACCAATCTTTCATTATTAGACTTAAATATCAAAGCCAAGACAAATTCAACTTTTACCAGGCATTCTGGAGTAGCAGGTTTTATGACCAAGATTATTATTACTCCATGCTGGATAGTGGACACTTTTGTAAAGAAACTGTTGGTGTTACTCGTGTTTCGGAATGAGCTCTCAGCTTTCCAGACATTTAATCAAGCTTTGTGTTCACATCAAGCACTTTAGAAAAAAATGTTTTTAGAGTTTATAAAGTCAGCAGAAGACATGAAGGAAGTTGAAAATAAGGAAAGAATTCCCATATACCATTTCAGTTCTTTTTGCTTTTCACAAACACACATAAATGCTACAAGTCAACAAAACTGAACAACTCATGCATGGCATTTCTTCTGAGAAATCTACTTGTGAATTGGCTTTTAAAAGAACCAGATAAGGTTGTCTTTCCATTGCTAGACTTGATATTACAAGTATTATGTCTGAAGCTAAATGGAGACAAAAAACGTTTTTGCCTCCTGAGGGAGGTTTTGCCACCTTTATTTCTGTGTCTTTGTAGTTGTCCTTACTCCTGATACTGAGGTCAAAGTTATTTCAGTCTACATAGCTCTCATTGTAAAAATGTGCTAATGTTCCAAAATAGGAAGATTTTTAACCTTACCATTTGTGTTTATCCAAGAACTGTGGTAAATGGCTAAAGAAACTTACATCCTTTAATTCCCTTGAGAAACATTCTTATAAAACGGATGTTCCATGAATGACTTGCAAAGCAAAAGGAATTTTAAAATGTAGGAAATTATAGGTGAATGTAAGAAAAGAGCTCAAATGTAGGAAATTCTATAGTTTTTATGGTAGGAGCAGTGTGTATTGAGGGTGGGGTGGGTTTTTTTTTTTTTTTGTTTGTGTGGTTTTTGTTTTGTTTTGGGGGTTTTTGTTTGCTTGTTTTTATTTTATTTTGTTTGTTTGTTTGTTTGTTGCAAAATCATCAGGCAGATTTGATCACTATTTGGTAATATGAAACAAGTATAACGATCCTCCTAAGCATGTTACTGTCCTTTTAATTTTTAAGCAACTATTATTTCAAGACATGGTGTTATACAATCTTATGTCTATTCCCTGTCATGATTTTTCCTTCTTTCCATTATGTATGTGGAGTTAGTGGTGTCAAAAACTGTCAGATACGGTTTCATCACAGTGCATTATTTTATGTCTGTATGATATGTCAGGCCTTTTATTACTTTATTTTTTGATGTGTGAATGGATGAGAAGTAGGATGAATAATATGCAATTTGGTCCTTGCTTTTGCTCTCAACACACAGAGACCATTGATAAAATTATTTATAAAAATGATTAAAAAATCTAAATCAACATACTTCTGCCTTGTTTGTGTTACAGTTTTCAGAGACCCATAATAATAACTGACAAGTAGCCTGCACAACTTCACCTCCCATTGACCTCTATTTGGAGAGGAAGAAATCTTTTTTTCCAGGTTGAAGTAATTACAATAAATAAGATAATTCTGTGTACAGTGACAAGAACCTGCACTATTTTCTTTTAGATGACCAGCTGGAAACTATATATTACTTTAGTACATGCAGTTTGGATTTTAAGCTTAATGTATGGATCCTAGATAAGAATACCTTAAGCTTTTCTTTTATGGATTAAACTTTATGCTGTAAGTGGTCTTCTAGGCAAAAATCATTGGTTAGAAAATTAAAACTGCAGAGAATTGTTTGGATTTCTATTAATGTGTTCAATAATAAATTGTACCACAAAATTTCCTTTACTGAAACACTTTATTAGTTGGATGGGAAAAGCCTTTATTTAGATGAAAAATAATTGAGGAACTGTTTGAGGAACGTGGAGATTTTTGAAAGCAGGTCCTATTGGCACCTCATGGCTTAGACAGGGGCACTCAGCCCTGGGTAGAATTTGGCTGGATGGTCAGGCTCAGGGGGTAAAGGTGAATGGAGTTACATCCAGCTGGGGGCTGGTCAGCAGTGGTCTTCCCCATAGCTCAGTGTTGGGGCCAGGCCTCTTTAATATCTTTATCAGTGATCTGGATGAGGGGTTTGAGAGTCCTCTGAGTAAGTTTTCAGATGACACAAGTGGGAGTGTTGATCTGCTGGAAGGTAGAAAGCATCTGCAGAGGGATCTGGACAGGCTGGATTGATGGGCCAAGGCCAGTGAGGTGAGATTCAATGAACTGAGGTGCTGGGACAGATGTTCAGGTCACAAGGGCCCAGACAGTGCTAAAGGCTTGAGAAAGAGGGGCTGTAAAGGTACGGATGGAAAAGAACCTGGGGATGCTGGTCAACAGCAGCTGATCACGAGCAGTCATATGCCAGGTGGTAAATGAGGCCAGTGGCACCTTGGCCTGTATCAGTAACAGTGCGGCCAGCAGGACCAGGGCAGTGACCATGCCCCTGTACTCAGCACTGGCGAGGCCCTACTCAGCTAGAGTGCTGGCCCTGGAGGGTAGGACGCTGAGTTGCTGGAGAGTGTCCAGAGAAGGGCAATGGAGCTGGTGAAGGGTGTGGAGTAAAAGACCTATGAAGAACAGCTGCAGGAGATAGGGTTGTCTAGTCTGGAGTAAAGGATGCTTGGGACAGACCTTATGACTCTCTACAACTACCTGAAAGGAGGCTGTAGCCATGTGGGGGTTGTCCTCTTCCCCCAGGCAATCAATGACAGGACAGGAGGACAGCCTTAGGCTGAGTGCCAGAGAGGTTCTGTTTGGATATCAGGAAGGCTTTTTTCACTCGCGGATTGGTTAAACTTTGGAATGGACTGCCCAGGAAGGTGGTGCAGTCACAATCTTGTACACCAGGTGTTCAAGAAAATGACTGGATGTGGGGCTTAGTGACATGGTTTCTTTGACATGGTTGTGGTTGGTCTTGTGATCTTGAAGGTCTTTTCCAACCTTAATAATTTTAGATTCTATGAAATTGAAAGGAATGAAAGTTAAACTCCTTAGCTATTCTGTGAAAAAACACATTTTAAAATATTGGAGGTTATTCTGCTGAAAATCCAAAGGACCTTTATGGACAGAAAATAGTTAGAAATCTTTGCGGTACAAGTACAAATAACACCAACATGTTATTTATCTTAGCTTTATGTTAATCTGTCACTGTCTGTACTTTGGAGATCTTTGCATGTGAAACACTGATCTGACTTGTCAAGGAAATACATAATTTGCTGATGTTCCTATCAAAACTTGCTCTCATGATATTTCTGAGGTAGAAGATTATAAGAACACATTTGCTCCGAGTATTTCACTATGTTTCTGTAATCTATATTATACATATATAGAGAGAGTTACATATGCACACATATATATATAAAATGCATGATTTCTCAAGAAATGATAAAGAAAATAAAATAATTTTCTCTTGAAAGTCACATAATTGAAATTGATTCTTACAGCTTAGCATTCTCAAAATTAATATTATTTTTGAGAAGTTAGCTGACTCTTCTTTCTTTTGCTTTTCTGTCTCTCTGCATCTATGGTCTTTGCCGAGGAGCCGTGTAATTAGGCCTGCAAAATTATTTCTGCTCCTGATGGGGATGGGAGAAGATGTAATGAATCAGAAATTGTACATTGTACTCCATTGCACATGCAAACAAATGACGTACATGTACTGATTTGTAATTAAATCATGATACTATGATGTGATTTCCTCAAGTGTAAACTGTACTAAGCCCCCCAAAAAACTTATTTCAATCCTCTAAATGTGACAGTGAAATGTATGGAGGGAAACTACCAGGTTTACTTGTATCTTGAAGAGCACTTGTGTTATTTGAAGACATATAATTTAAACGAGAGTCTTTGTTGAACTGCTTCTCTTAAGATCAAAGGAGTAGCTTTCGTGGAATAGTGGGAAGAGGGGCCACCTGAGTGTTAGGGGAAGATTTCCACAGAGAGGCTCCTTGTTGGTTTTTTGGTTGGTTTGTTTTCAGGTTTTGTTATTATTTTTTGTCACAGTTTCTTTGTTTAATATGCTTAAATTTTTGTTGTTGTTGTAACATATGTTCACTGTTAATCATTGCTTGGGGAATGCAGAACTTAGTGTATGTACCCTGTCTGTCTTTTCCCAACTCTAATGTGCTTACTCCAAAAAGACCCTTTATAAGGACTGTGTGGATCTACCACTAGATTGCCTTGCCATTTGGAGACTATGCAAGTCCAGCAGAAGAGCAGAAAGGTTTTTTCCTTTTACTGGAAAATTATAGTTTCTTTTGTTTATGTGGGAGAGAGTATCTGAAAGGATAAAGATTGGCCAGAGAACAAGAACAGTTTTCTCTGAGACTGAGATATTCTAGATAAATAAATAAATAAATACATACATACATACATACATACATACACACACACACACACACACTCATTTGCTATCTGCTAATAAACCACTACCTGCAAAATCAATTTATTTCAGTTAGTTTCTGGATATACTAAATACATGGGAAACTATAATTTATTGAAGTTTTGTACAACTCAGTATATTAAAGTAGCATTTTATTAAAAGGAATGGAAAAGGAACATATTCTCTCCCTGCCTCAAAAAAATGCATTGTCAGAGCTTTTAGAGTCTTGACAGCTATATTTCCTTCCTGCAACTTCTGTATTCCATCTCATTTTGGGTGCAATATTTATCTATTTTGCTTGTTATCTAGTTTATTTGTGTTATATTTTCAACAGCTAGAAGGCCAAATTGAGAAGGTAAAACTACTAGCTTAAGAAGCAGGAAGAAAGCAATCATAGCTGCAAATGATGGCTGTAATAAATAGGAAGATTCATTCAACTAAATTCTTTCTTTATAGCTTGCAGGGTAGACTGAGGCTGTTTTAATGGTATGGAATAAGGGCACAGTTTTGTTAGCAGTATTTTTATTTGATTGTTGTGTATATTCTCTAAGAATCTCAAGATTCTGTGAAAAAACTCTACCCTTTTAATCCCTTTTTTTGCTGAGTCTAGAAATGGTGAGGCAACATTTCTGTACCTAAAATTTATTTTGGTTCTGTTTGCTTCTGAGATGTAACTTTTTTTTTTTTTTTTTTTTTTTTTTTTTTTTTTTTTTTTTTTTTTTCAAATCTCAGTTACAACAGCTTTGTGTGAAAAAATATGGTCTGCCTGGAAAATAGAAATTAATGACAAATTATTTATTGGACTACTGTAGGCAAGTTGGATTTGACTGAATTATTTAACTGAAAATCTACATTTTAAGTGGATATGTGGGAATATCCCTCTGGAGTTTTCAAGAATGCTACATATATATATATATATATGTACATGTATATGACTTCATGATTAAATAAAAAAGAAAACTTGAGCGACTAAACTCTTGAAATATAGAATATAAACAAGGAAAAGCACAGGGTGGACCACTTAATTAATTAGCAATACACTATAAAATAATAAAGTATTATGCCTCAGTTAGACTACTCTTATAGTTTGACAGAAAGAATTTCTGCAGTCTTTAGAGATGAAAATTTCATTTTTTCCTCTAGCTTATGAAAAGGTATTCCTCCTGACACTTTCACCTTGGGCTATGAGGAGTCATTGTGTGAGGACTCACACTCAGAGTGAGATTTGCTGGCTTCCTAGAGCTAAAATGTTGGATGTTTTTCTACTGAGCATCTGAATATTTTTGCTTTCACAAGGAATAATCATGCAAACACACCAAGAAATGGTCATTGTTTCTGTCAAGCACAAGTTCTGAGACTTCACCTTTCCTTCACTTGTTCCTCTTTGCATAAGGTACAAAGGTTTAAAACCACTTGCCACATACAAATTCAGGTAGTTTAGAAAACCCAGAAAAATTATGTGGTAATAAAACCCTGGACTGTGGAAAGCAATCTTTTTTCAAAGTTTTGCTTTCTCCATGTCTGGGAGTCTGAAATGCTACGGATATCTGTGCAGGAGTTCTATTCCAATCTTTCAAGAAGTAACTTTTTTCTGCCATAGAAAAGTTCTCAAGGTCATGTTGCTAACAATGGCATGGCAATCTTTAAAGAAAGGTATTTTCAGTACAGTAAAACTTGCAGGAAAGCCTTTGAACTTGAAACGCACTCTAAGAACAAGGGCTCCTCAGTAATATGAAGACTTCTGACTAGTAGGTGGAAAATTGCATTTTAAAAAAAAGAAATGAAGCTGTACAAGATAAAAATAATAGCAGTTAACTGGTTCAAAGATGGTGATTTGGAGCCAAGTTTTCCCTGAAAAGAAAATCAATTGACCTGTTTCCAGTGTTACAAAAATTACAAGTTTGAAGCTCTGACTCAAAGATATGCCCAACATTGTCCTCCCATGTGTCTAAAATTAAAGTCTGATTGTCTGTGTAAAATAAGAGAAAAGAAAATCTTCCTGCAGTAATAGACAAGGAAGAGAATATTGAGAAACCTTTGAGCCATGGTTTTCCTCATTTGTTTTCTGGAGTGGTGTTCTTTAAAACATACCTATTTCATCTTGAAAGCCAGAGTCTGTTCCCTTTAAATCTGCTTGGTTAGTATCAAAACAGGACAGGTTGTATGCCAATTCTGGTTTGGATTTTTTTTTCTTCCCCTATTTGTCTTTCTCTGTAGCATAAAATCTGTGAATAGGGGTAGATCCTCTCTGTATTACTAGGTAGATTATAATGCACACTGTGCAAGGACTTTTGTTAGTTTAAGAAATGATGACCTAAATATTTAAGACTTGCAGAGGATAAAGGATTCATTCTGGTACAATGAACACCATTACATATTCTTCTGCTTTTAAGTGTGAGAAGTTATATCTCAGAAACAACTTACAGGTTGTTGTTGTTGTGGTTTTTTTTTTTTTTTTTTTTTTTTTTTAAGCTAAATTAAAGCCCATGCTTCACAGTGATAGCAGGAAATTCACATTCCTGCCCAGTTCCTAGTGTTTTTCACAGTCATTGCTGGTGAAATTTGCTGCAGCGAACTGAACAGAACAGAAGTATTCCTTAAATGTTGCCTGAAAGAGCTGTGTTCTGGCCTGGTTATTGCCTCCTGCATTCTTCTGTGTCTTTAGTGCACCACAGAAAATGTGAGTGGCCTTAACTGCTGTTCTTGTCTCAGGGTTAGTGTCAGATCAAGACTGGAGGTAAAGGAGCCCAAGCAGCTGCTGTTGCAGAGTGATGTTTCAATCAAAATCAGTGCTCAACTGCTTGAGGTGCCATGAAGTTTTTGGCAGCTGTGGCAAAGAGTTCTTACAAGCTACTGTAGTGAAATATTGCAGAAACTTGTTGTTTTCTGGTATGCTGGACAAATGACAAAGGAGAAAAGCAGGTGGGAAGGCTTTTCCAAAAGAGAATTGGGATTGGAGATCTGCAAGATGGTTTGAGTGGTTTGAGACACATAGGCTAGACTGAACAAGTGGTGACACTGTATGGAACACATTACATTTTATATGCTTTTTACAATACCACCTTTGAAAAAAATTGATGCATCTGCTCAGTTCATTGAAGTGACAGAAACAGTCTAAACTCATCTATACTCTCTAGTTTATAGTGAAAACACATATTGCTTTTGAATATCCCAAGGCATTAATATTAAAAAAAAAAAAAAAAAAAAAAAAATTGAACACATGTTTTCCTAGTTTTACCACAATCCTCCATCGTCATTTCAGTCTCAGATACTGAAAAATTTGGCAATAATTTCGAAAGATATCAATTACATAGCAAAAATAATAATTGGTGTTAAACTTTTATACAAACAGAATGGTGACTTTAAAGGATTTTTTTTTTTTATAATAATGAAATCTGTTATGTGGACATCAATAGATCATGCAAAACTAGGGTTTGTCCTTCCTAAAATTCAGTTGGCAGACAGACTAACATCAGTCTTGCAGAAGGTCAATGTTATATATGTATATAATGACTTTTTCTTTAGACGTGTTCCAGACTTCAGGACAAAGCAGGAATTTTAACTCTTAACAGTAAAGAAACAAAATTGCTGGAGAAAGTAGGACTCAAAATGTTACCCCATTCTGACTTTCTCCTCTCTATCTCAACCCATCCTTTTTACTTTCTTAGCCATTTGGTTAATCTATTGCCTATCTGCTGTTCCTGAGGTTCACCAATATGAATGTGTTCTGCAATGACCTGATGCCTCAGGATTCTTCTGAGTACACTGGAGAATTTTCTGTAGGCCATATATAAAGTCAATACATGGTCTCCCAAAGTCTCTTATGTAAACAGTGATACTGTGTTTGAACAGAAAGTTTATAATATCTGCTATTCTGGAGGTACATAATCTTCCAGATTAGTTAACATATTCTCTATTTATCTTAGTTTTTAAGGAAGAAGCTAATACAGAGTTGGAGCAGAGAAAACCCCGCAGGCACTAAGCCTTCATCTCCATCTGAAAGGCACTCTACATTACTGTATTGGGTGCCTGATGCTGGAACGGTTCGCCATTTCATGCACCTTTGTTTTCCAGGATATATTCTGCAACCATGTCATGCTTACAAAATATATGCAGGATAGATATCTGTTCTTTCAAAAGCATCTAATTTTGGCTGTTGGTAATGGAATGCTGGGTTTAACTCTAATTGTATTTGTAGGCTTGATACTTTTCTCCCTTGTCCATGCTGATCTTATTCATTTCTACTGTGGGAAATCCTGCCTTAAACTTGGCTACCAATAGAAAGAAGTTTAACCTTCAGCTGGTCAAGTACTTAACCATTATTTTTGGTTGGTTGCACTGCTTTTCTTTTTTTTCTTTTTTTTTTCTTTTTTTTTTTTCCCTTCTCCCAGACTCTTTCTTGACCTTCTTTCTTGACCTTGTCATACCTAAATGTTTTACTCCAGTGGTGGTCCCAAGAAGATACATGTGGAATTTCCTTTTCCCAGTCTAAGCAACACAGCTTGACATAATGTATTAAAACTTTTGCACAGCAGTGCTCTAATCCAATGGTTTATTCAGCTGCATATCCACTCTGTCACCTGTAGACTTGTTTCTTTTGCTGCCAGAATTATGCTGATATCTGCTTCAATTTGTTCAGGCAAAAGAAAAGCACACCATCAAAACCAGGTATAGTGGTCACATGGATGCTTATAAATTATACTATTTTATTTTAAAATCTGGCATTTCTCTGTAAATATATTTTGTTTGCAAATAGTTAATTTCTTGGGTTTAGTTTTATGATTTCATTATATTACTCTGTAACTGTAACAGCTTCTCATTTGATTGGAACCCAATATTGTTATTCATGAATTTATTTTTGCAAGGGTTATTAAGCAAAAGATGAACTGGAAACTAATTTATTTAATTTCTTCCTCCTTCCACTTCTTTCAGCATCTGTTTTTCCTGTCTTAACTTCCAGCAGCTAAATAAATGTAGTATGATAAACCAGCCCTCTGAGCTACATAAACCACTCTTCCCCCTTTGTTGTCCTCAGTTTGTGGTGTCCCACTTTTGCAGAAAAATTGCTAGAGCACAAAAACAAAACTGCCAAGCTGATTGTTATCTTTTTTTTGTCTGGTCCTTCTGGGTGGCACTGAACATCTTTGTGCATCATTCATGGTCACTGGAGAGCACTGAAGTAGAGATGTTGACTTTTCTGGCAGATTATTAAGCTTCCTTTCAACAATTAAAAAATTAGAAGCAAAGATTTTTCATGGAAACACAATTTTACATGCAAGTGTCAGTTTGTTAAAAAATTTCTCCTCTATCAAACACTCCTTTTATAAGGTGTGAAACTCTAACAACTGCCTGAGATTTGCAAGTCTAATACCTTGAAGTACAATCTGATTCAAAAATTGAAATTATTACATAAATATTTCTGTCTTTGTTCAGTCCTGTCCTGCCCTGACTTGTGTCTCTTTGCATTAAGGGTTGTTGACAAGAAGAAATATGGTCTAATGGAAATTAGAACTGACTACTGCTTTTTATTCTATTTAGTTGCTATAAATGTGCTTTCTGATGTTTCTTTTGAAATTGTTCTGCCTATATAACAGAAATTATTTAGTTTGTAGACAGAGAACTATATAATTATGATTAAATAATAGTTTGTATTAGAAATCAATGATCATATGAAAATCACTAGTACAAATAACAGTACCTTGCATTAAAAGCTACATAATTTATCTAAGAAACATGTTTCTTTCTGCTTGCAAAGCTGTATTAGAAAAGACCTAATCCAAATAATGAGTTGTATCAAAAAAGAAGAAAAAAATACATGAGGCAAGACTGCCAAATTATTTATCTTTCATTAAGGGATAAAATCACACATAATTATCTATGCTATATGAGCACATTTGTTGCAAGTTGGCATGGAATTGAATAACAATAACCATAAAAAATGCAACCCACAAAAAAGCTGAATCTAACTAGCTATTACGAAGTAAATGCTAGAGGAGGGAAAACCAAACAAGGAGAATATTCACTAAATAGTACTACATTCTCCACAGTCAGAAAGGACTACTCATCATTTCAAAGTACAGAAGCAAAATTATATGCTTGGAACTTATTCAGTGAGTGGTTATCATGTATATCTTCATAGCTTTCCCATAAACAAATAACAATAGAGCCCCTTTTTAAATTAAAGGATGTTGATGCTTTGAAATTAAGTAGGGCTGTGGTGCTTTGTGGTTTTATTCAGACATTTTGGAAAGATTAAATAGTAAGCACAGAAGGAAAATACAAACTCTGAATTTGCATTTCAAAACATCCTTTTCTTTTTGTTCCTAGTTAAAATCTGTTCAGTAGCTGACACATCTGAACAGCATAGGTGATGTAGTATAATTTCTTAGCTTACAAAACTGCAATCAGGAATACAGTCACCTTAAGAATTGTCCATTACCTGTGATTAATATATGAGGATTTCATTTTCTACACCATTACCAGTTCATTGGCAGCTATAAATATATAAAAAGCAATATGTGTTTTGAACAGTTTCAGTAAAAGACAAATTACAGGGCTTTATACCCTTCTAGTGGGAGAACATGCTGTAGCACATAATAATAGGATAAACCCCTTAGTTTGAACACTTTACAGACCAGGATGCTTGTTTCATTAGCTTGTTTCAATATTTTAATATAGTTCTCTGTTTCAAGGCGAGATAGCAAAAATTTGTTTAAATCCATTGACATATCAAGAAATAAAATTAAAAACATTCATTATTATTATCCTGATAGAAATTGTAGTAAGCCATTCTGGGGTTCCAAACCAAAAGACCAGAAATTTAGAATAACTTAATTAAGTATTTAATTTAGATGAAAACCAAAGAAACTTTAAAATCCTGGAAGAGATTTTAAGAGAGCTATAAAATATGTTAGCAGAATAAACTCTATAAAATTCAGTGGTGTCTCTTCCTTACAATGGCTTAGCATTTCTTAGTATAGTTATCTGGGAATACAATTGTCTTTGGTTGATATTTTCTTTATTGGGCAGATCCTCATTGAAATAATGCATTTGACTCATCACTTCTTTGACAGTGACGAAACACCTAAGATGAGCCTGAAAGGAAATACTGTCTTTTTATTTGATTGTATTTTTTGTTATTCCATTGTTAATTACTGAATTTTATATTAGGGTTGTTTGCAGCTTAGATGCATAAAAATCAGTTTGTTGGAACAAAATCCTTTCTTCAAGCAAAACCTGATAGAAATATTTTAAATAACTGGTATTGACATTTTGAAAATTCTGCTTATGCAGTAAATTCTAATTATAGACCAAAACCTGTTTCATGTTTTTGGGATTGCTTTGTAGTATGAAAAAAAGCCTTTCATTGTTCTTCACACGGTACACTCCTCACAGTTAACCAGTGCTGAAAAAATGTACATTTCTGTGGTCAGCCTATCTTAAAAATACATATAAATAGATAAATAGATAAATAGATAAATAGATAAATATAAATATAAATATAAATATAAATATAAATATAAATATAAATATTTTTTTTTTTTGCCAGTAGGTTTTTATAAGTGATCTCTCTAATGTTCTAAATACTAAATTTATATATAGTAGCTCAGAATGAAATTAACTAGAAATAATGAAGATATTTAAATTTATCAAAGTATATCAATAATATTGCTAAATTTGGAAGCTTTCAAGAGCATGAGCCTTTCTTAGCAAATTGTACATAGTCGAAAGTGTTCATGGCAGCTCTCCTGCAGTCAGTAGGGATTCAAAAAGATGGTTTGCAGGGAGGAGATAACCCCTGGGAAAGACAAAAAAGGTGATTTTACTTTGCTATGACTTGGATGATTATATGATTCACCACAATATTCCCTTGACAACTGCAGCACATACAATGAGGGTTATGAATAGCTTGTGTTGCTGCAGCTGTGCTCTAACAAGGCTTTCCAGAGGAGAGTTGTGGGCTTGTTTCTGCTTGCTAATTTGTCAGAGTTTGCATTTTGAATTCTCCAAAATCTTTGCTCTTTGGATCTGGGTTACTCTGGATTAAATCCTCCAGACAAAGCCAGCAAGTAGCTGATTTTACTGAGGATTTGCACATGAAGATGAAATTTGTGACTCCGTGTATTTATTTTCAGTTTAGCTTCAGTGATTTCTTGGAAGGGAGCTGATGAGGATGCAGTTAATAGTGAAATTCTGGTCTACACCGCAGAGCTGTTTCTATAATTCTTTGAACTTCTGCTCATATGAGGGAATACTTGAAATTTGTGTCATGCAGCTGAAGAATAGCACCTTCATTTTTATTTGTTTTAATATATTACCAAATTTACATGAATGTATAAAATGCCACAAATTTTTATCAGAAAACAAAATAAAATATGTTAGTCTTGGCTTCTTACCATAAACAGGAAACTTCAAAGGCAATTTCTAGCTAGCAGTCTATGGAAAGAGAAGTGGGAAATCTTAAATAATTTTTTCCATCTGTCTTACACAGTCCAGATTTTGGGCAGACCTTCCTTATTCAGTGTTATTTAGATAAAATGTCTACAAATTCTGCTGTTTTTTTCAACATACCTATCCTAAATTGCTGCATGAATGATCTTGCATCTTGATCAGAAGATAAACTGTATTCTTTTAGTTTTGTTCCTCTGTAAGGAAAGACAATCTATACACTGTGTATGACGTGCTTCATACAGCAGATTTTTTGGAGAATACATACAAACAGACTTTAAATCTTTTATAGCTGCTGATGGTATATCTATGTGTGAAATAGGGTTAAGGTATGGGGGAAAGGCTAAGAAGGCAAGAGATGAAAATATGTGTCCCTTACTTGGGTAAATCTTGGCACATTTGTCAGTCTGCAGAACTCAATAAAGTGACCTTGCATTTAAAGTGCCGGCCATTGTGGTGTAATTCTAGTTTCCTTATTCATCTGTGAAGATTGTTTACTTCTGAAGATGCAGTGGAGGATCTCTAATGCAAAACAGAGAAATATGTTCTTTCATGTAACTGCTTCCCTTCAAACCCACTAGTAAAGCTGTATTTCAGTCAGTGCTTTCAGTGAGTAAAATTATCTTGGGCTTGTACAAATACATATAGAGTTCAGAGCAGTTCTGGTGTTAATATGAGCCGTTTGGAGAAGTTCTTATCAGAACAAAGCTGAAAATTATCTCCCAGCAGAAGCTGACTAAGGTAGAATGCTATCTCTCTGTAATTGCTTGTATTTTAGGCAGAGGTAGGGGGTAGGATGGATTGCTGGACTGGACAGTCAGACCTTAGTCTGAAGGTAAGTTTTTCAGCTCAAAACTTTATGATTTTAATACAACACAGACAGGTTTAACATGGTTTGTAATATTTGATTTATGTAAAGAAATATATTTTTAACATCTTAAGAAAAGAGTATTAGAAAATTAATGCTTATCAGAGATTTAAAGCCCTTTCTGGGAATTGGTAATAGAATGATATTTTATTCTCCAAATTTAACACAAGACATGGAGCCCTTTTCTAATTCAACATATAAATGTAGTAAGTAGGACCAATCAATCCAAATAAGGCTCTTTGCATTCTTTTGAGTAAAGATGCATTGATGTGTGGAACTGCTAATTACTGCATGATGTAATTCCAAGAGACTGGCTGACCTTGAATTTGGAGCATCCCTTCTTCATGCACTGTGTACTAGGTGGGGACAGACAAATTCTTTAGGTTTTAGTTAACTAAGTGATCAAATTGTTTTTAAGTGGCCACTGAAATGAACTGAACAATGAAACCCATTCTGACCCTCTTCCATCTGCCAAAACACTCAAAAACACATTCTGGAAGGGATAAATCTCACCTATTCTCTTTACTCTCACTGCCTCAGGGGAAATGTTTGTGAAGCAGGACTACTTGCTTTCCCTCATCTGTCCTGGATCCTAAGCACTGGGATAGGCTGCTGTTGATCAGTGTTAATTTAAAATAGGATAATACTGATTTTGAAGTATGAAAATTCAATATATATAAAAGATTATCATTACACCACTAATGACAATTAATAATTTTAAAATATGTAGTTTGAAAAAGAACAAACAATTCACAAATCTAATAAAGTTTAAAAAAAAAAAAAAAAAAGACAACTTCACTGGCTACTTCAGGAAAAAATGGCAGGATCTTTGTATTATTGCTAGAAAGAATCCTCTGGTAATACTGCAAACATGAACCCTTTTTTAACATTAATTTTTGCAGGAAGCAAGAGTCGCCCATGTTCTTCCAGACTACCTTTTCAGTGGAGCTGCTGAGGAGCAAGCTAACCACTTGCAAGTGATGGCTTCTGAGTATTTAGAAACTTGAGAATGTAAATAGCAGATGCAAATAACTGATAGAATGTCAAATAATCTGCATCAAGGTAATGCTCCTATAAATTAGCACATAGGTAGATTAAGAAGTAAAAAAAGTGTTAAATACACAACAGAATAAAACCTAAAGTTATTACCTCCGTCGGTAACGTGCCGTCCGAACAGAAGGACTTGTCTGTTGTAAATTTTTGCAAAGAATTTTTTCGTCTTTTGATCTTGGAAAGGATAAATTGACCATTTATTAAGGGGTTTTTTACAGCTGAAATACCACACTTTAATGCAATGTTCAAGTGGCAATAGGTTCTGTCAACAAAGTCTCCTAGAGCAAGATTTACTGTAAGGGAAAAAAGATCTCTCCACTTTTTTTTTTTTTTTTTTTTTTTTTTTTTTTTTTTTAAAGGCAATATCTGTTCTATTTTTGGAAATAGTCAAATAAAGGAAAACAATCCCACTCTCAAATGAAACTTTCAATAACAAAGAATATACCGATTTAGGCTGTTTAATAAATTTCCCTTAAACACGAATTTTGGTGACAATGATGGCATATCCAGACTGTCAATGTTTTTCTAATGCTTGCAGTATCTATATCTCTGTCCCTTGAACATGTAAGTCAGTTTGGCCTTTATTACAAAATTATTATATGAGTCACTGTTAAAAGTAAACTGAACTTCCAAATAACCCCAGACTGTAAGGTATTCATCTGCCCTCTTCTTCATTTGTGGGAAACAAGACTACCAAAGAAGCACTTGACCATTTTAGAGCTTAATTACTTGTTTGTGCATTACTAAAGTATTATAATGTAACAGTTAATCATGTAACTAGACATGTGCATGAATATTCATGTTGATGGCAAACACCTTCTTTTGTCCAGGGCTGCAGACACTGCAGAGCCCCTGATTCAGGATGTGAGCTGAGGTGTTGAAGTGGCCTCCAAGAATGGGAGGACTCTGTAGTCCCTAAAGCAAGTGCTTCCTGAAAGAAAGCACTGGGAATAATAGAAAGTATATGAATTACCACTCTGTGTCCTGAAACTGTCTGGATATGGTAAGGAAGATCTCTCTGTGGGATGTCCTAAGAGCCATGACGAATTCACTTTGCAGGGCACTCATACAATTTTTTGCCTTTATATTTTTATTGCTCCAGTCAGCTTTCTTCAGGTAGCGATGAAACATCAGCTTAGATTTTAGTATGCTTGAGAACTACAGAAGTTTACCAAAAGACATAAAGCTGAGAAGATGCTTTACCACAAGTCTGACATCAACAGGCCATCTAGGCTTAGTAAAAAATAAATATGAAAATTATGATACAGCCCCATAGGATATATACCCAAACAGTTGCAAAATTGCCTCTCCAGAGGGGAATTTTTAAAATTTCTCAATAATATTTGGACTTTGCTGTCACAAGAGTCTCACACTATGAAGGTTCCTGTGGACACTAATATATTCTGTCACTCTTAGCCTTGCAGGGGTGTATTTTGAGTCTGTTGTGAAGCTGTTCATTTTCATTAAAGTGAGCTGGAAATCAGTAATGGACAAGGCTAACTAAGGATAACTATAAATGTTCATGATACTACTTTTTTTTCACTTTATACATTTTAAGTTTTTCAAATGGCAACATTTCAAACTTCCAGGGGGGAAAAAAATCATGTGAAAAATGTTTGAGAATGAACAAATTCTTAAGTCTGATGTTCCCTCTCACTACTGCATTTGCAAGATTGTTACCCATTTATAGGCTTTGTTCTCTTAAATGAAAAAGCACAACCTTTTCAAACCTTCTTCCAATCATCTCCCTTAAAAATAAAATAATCACCAAACACATCTGGTCTGACATACCAGATTCCAATTAAAAGTCATTCAAATGGAGATAAGTGCTGAAGACAGGAGTGTTTAGAGCAAGAATACAAATTCAGCTTTCCTATACATACATACATACATCTGCTTCTGTCTATAAGACCTGGAACAAATCATTAATTATATACTTTGATTATTCAGAAGTGCCACTTTTATTTGAAATAGACTTAAATTCATGGAGAAAAAAAAAAGTTTTGAAGTTACAGATTAATTTAGAACTTGCCCCTCTATCCTATTTATACATCCATTTAAACTGACATTGCAGCTGAAGCCTTCTTAATCAAGCAGGGGTTGACTGTGAAATTATTTCTGGCATTTGCTAATGCTTCAGCTTTGGAAGGGGTACTAAAGCTGTTAAGAGAGATATTCACCCCATCACATTTAGAATGGAATTTTGTAGTAAAATTGTGTAATTCCTCTTGGTTTGACAATTCGAAATTTATTTAAATATGTTCAAGAACACCAAAAACTTTCACAACTTCAGTTCTTTCCTTGGAAGTTTATGATTATGCTTCATAGATTAGTGACTTTGTTGGGGTGTCTTTTTAAGTTTCTGTAGAAAAGTACTTAATGTTGGCTTTATACTATCTCTAGTTTCTTTCCATTCAGTCAATGAAAAATGTGTATGAAGTTCTATTTGGTCTGACTGACACAGCTTTCTTCACTAATGATTAGTGGTAACTAATTATCTTAAGGTAGTTGGAAAGGAGTAAGGTTGGAAATTTGATAGATTGCATAAAAATGGCATGTTGCTTCTCTTGTGTTCTATCATCAGTTTGCCTTACAATTCATAATAAAGGGAAATAAAAATTTACAAGAGATATTTGAACTCAAGGGTTTAAGTTTTACTTCTTCCTGAAATTTAGTGCAGGTTAGCATGACACAGTGTTACCTGGTATTACAGTCCTGGTTTCCCTGACTCGTAGTCTGGCTCAGGCTACTAATAACCTGAGATTTCACAGTGCATGCACGTATGTTTGTGCAGAAGTGAGCAGTCTGTGAAGAACTCTAGTGTTTAAAGCTAGCTTTATTACTTGTCAGGTAAGACTTTTCAGACACAGACTTTCAAATTACCACAAACAGGCATTCAAGAAGAAATTGGCACCATTATTTTTGTTCTTAGCTCACATCTGCTTCTTCAGAGAGTCTAATAGTGGTAGAGTTAGATTCAACTTTGTTGTGTCAGTTTAATGGTACATGTAGGATTATCTTTGACAGATTATTGGTGTCTTGAGAACAAAAACCTAATCCAGAGATCATTGAAGTGAATGAGAGTTTTTAAATTTTTAATTTAGTGAATGAAATTTCCTCTTTTATTCCAGGTTTAGAACACAAAAATACATTAATTTTGATCAGAAACACAGCAGTATTCCTTGTGAACAGGAACAAGTGATCTCACAAATTCTAACATCTTGTCTAGGCCCAAGTTTAGATTTCACAGCATGCCCATTTATATATTGCAGCTCCATATAATGTCTGAAATTACTAAATTTGAACCAGGATTTTGGAAGGAATCTGAAAAATGAAGGGTACAGAAATGTTTGAAAATATACACTGCTTTTCAAAATTTCTTACGTTCCACATTTGTTAAAAATCCTCCATCAGAATTTTGTCTCTAAAGCAGCTTCATGTAAGTAATCACATTGGAAAGTCTTTAATTTTTAATAGTTTGAAAGGCATTTAGCCTTTTCTTTTTTCTGTAGGAAAAAGATGAAGTTAGTTACTAAGATACCTTCAAACATTACAAGGAGTGGCGCTAAGAGCTGCAATGCCAGCTCAGTCAGACCTCTGATATTTGCTGTTATCTTCATGCATGTTTACAGCAGCTGACATATGAAAAGCTTGGGAATAATTCGAGTTTGCAGGCTATGAAACAAGCCCATTTTGGATCTGAATCTGGCTGTCAAATCACTTTGTTGTGTTAATCTGATGCAAAACGAAGGCACACAAATTAAAGCAACTTTTGGCAAGCCTGAAAAGATGGGCATACATCTGCAAGGCGAGTGATTAACTTAGTAATGTCCTTTCAAAAATCACCTAGGAACCCCTTCCCCCACCCATACAGAAAGTAGTCCTTTTTGTTCTTCAAATGTTTATTTATAGGATTATAATAGGGAAACGGAGAAGAGAGGGCTTGGGACTTTGATGATAGTGAAAGTCTGTACACCCCAAAGGTGGTAAAGCAGATAAGCATTATAGGATTAAATGGGCATTACAAATTTGTGTTTCAATTGGGGACACAATTTCAGGCAGCGATTTTCCTTTGGCTGCCAAGTAGAAGATTTAACTAATATATTCTGTAAAGGAATAAGTCAGCAAAGGTGGGAGGTTTTTCACTGACAAGTGATTGATTGCTTTGAAAACGAAGGAGTGGTGTGCCGGGGGGTGGGGGGGGGGGGGGTGGGGGGGGCGTGGTACTGCTCCTCTGTGAATGCCTGGGAGTCTTATGCTTCACACCGTTGTTTACTTTAACCCAGCGCCTACTGGGCCAGGATGCGCAGAACACTGTGCGTCAAACAGATGACCTTGCATTTGGGGGTTAGAAGCAGATTCTGTACGAAATTCCTTTTCAGCAGTAAAATGTGCTTTCTCAATATCTTGCTTAATGTTTGAAAAAAACAAAGAAGGCAGAACAGAAGGAGGAAGGGCAGCTGGAAGCACATTGAAGGTTATGAAGAAGACCATGAAACTAAAAAAACCAAACCAAAACAAACAAACAAACAAAAAACCTGAAAAGATCATATTGGTAACCTCAGTTATTCTTAAAGACTAGTCTTCATTTTGTGCTGGCTATGAATTGCTACAAGAGTGGTAAATGTTCTGCCATAAGTAAAAACATACCAGCCTCTCTGAGACATTAGGTCCATGCCGCACTTACTGCAGCAGGAAGCTGCTGAACCAGAGCAGAGTTTGTGAACAAATCTTCTGTGTCTGATAAGATAAACTACTGCACTGAAGGTGTGATCAACTTTTGGAAAAACAGGACCTGAGATACCCTGTGCTCTATGTCCTCCATTTCCAGTGCCTGCTAAGAATGAATGCAGATCTTACGGATTGCAGCAGTTGTAAATAAGTTTAGAGGACAGTATACACTGAGTGGGGATTTACCTTGCCTACCTTTCTGCTGAACTGAGTTTGGCAGGTGTTTTGGTTTTGAAAGACAGTTGTCTGCCAGGGAAAACTAGAACTTCCCTTGAAATGGAGAATGTAAACCCCCTTCCCTCCAAATTATTATAATTTTGCAATTAGGAGCTCTCAGGCAAAGATATGGGAAATAGGACTAACAGTTCTTTACTAGGAATATTAAAAGTAAAAAGGAAAATACAAAGGTAGTAGTACCAAAAAAACCCCAAAAAACCCAAAACAACAAACAAACAAAACCAACCAACCAACCAACAAACAAACAAAAAAACCCCAACCCCCCCAAAAAAACCCAACCAACCAACCAACAACAACAAAAAACAAAAAAAACCCGAAAAACCAAGCAAGAAAGCAAACAAAAATCCTGGAAAAAACCCTGACAGAGTCAGGAATACCACCTGACACCCTGATGGCCAGGGTGTTGGAAGCAATACAAATAAATCCTCCTGGAGTAACAGATGTAGTTCTGTGGAGTAGAAATGGTCCTGTAGAAAATCCAGTGCTGGCAAGATGGGTCCAGTTTTCCTCTGGGAATCCAGTGGAGAAACAGGATACCTTGTGTCCTTCATTCCCAGTTTTTATCTAGCTAGGAACAGCTGGCTCCTCCTCCACTGGGTGGAGCATCTCACAATGGAATGATGGAATGTGTCATGTCACTGGTGGGCCCTAATGGCCCATTATCAGAAGATGTCTCCCGGAGGATGGAGGGGTAGTGAAAGAGATAAGAAACAGTGCCCTACCTGGTTTTAATGGCTGGGCCATTATCAGGAGGCATCCTCCTCCTTCCCCCCTGAAAGAGCAAGAGGAGGACAAAACATCTCCCAAAAAACAGCCTTCAACAGATGAAATAGAATACACATTTCTAGGTTACATAATCCACTACAGCTGGTTGTCCTGCAGTACAGCAGGTAGACACAACAGGGAAAAGCAAAACAGCAGAGTAGATGTTTTGTACACCCTGAAGTTGCCTGTCCGGCTTGCTTGGAGATATGGGCAGAAAACTTCCGACATTTGCTCTCCCAAGCTCTGGTTTTACAGTTGAAGTAAACATTTTTTACCTCCTAAACAAATATACTGTTAGACAAAAAAACAAAACAAAAATTAAGAGGGTAACAGAACTTCGAGAAAGTGCTTCAACAACAACCAAATATCACTGAATTAACTTCAATCTGACTTGCGACAAGTCCATGTGAAACTAAAAGTTAAAATTACAGTAGTAAGCGGTCTTTTCTGTCTTACTCATAAATAAAGTTCATTCTATTTTGTTCTATGTTGAACAAAACATTTCATGTTGATACTACAATTATTTTCTAGACTTGCAGTTGATAGAGGTAGTGGTAAAAGGAAATAGGTTTAGCAGGGTTTGTTTTGACTGCTCACCAATTGTACATAAGAATCAGATGAATTTTTACTTCAACAGGTTAAGTTATTACAGCACATGACCTCACCACACTATAAACCTTCCTTACACACTATTACCTCACCACTGTAAACCTTTCTCATTCTCTGGTTTATATGGCACACCATCATTTTGCTTGCAAAGACATACTACAGCTCCAGATTCACTTGAATTAAAGATGGATTCCTAGTACACTAGATATGGCACACCTGAAACCATCATCAGTACAAGAAGATAACAATATGCCCATTGTTACACTGGTCACAGCACAAAACCATACCTACAGTATTAAACAGAAAAGAATGTACTTCCCTGAACACATTAGATAATAGGAAGCTTTAGAAATAATTGGACAGGTGTATTTCAGGAAAGCTATGTTATTTTTTTTAATCAGCTCTTCCTTCAGATGTTTTTCTGCTAGCTTTTCTTTGTTCACTGCACTGGGTGTCTTGCTCTCACTGTCTCCTTTTTTTTTTATTTCACCTGCTTTTACTGGGTGAAATGGGGTGGGGAAAGAAATGAGGATAAAATAAGTGGTCTTCCTTTCCATGAGCATTGCTTTAGGTCTTGACAGGGGGTCTTACTAACTTTCTGCAGAATTTTTAAGCTTCTCCTAACATTATTGTCTAAAGAGGAAGTGTGTGCAAAAACTATTTCAGACAACAATAAGGCAGAGAAAAAATTCAAAACAATGTATTGAGATTTATATTTTGTTTCCAGCCTTCCTGAGGAGATATATTAGTGATTATTTGGAATTTGTTTTTTCAGGAGAAGACTGAAATATCTGGACTGTGAGCCTTAAAACCTGGTCAATATAATCCGAAATTTACATATCTAGCCAGTGTCAGCCAGGATTATTAACATTTTTTGAGAATTTTAGCATTAACTCAGAGTCTGCCAGAATAAATATCATGCGATGCTGTGAATGTATAATTGAAAGTGGAGACAACAAACGGCAGGATAAGTTTATCACAAAAGGTAAACTAGTTACATCTAGGACCCTGAGAGAACATAATTCCATAACATAAACATAATCTTGTGGTTTTAAAGATAGAAAAACACACACTCTGCATTCTCTGTTTTTAATGGAAAGACTGATATCCTATTTTGTGGTGATATTAATAAAAATATGTATTTTAAATTCTATATATATAACTTTTCCTAAGAACAGCTATTGTCTCGGCTAATTTTACAAAGGCTTTATAAAATTACCTTTGAACAGCTCATACACTTCAAGCAAGTGTATAATAGTGCTTTTTCATCAAAACTGGTGTTTCATGGTGTATTTTAAAACTTCATTTTGCAAGAAATAGGGTTTATTGGACACGTGCTTTTGGAAAAGCAGTCTACAAATCACAGGCCCTATTCCCTTGGAGACCCAGATCTGTAAGCTGAGTTGACATGGATAGCTCCATGTCAAAATTCAGTGTCTAACTGGCTATAGTGTGCTTTCAGTTCTCAACCTGAGACAGCACTAAGAAGCTGTGTGAAGCTTTGCATGTGAATAGGATAAATAAATTAGTGCACCGAGGCATACCTGTCAGTTCTTGAAATCTCTGCTGTAAACAGAAGCACTTGTCGAGGAAGAATACATTTTAAAATGCTCTTAGAAGTTGCTGGACTGGAAAGGCTTCACAAAGCAAGAGAATGGGAAGCCTGGGAGGGTTGTAGCACAAACAGGTGTCACTTTCATAAGTCTTCAAACTCACACTTTAGTAACCTAATTTTTCTGATAAGCCTATGACCCTAATGCAAATAAAAAACTAGGCTCAGAGTCATATTGTTGACTAATGTCTCAGATACAACAGTGGATTTTTGTTTCTTCAATGATAAAAAAATATGAGGATCTTTGAAACAAGTGCATAGTCAATCTAACAATTTATTCTTTTGACTGTCTATGAAGCTAAACCTGTCAACATATATCAACTGGGAAAGGAGTTAAAAAAAAAAAATCTTGTAAGGAAAAAATACAAAATAAGAAAACAAAACTGCAGCATCAGACATCCACGGTTATTAATGCACAGCAGTCGCCCAAGGTTAAAGTGGCTTCTGCATCTATACACAGCCCAGAAATTTCCACAAATCAGCCGTGACCAGTAGAGAGCTGTCAATCTTTCTGTCAAAAATACTCTCAGACCTTGCTTTCCTGTCAAAGCTGTAATGCTTTGACATGCACAGAGGAAGCACGAATATTTGTATACAGGCCCTTCTTCTGTGCTGATACACAGATTGTGCCAGCAGCATTTGATTCGGGACAAAGGATTCCTATGAGGTCTCTGTCCTCTGGAGACGGTCTCCACTGGACACCTCCAGAAGCAAAACTGCACTTGCTCCAGGATGCCAGAGCAAATGCAGCAGAGAAAAGATGGAGCCTAGAGAAATAAGTATAGTCTTAGGGTTTTAATGGACCGAGAATCTGTCATTTATGTACATTTTTTTTCTGCAGAGCCTAGCAGTTATTATTTCAGTTTACAACCTTTTACCAGATATATCAGGAACGAATAAAAAAAAGGTGGTGTAAGCCTTAGGGCTATATTTAGGGTATATTGGAGAACGCATGTTTGTCTTGGACACCCTTCACTTCACTGGCACACAGTCAAAACACCAAAGATTTCTATCCAAAGGTAAGAGGAGGGAACAAAACTACTTCAGATTTACTTTGTAATCAATTTATTAAATGTCTCCTCTCATAAGGGCTATATAAACAAGGTTAGAAATAGGGCATTCACTATGAAAGAAAAGACTGTTTGGGTCTCCTCATACCTGCAGAAATGGAGTGGTTAAGACATTTATTTTTGTTTTGATGCCCTCATTCTCTTCCCACATCTCCACTAGATTAATTTTTAAGTGTGTTAGAACACTTTGATTTACACTTACTGTCATGGCTGCCCTAGGGCTGAATTCTTCTTCTGATAAATCATCTCATTCTTTACCATGAGAACATTCCAAATTCAACTATCAAAGATATGATACAAGTTTGAAATTCATAGAATAAATGACAAAATATTTAATTTTAAAATTATCTTTGACCGTCCAAGCATGAGTTTCTAAGGGAAACTAATATAATAACAGCAAGCATCTTTCCTTGTTTATAGGACAAAGAAAGAATTACACTAGAATAAAGTCTTGGATTATAACAAAAACTTGAGCTACTGATTTTAACTGTTTGTGTCAAATATGATGTAATAACCTTAAAAACAAAACTTGCAATCTGTGATGCTAGAAATACAGTTTGAAGAGAGAAAAATGTACTCTTTGAGATTTTCTAGATGCATATCTGACTTGTACAGAAGCTGAGACAATGTTTGCAGATGCCAGACCAGTGAACATCATTGTATGAAAATCTAAGACTACATAATGCCAGTTAATAAGATGGGAGCATTGCATTGTGTTAGACTTTCTCCCAGGGAAAGTCACATCACATCTCATTAATGTCTAAAAGAATGTTGCGCAACCATGAACTGCACACTCTTCTATGCCCAGGCCACAGTTTACATCCCAGAAAAATGTTCCTTCTCACCAATCTGCTTGCACAATGTGTCCCATTTAGCACCAAATCAATAATCACAGTAAGAAACCTGAAGTATATGTAATTTTCTGAGTGCAGGTTCTGAAGAAAACAGTCAGCCAAATTACACAAAAATTGGGTGTGGAGAAACTCTGCTCCAGAGGAAATCTCCTGTCTCAGACAGCAGGAAATCTTTACCTACCATAACTTTTTTTGTTCTCTGTACATTATTAGGGTTTATTTATTCTACTTGTACCTAGTACATACATTTTTTACTTTCCATCAGGACTGTCACATAGGAAACATTGCACTTTGCATAGTATTTCCTGACAGTGCAAAGTGTTTGGTATTACTTGCCATCTATGTTCTAGACAGATAGTAAATATAATTAAAAGTGCAAAATTATGTGTTTGCAAAGTTAATGTCTGCATCCAGGCTTATGGTAAAAGCTACAAAGGCCTCTTTTTCTCACAAATTATCTAAATAAATATACACAGAATATAGCAAGATCTTCCAAATTTTCTTTTCAGAGGAAACTATTTCTGGACCAGTAGATCTCTTCATGGCTATGACTTGATGTGACGGGAGCATTTCCTGACTCTCTTCCCTTTACGTCATGCAGACGAGGAGTGTGGTGGAAAAACAATGACATTTATCCTATGGGCCTGGATCTGAGCAGCACCAAGGAGGAAGTGAATGGTGTAACTCATATGAGGATTCAGAAACCTTAACACAGCATTTCATATAGATGTGGGATACTGGATTAGGAGCTGTATTTTTTGTTGTGTCCCTGTATAAACGCTCCTTTCTTCTTCTAGTCTAATTCTGTTGTGAGGTCCATTTATACAAAATTTTCTGGATTTTTTTCATAAGCAAGTAACAGACTGAAGGTTTTCAACCCTAATCAATTATGTATAGCACAATGAAATATTGGAATCACCAGCATGGAAATATACATGGAAAAATACATGCTTACAATTACTATTTCTAGGTTTAAACTATCATGCTAGAGCAGAATCCCTGGGAATCAGAGTTTTTACATATAGAGAGAGTCTTTTTACCACTCCATCAGAAAGGAGATAGTTCTGAAACTACTCTGTTTTCAGGGTCCTTACTTGAGTGCAGAATACAGCTATATTCATTAATCCTTTTTTCAGATTTCTCTGTGGAAAGACTTGTCATCAGATTCTTAATTTATATAGCATGTCACCTGGTGGGAAAGAGTACAATGGGTGTGCAAGACTCAGTTCTGAGAGAAATAGAGTTTGGCAAATCTCATATCCACTGCTTCATGAAGAATGTGAATATCTGCTTAATATATAGCAATTTAGGTTTAAGGTTTTAATATTTTTAACATTAAAAAGGAAAAATCACCTTTTACAACATTGAAAAAAGAAAAGCACACCTTACTAATTTTCTGTAAGAAGAAACTCCTTCTCAGGGGAGATCTTGAATGCTGACTTTGTTTGGAGAAAATTTATATCTCATAGTCATACAATTCTCAAAATAAAACCTTGTAACAGTAAGCCTGACAGGCCTTTAACTACAGCACAGTGGTGCTGCCAAATGCAACACACATTGCTTATTTCCTCTGGCAGTAAAACTCATGTTTTAAATGAGTCTTACAACAGGATTTCTCTACTAATTGCAGAAATAGATAACATGTGCCTTGAGCAGCCATTATTCACTTGACAGTAATTTTTCTTAAACTGTAAGTGGCATTCTGCTTCAATAGTGCTCAAGTGCCTGATATTCCCAAAAGAAATGTTAAAACTCTTCCATTAAGGAAATCACTGACTTGTGGATTCTGGCTTTTAAAACTGAAATTACCTGAGGTGGTGTGTACTTGGCTTCTTTTAATCAAGAAGTCCCATATGCAAAGGCAAATACTTTCAGAGGCTTTTTTTTTCTCCTTTCAGAGTATTTCAGAGTATTTCCCATCTTATTAGCATACTGTATTATTCAGCCTGGAAAAAGTATTTAAAATATAAGAAACATAAATATCCATGATATTTTTTTTAAAAGTGATTTTTTTTAAGGATTGGAAAATGATTATTTGGACAGAAATGGATAGAAATTTCCTCTGCAGATGGGATAATGTGATCCTGTTGGATCCCAAGAGTAGCAAATTCAATGATCTTGGCTTCTGAAGGCTCCCTCAGAGGCAGAGGAACTCTATCTGGTGTGAACTGCTGCCTCAGCTCTCAAGAAGCAGATCAGGTTTTCCGCCCTTGGTTTTCAGGCCCTTGAGTTGATACTGCCCAAATGCGATCTGCAAGACCAAAGTGTTGCGGATCAATTTTTTATCTCCATCTTTTCAACTCATTTTGCTTCATTGCTTGTGTGACTTGAGCTGTTTTACCATATATGTTAAGAATACGAAATTTGGGCAGTTGCTTACTCAGCTAAGAGCTTGAATTTTTAAGTAAGAAGATAAAACATTAAAAGCTTAAATATACATTAAAATCCAGTTAACAGTGAACCTTTTTTAATTTTGTCTTCCCATGTAAAGAGAGGAAGACTCAATTTGAAGGAGAGAGATCTGAGTACAAACTGTCAATGAGATTCTGTGAAATACGGTACTGCTCTTCTATCAAGGGTATGAGATGCATGTAATAAAATTAATTTAAAAATAATCATAAATGACAGCTCAGTAGATTAGGAACAGAAAACTTGCATAAGAAAGTGCTACAAGGGAATTAAAAATTATATAAAATAGAAGGAATCTGAGTCAGAAACCACCACCTCTTCATAACAAAAAAAATTTTTATTGGTTGATCTCCTAACCAATCCAAAATATAAGTTTATATTAATACTTGAATCATTCCTTAAGATGTAATAATGAAGAAATGTTATCTATAATAATTAATGTAATTTACATGAGGGATGATTAAATTATCTCTACTATAGCTCTAGAGAGAGAGAAACTGAAACACTTTAGAATTTTAAGTAGTGAATAGAGAAATTTTGCATTTTAGGGCTTAGGAATGTTATTAATTGGACATGTAGTCATAGAATTCCATGTGGTAACACCTCTATTTGAAATCAGGATGAAATAAATTATGATTACTTGCAAAAACAATAGGTGATTAAATGTAGATTAGTTTTTTTTGCTACATCACTTCAAATAAAAGCTTCATGTTGGAAGCTCTAGAAATGTCAGTTACTCTTTAACATTAGAAGCTTGAAAAAGAAACAAGGCATGAAATCTCTGAAATAGAGTTTATCTTAAAGTAGTATTATTATGAAATAAAATATGAATATGAATATGAAATATGAATATGAAATATGAATATGAAATATGAAAATGAAAATATGAAATAGCTGTTAAAGTGAGTAACCACATGGGTACCATGGAAAAAGACTACTATGCTATGCTCTAAAACAAACTTTCAGCTAACTGAAAGCACATTTTGAATATGTATCTCAGAAATATCAATACAGGTGAGAAATGATGAGAAAATGTGGTTTAAAGCACCACTTGGTAGATATGTGCCTCAAATGAGTCTTGTATGTGTTTAACCTGCATTTTGCCACAGCAACTGAACCTGAAGCCCTCTGTGCAGAGTGCCATACAGCATGAGCAGAAGGATGGTCCTTGTCCTAGAAAGCTCATAACTAGAGCAAAAAAGACATGCTCCAGGTATACTATTGAAGTGTATTATGCTAGACTGAGAGAAAGATTGGGGTTGATTTAGTGGGAAGCCTTACAGGGCTGGCCTCCACAATGTCTGCTGGAATCAACAGCCATCAAAGCCAAGACCAACTGGTATGGGAAAGGTTAAAACCTAGAAGTATGTCTCTTTGGTAATACATCAAGGATATTTTAGCACATCATCTGCTGAGTGGAAACAAACAGCTTTAAATTCACACCCTTCTGAAAGCCATGCCCCTTTCTCTGCTCAACAGAGGAAGTCTCTGCTCGAATTTGTGGAGAGAAAATCCCCTTCTGGACTGTTCTTTGTCTCCACAAGGCACAAGAGGGTCCAGCAGAGAAAAACAAATAAACAGGGAGTGCACACCTTATGTTAAATATTCTGTGGAACACTCTGAGACAATTGCATGTGTTGCATTTATGAGAAGTGTGAGTGAGATCTCTTCTTATGTAGAAAGAATAAAGTTATTAATTTACCTAGAACTTAAAACCACATTTTCTGACAATGATTGTGACCCTGAAAGTTATAGAGTTGGAAAAGGCTTCCATTAGAGTCCACGTCTTCAGAAAAGAGAGTTCCTGTAAACCCTCAAAACCTGGCTGTATCTCAATGTTTCATCAGTTTCTAGCTTCTGACCTGAGGTGTCAAGGTGCTGTGATAAGCAATCTGTATGAGCTCAGGCTAATATTGTGCCAACAATATATTGGTGAGATTTGCTCATATGAAATCTCCGAAGGATATTGAGTCTATCACATCTCTCTAATTTGACTTTGGGGCTAAGGGTGGAAGTGAAGGCAGTTTGGGATGCTGGATGGAGAAAATCTCCAATTTATTACATGATGAGTAAATGCTGTTATCAATTCTGAAATACTTGGTATAGACATTTACAATATGATTACCTTTTTCAGGCCTCATCAACTTTCCTGGGATTACTTATGTATTTTGAGAGGAGTTGGCAAAGCAGCCTATAATTTGCATACTTCCATGAAACTATTAGAAAAAAATAACCACAAAATCAGGACTCTGCATCATTCTTAACCCTCCAGCATTACAACCAAAAATAAATTTGCCACTTTATCAGCTGTAGACACTCACAAGCAAGATCTGCCAGTAGAAACAGTACAGCAACACAGAATGAAATGCAAAAAAGAAATGAGGAGTACTCTTGGGTGACTTTCATAAGGGTCACCAAGGAACCCACATCTGCTGGGCTGACGGGCAGTCAAACAAGGTATTCTGCCTTTTGGGAGCTAAGGTCTGAGATACTTCTGGGATGGTAGCACAACTTCTGCAGAGCATAGCCTGCTATTCTTTGCTACTTTTTCACTAATGATACTGCAAGCTGGAATTTGGGCAGATCAGGGAAAGCTTCAGACCCTAGGGAGTGCAAGTGAGTAGTATTGGTGTCCAAGCTACCTTTTTTTCTCTTTTATGAGTTACAGGAGAGGGTTTAGCTGGAAGCAGACATATAATTCAAACCAATTTCTGGCTTTGTGGCTGGTGATTTTGTGGGGTTTTGGCCTTTATGACAATGGGATATTCTATGATTATAGGGAGGGATGGTATCCACCTGTCTAGAAGGTGCAAAGGAATCTTTAGCAACACACTGACCAACTTGGTGAGGTAGACTTTAAACTGAAGGGCTTCGGTACAGGATCCAGGGTGGCAACACTGATGATATTGCAATATGTTGGGGAGTAGACCAGGCCAAAAAGAGCTGCAAAAAAATGCTATTTACCTGCCTCCCAGGATGAGAATCAGAAGACCAACCACCTCAAGTGCATGCATAGTGAAACTCTCAGGCAACAGAAGAAACAGGAACAGCTGGAACATCAGACACAGTGAGAGAGTTGTATTGTAGAAATAACTGAAACATGTTAGGACAACAATGGATGGCTATAAGTTGTTTTGTAAAGATAAGCAAGGAGGAATAAGCATAGGAGTAACACTCTAGGTTAAACAAAACCTTGAATATTGTAATGGGTTGATCCTGGCTAGACACCAGGGGCCCACCCAGGTCATCATCTCTCACTCCCTTCTGCAGCCCAGACAGGGAAGAGAAAATACAACAAAAAGTTCATGAGTTGAGATAAGGGTTGGGAGAGACTACTCACCAAATACTGTCACAGGCTAAACAGGGTAGAATTAAGAATATTAATTGAATTTATTACAAACAAAATCAGAGAAGGATATTGAGAAGTAAAATAAGATCTTAAAAACAGGGTTTCTCCACCCCTCCCTCCCTTCCAGCTATACCTCCTACCCCAGCAGCACAGGGAGACAGCAAATTGAGATCATGGTAATTTCATCACCTGTGGCTTCTCTGGCTGCTGAAGGGGAAGAGTCTTTCTTCCCCTGCTCATTGTGGGGTTCCTCCCATGGGACACTCCATGAAGTTCTCCATGAACTTCTCCAACATGAGTCCATCTCACAGTCCTTGTCAAACTGCTGCAACATGGGTCACTCTTCCATAGGGTGCAGTTCTTCAAGGATAGGGTGCTCCATTGTGGGCTCCTCTATCCACAGGTCTCCCATGGGGTCACAGACTCCCTTCAGGCATCCTCCTGCTCCAGTATAGGGTTCCTCCATGGGCTGCAGGTGGATCTCTGCATCCCTGTGATCCTCCCAGGGCTGCAGCAACACAGCTGTTTCACTATGGTCTGCGCTATGGACACTGCAGAAAAATCTCAGCTCTTGTACTTAGAGCACCTCTTTCCCCTCCTTCTCCACTGACCTTGGCATTTCCGAAGTTGTTCCTCGCACATATTCTAGCCCTGATTTTCTCTGGCTGCAGTTACAAGTGTGCAATAATCTTCTTTGTCATCATCATCATCTTCTTCTTCTTCTTCTTCTTCTTCTTCTTCTTCTTCTTCTTCTTCTTCTTCTTCTTCTTCTTCTCCTTCTTCTTCTTCTTCTTCTTCATTTCCTTCTTCTTCTTCTTTTCCTTCTTCTTCTTCTTCGTCTTCGTCTTCATCTTCATCTTTTTCTTCAGTGTGATATCATGAAGGTTGTATATTAACACAATTTCCAATTGGTCCAGCCTCGAATGTGTGAACAGGTAACAAGATGGAAATATAGACAAATAGCCTTTGAGAACTACAAGGTCTTTTCCAGGGTCTGCAGAGATGCAGTTAGAAAAGAAAAAAAGTTCAGCTTGAATTGAAATTTGCCCTACAAAACAGTTCTTCAGGTGCCCAGAGAACAAACAGTGTGGGAGATTAGGGACAGGCGGTCAGAAGATATCGCATTGTACGGGTAGACAGCACCCCTCCCTCAACACTTAGTTGTTTAGTGTCCTTGATTAGCTAAGCAACACGTAGTTTGTAATGTAAGCAGATGGAAGTGATGTAGCAAACAGAAGTTTTATAACCCCATGTAACCAGTTAATAAATGCCATTAGCCATCCACCACATTGGTGTCTGTGAGCTGTTGGCCCGAGCAGCCTGGCTGTGGCTGCCATGTCATTCCTGGGATCAGGTCGCTACGCCTCAGCGGAGGCAGCAAGTGGTGCCAAAACCCTGGAACATCGCCCGGGAGAACGGGAATCACTTGGACGGGTGAACGACGGCCGAGCGGCGGGACCAGCTCGGTGAGGGAGGACGCTCCCGGACCCACGAGAGGAGGAGGGAAGCTCTCGTGAAGGTCGTACCTCAGATGCATAAGCAGTGGGGGATGGATTATAAAGCAAAAGATTTTACCCTCGCAGTGATGAGGCTTTTGCAACTTGGGGTCATTGATCGACCGGTGGACATTCTCCACCCAGATATATGGGATCAATGTACAAAAGCTCTGTCCGAGGAGACAATATCTTCTGGCTCAGGGAAAAATCTTAAATTATGGGAAAAGTTGTGCAGGCTTTGCAAAAACTCTGCAAGAGCAAGAGACCTGGAAAGCTGCCCAAAATTTTTTGCGAGTTACTCCGCAACTGGGTGTAGGGGTGGTGACGCAAACTTTTACAGAGAATTGTCAGACCATGAAAAAATGTAATCTGAAGGTCAACGACAGTGCTCAAGTTGTAGATAAGGTTGGCTCTGCCGAGTGCACAGACTCGCAGGAGCAAAGGCTCTCTCCAAAGCCCTCAAGCCCTGCTGAGGGAAAAAGGCAGGCACAATCATTTTGGGATGGTTTAGCTGAGGAAGCCAGAAATGCTGCCAAAAGTGCTACCACTGAATTACTGTTAGAAAATGCTGGGGAGAGACCCCCACCCTATGCAGCACAAGATTGTGCTGAATCCCCAGGGGAGGGCAGGAATGCAGTTGGACTGAACAAGGAATGTTTGTTAGATAATGGGGATGCAGAAAACAAAGAAGGTCTTTTAGATAGCATGCCCGTTGCCAGTGAAAACAAAGAAAGTTTGTTTGATAATGCGGACGCGTGTGAGCAGGAGAAATGGGGGGAACTCAAAGGGGGAATTAAAGCTAATCAGAGTGTTTGCCAAAACCCACATTTTTTTAAGGGAAGAAGCTCCCACAGCAGGAGGCAGGGGAAGCCCAGAGGGAAGGAGTGGCCCAGCCCTGAGAGGAAGGGGAGGGGGGGTGGTCAGAGCCCAACTAAAAAGCTCCGGAGCCCGGAAGCAGCCAGTCAGTCGACTTCCGGCTCTGAATCAGACTCTAGCTCAGAGGACTGGGACAGCCGGTATCTGCAGTCGACTCTGGCTCTGGTTCCGACAAAGAAGAAGTAATAGTATATTAAATCAGTAATCACAGTAATCACAATGCTTCTACTTGGGTTGAGGGGAAGTAAGAAAAGGGACGAACTCCTCTCACAGACTGGAGGAAGATAAAAATGGCATGCGCCGATTGGTGTGCATCGGCCACACTGGCTTTTCCAGTCCGAGGTGGGGGGCAGGTGGAAACCAGAGAACATACTCACCGGTAAATCCTAAGGATGTACAAGCAATTGTTAAAGCAATCACTGACAGAGGGATCAATTCAGCTATGGTTTCCACTCTCATTGACAGTGTTTTTGGAGGGGATGACATGCTCCCATTTGACATAGAGCAAACTTGCAGATTGATTTTTGATGGGGCGGGGATGATAATTTTTAAACAAGAGTGGGAGGACAATTGTGCAAAGCAACTAGCTCTGGTAACTGGTGCAGATCAATTAGACCCTGTCAGATTCTTACAGCACACAGACACAAGAGGGAAGCCACACCTAGCAGCTCCTCCTCATCCAGCCCTTTAGCTATTTACCAAAAACCTAAGTCAGCTTCATACAATCTGTTTCTTAGTGTGTGTGGTGGTTTCAGGCAGATTTTCGGAGAAATCCTCCCAAGGGGCTCCCCTCCCCTCCCCCGACCGGTTCAGGAAAAGACTTCCTCAGAGAGAAGTGGAAAAAACCTGTTTATTAAACAGGCAAAGCACTCCCAGCACAATACCCGATGACAAGAGCTTTGTGCCGCTTACGGAGGGATAACAAACTTAAAGAAAGTCACCTCGAAGATCGTCACTGTGCTCCACCACTCCGTCTCCGCTGACGTTGGGAGAAAAGGAGATGTGCAGGGCTGGTCTTGGTGGGATGGGTCCCCTGTGGAGGCCCCTGGTGCTTCCCCAGGTCCTTAGTCCGGAGAGGTTGGAACAGTTCCAAGGAGAGGGCAAAAAAGAAATAAAAGGAAAGAAAAAGGAAAAAAAGAAAATGGAAAAAAAAAGCAAAAAAAGCTTCAGCTATTCTACATTGTCTAACTACGCTAGCACTAAACTAACTAACTGCCAGGGGAAAAAAAAAAAACTACAGAGCTTCTTTTGTCTTGCCGAGTTCCAAATCCCCCACTTCAAGGTCACTCCGATGAGCAGAGTTTTCCTGGGGAAAAACAAACCACGCTTGCCCAACCCCTGCACCCAACAGACGATTGAGGATACACAGTCACCCCAGGACAGTGTGTTAAATGCTACCTTTTTGTCGTTGAACCAATCCAATCCAAATTTTACAAAATCATGCTGGTTATGTTATAATGCAGAACCTCCTTTTTATGAGGGCGTCACCCTTGATGTTCCTTTTGAATATTCTGCAGCAGATAATCCACACGACTGTAGGTGGGACACCCCCAGAGGGAAATTACCCTGAGTCAAGTCACAGGCCAAGGCAAGTGCTTTGGCAATGTAACCTTAGCAAAGCACATGGGAAACATTTGTGCTGTGTTCACCCAGCCTAGTCAAAAGACTGGTAAGTGGGCAGTCCCATTCGTACCAGGAATGTGGGTTTGCCAACTATCTGGAATAACCCCCTGTGTGTACCTTGGTAAATTCGACAACCTTGCTGACTTTTGTGTCCAAGTTCTAATTGTTCCTAGAGTCCTGTATCATGAAGAAGAAGAAATGTATCGCTTTTTAGAAGAAACCATCCAGCTCCACAAAAGAGAAGTAATGACAGATATAACCATTGCAATGCTCCTTGGCCTAGGAGCTGCCGGTACAGCCACAGGTGTTTCAGCTCTCGTGACCCAGCACCAAGGACTTTCTCAGCTGCAAATGACAATTGACGAGGACTTGTTAAGAATTGAAAAATCCATCTCCTCTCTGGAGGAATCTATCTCCTCGCTTTTGGAAGTCGTCCTGCAGAACAGGCGAGGACTGGACCTCTTGCTCATGCAGCAAAGAAGCCTGTGTGCTGCCTTGAGAGAAGAATGCTGTTTTTATGCAGACCATACCAGAGTCGTGTGAGACTCCATGGCCAAACTAAGAGAAAGACTGGCCAGAGAAAGAGAGAGAGAGGCCCAACAAGGATGGTTCAAGTCATGGTTCAACCAGTCCCCATGGCTAGCCACCCTTGTTTCCACCTTAATAGGCCCTCTCACCATGATATTCTAAACATTGATTTTTGGGCCTTGCATTTAAACAAGTCATTGTCATTTGTTAGGAGCCGTTTAGAGAAAGTCGACATCTTATTTGTCAAACGCCTGTAATTACCGTGAAGTGCACTTATTACTAACATGTTGTATCACTTTTGTATCCTATTATACTAACTTTAACAGCTTTTGCATTTTTGTAACATTTATACTTTTATAAGTTTTTTACTTAATCATGAGAAGGGGGGTGGGGGGGGAGATGTGGGAGATTAGGGACAAGCGGTCGGAAGATATTCACATTGTATGGGTAGACAGAACCCCTCCCTCAACACTTAGTTGTTTAGTGTCCTGGATAAGGTAAGCAACACGTGGCTTGTAACGTAAGCAGACGGATGTGATGTAGCAAACAGAGGTTTTATAACTCCATGTAACCAGTTAATAAAACGCCATTAGCTGTCCACCACACTGGTGTCTGTGAGCTGGTGGCCCGAGCAGCCTGGGTGTGGCTGCCGTGTTGTTCCTAAACCAGGTCGCTACGCCCCAGCGGAGGCAGCAAAACAGAAACAGAAGAAAAATATTGGCCTACTGTTAAACAGGAGATGTGAATTAGTCACCAATAATGCTGAAAAGTGTGAGATTCTTAATACTTCCTTCACCTCTGTGTTTGCCAACACCGTAAGGTCTCAGACATCAGGAAGAATATTCTAAGTTGGTGCAAACAGGGACCTACCAGTAGAGAAGAGTTGACATTTGAGCTGTTACAGAAACATGACCACTACAAATCGATGGGCCTTGGCAATATCCACCCAAGGATGTTAAGAGACCTGACTGAGATTACTGTGAAGCTACACTCCATAATCTTTGAGAAGTTGTGGAGATCAGGGGACAGCCATAAACCTGTGATTTCTCAGTGCTAAAGACACCTCTATTTGCAGGAAGAGCTTAAATCCAGCAATTTTAATTCCATCAGTCTTACTTCTTTCCCTGAAAAAATTATGGGACAATTTCTCCTGGCAAGTAGTACAAATGCGTAGAAGTACATTTCTAGGAAAGGTTACCATGGATTCACCAAGGGCAGGTCATGACTGACAACATGATCTCCCTCTATGACAAAGTAACTACTGCTTTTTCAGCGTGGGGCAAGAGGTGGACATTGTTCACACAGTTTACTCCAAGGCTTTCTCAGAGCCACCCCTAGCAAAACTGTTATGTTACAGCCTAGACAAGTGGTCAGTGAGGTGGGTGGGGAACTGACTGCTTGGTTGTACCTGGTATGTGGCGATATAAAGCTCCTTTAAAAATTGTCTGTCACAAAAATGTGGTCCCCTAGGGATAGACATTGGATGAAAAGCTGTTTAGTATCTTCAGTAAGTGATCTGGAGTATGGTATCAGGTGTACAGTAATAAAGTTTACTAATGATTCCAGACTGAGTGGGAATCATTAACCAGAACCTTAGGAGGTTCAACAAGGACAAGCGCAAAGTAATGTGTCTGGGAAAACATAAACATAGGCTGGCATCTACTTGTTTGGAGAGCTGCTCTGTGGAAAGGGAACTTGGATGTCCTTGGACAAGCTCAGTGAACAGTCCTGCTGTGGCAGAGAAAGCCAGTGTGATGCCAGGCTGCATCAACAAGGATACCACCAGCAGAGATAGAGGAGTCATTGTCTAACCCTACTCAGCATTTGTCAGGCTACACCTGGAACAGTCCTCACTTTTGGTCCCTGCCACTCACAAAAAAATTGGACTGGCTGGTGAGGGTCAGCAGAAGGGCCACAAAGGTAACCAAAGGACAAGGAAGCCTGCCATATGGGAAAAGGCTTGGAAAACTGGGGCTTTCTGTGTTGGGAAAATCTTAAGGGAGAACTAATCACTGTGCTCCAGTATTTAAAGAGCTGACAGAAAGATGATAGAGACTCCCTTTTTACAGGAGTCACATGGAAAAGGTGAGGGGTAATGGGTTCAAGTCACTCCTGGGGAGATGTCATTTGGACACAAGAGGAAATTTTTTTACAATGAGAACAATCATTCACTGGAATGATCAGAAGGAAGTGATGGATTCCCTAATGTTGGACACTTGTAAGATTTGTCTGAACTGGGTGCTGGATCATCTTGTCTAAACTGGGCTTCTGCCAAGGAAGTCTGGGTCACATGATCCTTGAGGTCACCTTCCAACTTGATATTCTATGATTATGAAAATCTAGAAAGTGTACAAGCATTTCACTTCTACACCTTGTTAAGCCTTATGAGGTTCTAGACAGGCTAAGAAAGACAATGCCTAATCCAAGATACTTATCAGCATAGAGATCTGACATTCATCGTGCTCATCATTGCAAGTGTTGTGAGTCTCACCTACCGTCTGTATGCTTTTGTTATCCACCTGAGTGGGATTAGTAAGGACAGATACCGTGATAGAGAGGTGCACAAATATTGTGATAGTCTTACAACATGCTGTTTAATATAGAATATTGGAATGTTCAAAACAAATCTAAGACTTTACTGTAGCACAGGGGTGATTTTCAAAACATGTATTCCATGAAAAGTCAAATTCATGATCCAAACCACCTTCAGATCAAAACAAATATAAAGCTGAAAATCATTAGAAGATAATTAAATGGAAAAAGAAGGCTAGATTTTGTCAGTTCTCTCTACAATGATCTGTTTAGTTATGATCTTCCTGTCTTAAAAACAGTAGAAAATCTTGTAGAAAAGGAGAAACTTAAGAAAGAGACAACAAGGGTGATCAAAGGTATCAGGCAACTTCTGTACTAGGTCTGGCTAAGTAAACTAGTATTCTCCAACTGGGATTAGAAGAATTTTGTAAGGCAGGTCCACAAATCATCATGTCATGTAGGAAGCAAATTGATTTTCTCACCACCTCCAGAACATACTAGTAGGAATCTAGTTCAAAACAACAAGAAGCTGTCTCCTAACCAGGATAATGGCAAGCTGTGCTCTCTGTCAAGTTTGTTTTATTGTAAAATTGGCATGAAGGAATGGAATGTCAGACTGGACATGTTCTTGGAAGAGCAATTTATTTAAAGATTTTGGAAAAACATATGGTTACCAAATATATGTACTAATAACTCAGGCAGCCTCTGTACAAAATACAGTTAAGTATGAAGCAAGTAGTGTTAGAAAGAGGAACACCATGGTTTCCCCTTTCTCATTCTTTCTAAGTCATTTGTTCACAATGCAGTTGGAGGGAAGACACAATAATATATACCTCTAGACTGATATGACAGCTGTTGTGTTATAAAACTACAGCTCAAATTACTACAGATTAAATAACAGTTGCATCATTTGACTGAAAGGAGGAGATATCATTTAAAATATCTGAAACTAAAATTGAAAAAATCAGTGCCTCCCATCAGCAGTGGTCCTTCTCCTGGATTTATTTCACTAGTTCAGAAAAGCAGAATCTGACATCAGTCATCAAATACTTCCATAAGACCACAGGCCAAACAATATTAAGATAATTTATATATGCAACCAGAGAGGTGTGCAAATTACTCTGACTGAACTTTTTATTTTCCATTATTTAATAGGTAAGGAAGTGAAAAATTATAGAATTTAGCATCTTAATAAAATTTTCCTTCCCAACTATAAGACTACAACAACCTTAAAAATTGATTAGATGCCCATAAATTGTTCGAGTTTGGAATGACAGAGGGAACATTCTCATCAAAATACTGTACCCCAGTGGAACATAAGAATAGACATAATTATTTCATTCAGCTCTGCAATGACATTTGCTATAATTAAGAAAAAAGTCATTTTTTTAAAAATTATTTTCTCTTTTTTTTTTTTTGTTAATTAAATCATATTTTTAAATCGGTATTTTAAGGAAATAGAAATTCTGTAACATCATTAAGTACTGTATATTGCTATATCTGTATAGATATATATCAAATTTCCAGCTATTCTTCCAACTTTTTTATTGTAGTATTCTTGTAGACCCACTTTTTGGAAACTGTTGCAGGAGGTTAACATGGTTTGGGTTGATGTGTGTGTTCATTAGGTATACAAAAAACCTGTAAAACTTTTCTTATGCATTAATTCTTCTGCCTTAATGTGCTGTCATTTTCTGCTCCCTCAATTAAAACAGAAATAATTTGAACTTTGAAGTCCCATCTTTCTGATCTCCTGTGTGTAAAAGCATATACTTACATAATTTTGATTAAATATATCTTCTGAATACTCATCCTTCCATTTTTTTTTAGTAAGGCAGCTTCCACCTGCACCTTTTCTGAAAGGCATCAGCACATGCTTATTAAAGTTTGACATTTCTTTAGTTCCCTCTACATAGAGAGCCATTTTCCAAGTGGAGGTTAGAAATCTGTTCATGCATAGTGTTGAATTAATATATTTGATTTATGCCCTTGGCCCCTAAAGTGAGAGGCAATTAGTTTTTAATTGAAGGAAACAGAGAATCAACCATGATAAGCGTGGTTTGGAACTTTTGAGGGACAAAAAATGAACAAATGAATCTGTGAATTCTACTTTCAGATCTGCATGTATTCCTTTTGGAATTAAAAAAATTAAATGAGACAAATACTTAAAATTCATTCTGTCTTAGCTCTAAGTGGGGGAATTCCCCCTTTCTAATACTTCACTGGCATTTCAGTCAATGTATATTGATTTATAGCCGTAGAACAACACTGAACTTGTTTACATGACAAACTGATTTCCCCCCCCCGCCCTCATGACACAGAGAGCAGACTACATCCAAAGCCCAACAACAATTTCTGCATTTAGATACACTGAACACCCCACATATATGCCTCCACTATGTGGTATGAAGAAGAGCAAAATGAAGAGGACTAGAAAAGCCCTGAACTTCTGGAAAAGGAAATGTAAGTGTTTTTCTGCGTGCTGTTTCCAGGAGACCTCTCTGCACTGTCTCAGGTCCATGTGTCTGAAGTGTGATTGGAATATGGAAGACTATCTTAGAAAGGAAATAAGACCTAATTTCTTTTACGCTAAGAAAAAACCAGTTCCAACTAAATGGGTATGAATTACAGTAGAAAAACTGGAGACTGTTCTTAAAAGAAAATGAGAACTGAGTAACAAGTATATCTCTCTGCTTTCTAAATGAAAAGCCATATATCCACTCCATCTAGAATGTTTCTTTTGATTTCTTTCCCCATAAAATTTGATTAATTTCAATGATCTTTGCAATAATAAGACCTTATAGCTGGATTACTGTTTGTTTACTCTGTAAACACTAGCTAAAGCTTTAATTTCTTATTTCAGTTTATTTTAAAACACAATGTGACTTTCATGCATGACATGAGAACCACCCCAAAGTTTGATTAATTTTCATTAAACGTACTTTACAATAAACCCATTTTGATGTAATAAATCATTAATGCCAACTTATTTGAAATAATACAATGTAAAAACATTGAGATGATTGCAGAAAGTGGAAAAGGAGCCAAAGTGTTAATTCCAATAAGTTGAGAAAAGTTTATTTCAATGACTTGTCTTGGTTTTGGAGTTTTTTTGTTCCTTCTGTAATATACTCCATCTGAATAATAGCAGGCAGTATAAGGGTTTTCTTCTGATAAAAAGGTACAATCTGATGGGGAAATACCTAAAATTTTCATCCAACTTAAATACATATTTTAAGGAAATATAAACATTTTAAACATAATATGCAATAAAAATTATGTGATATTACAATAATCTAATGTAGGCAAAATAGATATCCTATGGGGAATTCACACTACACAAAGTATTAGACACAGCCAATACTCAGAATTTCTGCTCCAGAAATTGAGATTAAAACTTGTCTGTGTTTGGGATATTACTTCTTTTTCTTTGTTATGCAAATTATTCCTCATTACAAGATAGGAGGGAAATATATTTCCCTTCCCCAACACCTGCAGGGAGAGATCTTAATTTAGTTGGACTACGACAAACACAGAATTAAGGTTTATCAGAATGTTCTTTTGTTATTAAAATGATGGGGTTTGATAACATATTTTGTTCAGCCTCTCATGCAAGAATTGGTTTGTAAGAGAGGACATGCATGTAGAATCTTATCCTATTTTTATGCAGTTTGATTGAACATTAAATCAGAAATTATCAGCAATTAAAATGAAATAATTTCATTTTAGTAACCTGAAACCAAAGAAATATTATGATTAGATATACTGAGTAAAAGCAGTCAACAAGCTGGCTCAGTCTATGCTTAGACTAAAATCATTACTACGTGCTCATGAACAATTTATCAGACAAGCAGATGAAGGGCTTTTATACAATATTATCAATTGAGTACATCAAGACTTCAAGATTTCTTATGTAATAGTTAGGCGAGTATTTCTGTAAAGCTACTGTCCTCCAGACACCTGTTATCTAGCGAAGCATGTAACATCAAGATATAATTTATGTTCTTAAAGGATGAAGGAGTTCTTCAATTAGCCAGTTATCAAAATGCAAAGTATTAGCTTTATAAGAAATTCCAGTTGAAATGAGCAGATGTAACATAGCTTAGAGTTTTCTGTAGCACACTTTAGGAATGATCAATGTAATGGGTTTTAAGTCCTTTTGTAGAATTGTTGGGAAAAAAAGTTATCTTTCTCTTCCTTCTATTTATTATGATCATTTAATTTGGTGAATCTCATTTAAATCTCGCTGAACTAGGCCCTGTTTTCAGGTCTGATTAATGATTGCACTCAACCAAACCAATCAACAGCTTATAGGTCAGTGCTTATCAGAATTTGCACTGGAAGATCAGGAGAGCCACCTCTGCTACAGGAAAAAAAAGCCATCTGCAGGGACTCCCTAGTAACATTTCCAGTTAGGGAAATTCTCCTTATGATAATGCCATGAGAACTTTATTAGAACTTCTGTTGTGCCCTGAAAGTCATTCTGTAAAACCTCAGGAAATATGACTGGACTGTCACTCCACTGCATCATGAGTTGGTGAAATTAGGGATGCAGTGCTGACACAGGCTTCAAATCCTCCTATCCTTCTGTGGGAGGAAGTGAAAAATGGCAAATATCAAACTAGTTTTCTTGTTCTTTTTTTAAGCTCCATTAAAATTGTTTTGTGTAGAGGGCAGATACCATTCTGAGAGATTTCAAGTGCATTCCTCTTTCTGTTAATATACATATATGTTCACGTAACCTTCTCTTAAATGGAAAGAATTGTTCTTGTTTTTTTTCAACTGTCTTGGTGTCCTGTTGATACCTTTCTTTCTTCTAAGGGTCAAATAACTGCTCTGGCCAGTGACAGCATGCCCAATAAGAAAAAAAGAAAAAGATTGCTGAGATTATCAGCAGCACTAGGTTTTCAAAAAAAAAGAGTTGTAGGTTTCCAAACTTTTCAAACATTTCATAACAAGAAGCAAGAAAAGTATGAAACATTCTTCCAGGAACAACTCTTTAAATAAGGGAAAAGTCAGAGAAATGTATCTTGGAGAATTCTCAGGAAGACAAAATGGAAGGAAAACAGACCTAAACCAACACAAATATCTTTCATTGATGTTAGGAAACACAGGAAACACAATCTTGCAAATACAGTATGAAACTCAATAATGGTCTGTTATTTCCAGGTGATGCATAGTTAGCTTTCATGTAAATGCTCATTTTTGTCAATCTAGAGATCCTTTTGGAATGTAAAAATGTGTGGTTGTTTTTTGTAGTGCTGAATTTTCACTTATGCAATCTTGTTACTTTGCAAGTGTGCCCTCAATGACACTTAAGAAATCTCAGCTTTTAATAGTGTGGAAGCTTTGCAATTTTAACTTTCTTATTTTTAGCTGACATTTTTTCACTGATAATAAGAAAAATAAATAAACTTACTAGTCCACAGATTTTACCCAAAGAAAAAGCAAAGAAACTGGTAGTATTTTATTTAATGTCACTTTTCATGGACTAATTACACCAACTAAAACAGAATTTTATTGCCTGGCTAGCACTCAAAACACGAAAACTCTGTTTGACATTAACAGCAAAAAAAACCCCCAAACCCCCCCCCAAAAAACCCCTCTGGACTAAGACTGATTACCACAGAGGTCTTATGGATCCCACTGGCTTCACGGGCTATAGATATACCACTTCTCAGCAAGGTTCACTTCACTTTCCCTTTTGACCTGAAGACATAATGCTGCATTTTCAGAGAGAAATGTCCTGTTTCTGTACTGACTCCAGCAGGGATGTGCCCTGCTGATGCTACGTGCATAGGCTGCAGTCAATGGAAAGGTCAGGGGATAGATGAACCCTGAATTTGTACAAAGAATGGAGGTGCAATTTTGGGAAACCTGCAGCATTAACTCTAGATACTCCTACGAGCACAGCATGCAATTTACTCAAAGAGAAAGAACTGAAAATAGCATCAGGGCTCTATATTCTCACTGGAAAATTGCTTCATCTACCTGATAATTAAGATTAATACATTAATGATATAAGTTTCTTGAGTGTTGAAATACTTGGTAAAAGAGAATTGCATAAATACTAATTAATTTTTTCCTAGTGCTGAAGCTTCACAACTGAAGGGGAAAGTGAGTTTAAAAAAATTCCTTTTAAGAACATTTTGTTACCTCATAGATTTAAGGACAAATCACTTTAAAAATCATGTTTGCTATCTCTGTAATTGGAGTTCTATATTATTGTCAGATCACAGCTGAAGTAAGGAAGCCCATTCTATTCAAGATATTTAAAACTGGGATTTAGCTCCTGGTTTTCAAGTCAGCTTGAGTTCATGAGGAATGTGAGGACACAGGAGAGAAAAGATACCAAGACAAATAAGGATGCTTGCTACATTATGTCAGAGTAATTTATTTCTTGAGTGTCTTATCCTTCAAGGGCCTATTTAAAAGGTTGGAGTAGTTGGCAAATGACAGCCATTGATCCTCATTTCCAGAGATGTACAGTAGATGCTGAGAGTGGCACAGCTTGGAATTGTTCAGTTTCTAAGACAGGTTGGCAGTCTCAGAGCAAAGCTTTGAAGATTTGGCAACTCAGTAGCTTGGTATTGCACTTCCAAAAGTCCTTACAACAAATGTAAGAATTCAGCCTATATTTACTATTTTCATATATTTACAGTGCCTGATGTGCTGGGGACTTTTTGTTTGTGTAGGCTTAAAACATATTCTCTGTAATGTGAGACTGGAAATGTCATTGCCTATTGATTTTATTGTGATTTCTGTATAAAAAGAGAACAAGAACAAGCTGGAAAAAAGTAAACTAGTGAGAAACAGAAAACATTTAAAGTTCAGAGTGTGTAAATTGGCAGGATTTTATGTAAATTACAAGTTATCTTTTCTGAAGATGACTTTCTCACAGCATGTATATATGGCTGAAAAGTTAATAAAGCTCTTTCATCACAGACATGGCCCCTAAAATACTCACCTTCAATTGACTTCCAGATATATATTCATTTTTCTTTTATGGAATCCAAAATGGGTAAGTAGCTGCAATTCTATTTGATAATGAGCAGGAGAGAAAAATCTGTTGTGGTGGGAACTCAGCTGTTTCTCTATGGTGTTCTCCTCTGACTGTATCTCTGAGTTTTGCTGGAAATATTTTACATCTCCAAAGAGTGGACAACATAGAGAAAAACATTAGCTACCTAACTTTGTTCCATGCTTGTTCTATGCATGTTTATTCTTAAATCTTCATAGAACAGTTCTATATTTTAGATAATGATGCCTGCTTATCTGCCTTGCAAATGGACAATCAAGGCTCAGTGGTATAAATCCTGCAAAACATGAAGGGCATTTTTTAATTTAATGTTATTATTTTAGCCCTTTATAAAAGGAAAAGTGAGATACCACTAAGTCCCTTTAAAAGTGTTTTGTTTTGTTTTGTTTTGCTTTATACTCAACCCAGAATCATTCAAAGAAAAGACATTTAATCAAACTTGCAGTGTTAGCTTGAGTAAAAAAATTGTCTGTGTGCTTAATTTATGTAGTGAGAACACGAACTCAATGTCAAGAACTTTCGCCTTTTTGTATCATTCCTGTTCATGTAAAAATTAGATCAAAATTAGGCTGACTCAAGTCCTGGATCCACAGGTAGAGGTAGAACAGAATCTGGATTACATTAGATAAATGTGTATAGGTATTCTTTGATTTCAGAATCTATTCTCATGGACACAGTAAACCCAAGTCTGTCTTTCTATGCTTGATGTCAAGGGCAAGTCTCCTATAATTACTATTTTTAAAGAATTAAAAATACTATATTAAAAAAAAAAGTGACAGGTACCACCAGCAAGAAGCGAGTCTACCTAACCTAATTATCGTGCCTCGAAAATCCCTGTTTCCATACATACTGCACAGATCAGCTGAAAGCATCAGAAGTTGGATAATAGGGCAGATTAGCAAGGCAACAAAAGAATGTTGTTACACAAGGGACCTAAATGTTGTGTGAAGGATGCTAAAGACTGCTTGCTTGAAGCCAGAAATGCATATGTTTCTCCACTCTGCAGTAGAAAAGTGGTAAAATGTTTTATTATGTGAAGCATGAAATTATCTCTAAATACAGAGCTTCTGCTAAAGATATTTCAGGGTTCATTTATTTGAAAGTGCTCATGTAAAACAAAGTAGATGTTTTCCTGAGGGTTGCATTCACAAGAAGCAAATTATACTAAGTCAGACATGTCATCTTGAATATCCCAGTATTCCACTATTTTGAAGAAATGTAGATAAATTAATCTTGCATTATTTTCTGTATTCTGCTATTGTGTTGTTGATTTGTCTTTTCTTTGCCTAGATATGTAGTTACTATGAGGAATCAGCATTAAGGTGTTTGGTGGGTTTTTTTGTTGTTTTTTGGTGGGTTTTTTACCCTTTAGTCCATGAATTTGAAGCAGCTAGGTAAGTATTTACCGTGTTCAGGACGTCTTGCAGCTTTGTCATTTTTTTTGCTGTGAAGTGCTGGAATTCAAAACTTTGCATAACCGTTTAATTAAAGTGTTTGATTTTATATTGTCACTGTGAATTATTCCAGCTGGATGTGGGCATTTTAAGTAATTATGCATTGTTATGTTCTTTATGTTATAACTTTTACCTAAAAGTAGAGTTTTCTGGCAGGAAGAAAGAATATAAAATTAAATTGAATCTGTAATGACTGAAAAAAGTGACTGGATTGCTAAGAAGTTAGCAACATCTAAAAGGTTTTTGAATTCTTTACACTTGTAACTGTATGAAAGTTTAAGACACAATGCAATTCTGAAAGAGGGTATGTACTTGTTAATCTTGAATATACTCTGTGACAGCAAGACCTCATTTGATAGCTGAAATTGCTACCATAGAACCCTGATAATTTTATGTATGAGAAAAAGTATGATTACTTGACCAAATTAAGTGATAACATGCACAAAAATTATTGCCTAGGTATGACTCCAAATTTTTGAAATTTTGAAAGGAGACAGCCTGTCTTAGATAAGTCTAAGCAGAAGAAAATCAGAATTAATATAGAATTTAGATATAGGTGCATCTGCTCAGCAGAAACATGTAGGTATTTTTCTACCCACAAACTATGTCTGAGATAGGGGTATCAGTGGTGGGTCCACGCAACAGTGAAAACACATTAGGGCTTCTCTCTTTTTATACACTAGGTGAACCCAGATTTTCTGTTTCAATAATTCTCATAATATTTACAGGTGTATGGGGTGAGGCAATGTCTTAAAAATGATATATTTTAGTATGTAAAAAGATATATCCAAATTAAGCTGTCTGATGCAAATTTCACCCAAGTCGCTGGTGATACTTCCCAAAGATTTCAGATGGAATTTAGAAGACTTCCCGGGAGAGTGGTTATCACTGACAAAGAAAGGAAATGCTGATCTTTTATTTATGCCAAAGTGCTCAACTTTGTATACTGCTGCCCTAATTGAAACAACCCTCTGCCTGCCTGCTCCTAAATTGGGATTGAATCCTTGCTTTTGATATGTAACTTGGGGTATCCTTATCAGACCCCTCTTTACTTTCAGCTCAAGGGAACAGGGACACTCAGGTCGCAAGTAACAGTCTGTCATTGGTCGGATGTAATATATCTCTAAAGCAACTTTGACTCAATGTTAATGCTGACAGCATCTAAAGACTTCTCTAACTCAAAGAGATCACAAGAGTAGGAGGATGGTTAAGAAGATAGGAAGAACAAATGACAGAAAAAAGAGAATTATACTCCACAAAGCAATAATGAGGTTTACTGTTTCCCAGAAGAATTTCAGACAAGGATTGAAGAGGAAGAACTTGGAAAAGAGGTGGGCAGTCTATCTTTATCTGCTTTCTTTTCCTGCTTCCTCTCTTCTTTTCAGTTGAGGATGCCCCCACATCCATTTAAATAAGTCTAGACAAAAGATAGAGACAATGCTTTTTTTCCTCAGTTTCTAATAATCCTGGTAGATCATGGATTGCCCAGGCCTCTGAGCCAAAGGACCATGGGGGTGGGAGCAAGGACTTCCCATTTGTTTCGACACTGAGCTTGTCAGAGACCTGTTATTTCAGGGGAAGGCTCACATGTCCATGGGGCTTGATCAGATGCAGCCCAGAGAACAGAAGGAGCTAGGAGATCTTGTGGAATTCTCTCCATCAGCTACCAAAGGTTGAGGAATCTGGAGTATTCCCTGTTGTCTGAATGCTGGTCCACTTTATTACAATTTACAAGGACATAAGGGAAGACCCAGAAACATATACACCTGTAAGTCTAACCTCAACTACTGGAAAAATTATGGAGTAGACAGGAGACTGGGTGCCATCAAAAGTCTTTTAAAGGACAACACAGCCTTCAGGCACAGTCAACATGCGTTCACAAAGAGACAGTCCTGTTTAACCAATCTACCCGGGATAAAGTCACGCACCCTGTGAATTGAGAGATGCAGAAGACACAGGTTTTTGGCATTTAGTGATTCTTTTTTACTGCACCTCATAGCACCCTTCTGTAGCAGTGGCCCAGGTGAGGTTGTGTGGGCTGGTGGAGCACTGGGTGGAGCAGGGCTGAGGGGTTTGGCCAACAGACTGCTCCTCAGGGCTCAGTCCTCCCTCCAAGGCTGGGTAGTATTTGGATCCATGATCTGGATGAAAGAGTTTAATGTTGAATTAATGGCTCCAGAAGAGACAGCAGTGTGCAGTTCCATTCTCTTCTGTTCTAGACTCTTTTCAGGAGAGTGGAGTCTGTTCTGTAATACCGGGTTCCGTCATCTTTTGTCACTCCTGTCCCTCTTTTTTTTTTTTTTTTTTTTTTTTTCTTCCCCCTCCCTAATGTAAGAAGGATGCAGATTCAGCAAATTGCAAGGCTAGAATTAGCTTTGGTCTTAGGCAAACATGTTTTTAACCAAGGAAAGATAGCTCAGTGTAACTTAAATTTCAGTTCACTATATATCTCAATAATTTTGCAGTTTGATAATACTGCACTACTGACCCCATGGGAACATACTTCTTTGTACTAAGTAATTGTAGTAATTGACCTTTATGGGCTACTTTCACCGGGTGTGAATGCAATTCCTTCCTGATGAACACTTCCTATGCTTTTGGGGCTTTTTTTTTTTTCTTAAACTCTCTTCCTTAATTAGAATTGGTAGAAGGTGAACAGTAATGGAGAGCTAGGTTGCTATAACTTGTCCTTAATGAACAACAGATTCATTCTCACATCCTTGGAAAAAAAAAAAAAAAGAAAATATTGCTGCACAGTCCCAAGCTTGGTTATTCTGACATTTATCACACTTACAACTCTTTTGTGTGCATCTACTCTTAATATAATGAAGTAAAGGTATAGACAGGTCCTAGTTCAAAATCACTCAATTAAGACAAAGGAAGAAAGATTTTGATTTCCAGAGGAATATTGCCTTCCTACCAAACAAAACCAAGAAGACAGGGTTATACAGCTTTTGGGCATCCATTTGCAAGGTTAGAAACAGGTTCAAGGGTTCTATTAAAACGTTCAGATAATCCTTCTACTATCATCTACCCTTACATGAATAGCTCCTGTTTCAGTTCTCTTTGATGAGCCACATGGCCTTGCTCCTGTCCTTGCCTAGTAAAACCCCAGTAGCTTCAGGGCCAACAGGTCCTGTTAGGAGACAAAGTATTTTGCCACTACAACAGTATTATGCTGATGGAGCCTGGTCACTCCAGGCCAGAGCTGGCTGACGTCCAACTGAAAGCATGAGCAGGGAAAGTACATCTCTTCTTGTAACCTTGTGTGTAGATGTAACCTTATTAGCAATCTTCTCCTTCCCATATGTCTCTCTTAAAATAGAATGCTTTATGCTGCACATAAATTTTATTTAGAAGGTTATTCTATGAACATTTATTTTAGACTCTAATGACTTCAGGGAGGGGAATGTCATTTGCTATCAGTTTAAATAGTGCTTAGCAGAATGGGGCTTTGACCTGCTCTACTCCTTACAGCTGCCGTGTATACATAAATAAACATCCCCTGGTTTAATAAATGTCTGTAAATCAGCATTTTCAAGCACAAATAAAAGTAAAAAAACACACATAAATATGCTCTTTCAGTGAAATTAACCGAACACTCATTTTTTTCCCTTTTAAATCTCCTTTTGGATTTAGAGAAAGGTCAATGCTTCTGTCACTGCTTCTGCCAAAAGGATTAACTCTTCTTCTGAACATGTTATTTTCTTTTTCCTACTTGTAATTAATGGTGTAACAAGAATAATTCATTGAATTCAGTTTGAGAGGGGAACAGAAAAATTTTATTTCCTGAATGATATGCCCTGATATCACAAAACAGCACACTAACATTGTTTTCTGGCCATGTTAATGACGTGTATATCTCAATAGGGCTAATTAAACAGAAGACAAGGGGTGAAAGACAGTATCTGCAGAAAATTTTATTCTAGGTAGCATTCCAGCATCTTGGAAAGACTTTAATAATTGTTTTTGTACAGGTCCAGCTCTTTACCATGCAGCCTGAGGGGAAGTCCTTATTTATGAGGAGAACTCCTCACCACTGATTGTAATCATGTGCAAAATGGTCTTTTCATCTCATGCTCATGAATACATCTTTGTCAAACTAAACAAGAGCTACAGACTCAACATCTGCCCTTTAATGCATGCAACTCACCTTTTGATCTCAGTATCTTTTTGGATGGCTAAAAGGAGTTTGTGCTTTGAGGTGACATTTCCAGTAATTTTTAGGACTATACTTTTTTTTGTTTTTCTAAAACAGGAAAAAAAAATTTTAAACAAAAATATTTTCCTTTGATATCCTTGTAAGGCACAACACAATATATTCTTTCATTGAATTACATATTCTGTAACTTATTAGAGGCTTTGTGTTATGAGTGTTATATATTGAAAGCAATGAAAGGTGAGAAAACATCCAAAACTGGAAGGAAAGCAATAATTTATTATATCCTGTGGGACTCAACTGCTTGTTATAAAGTCATTTTCCATGTAAATGGGCTTTAAAAAATATTAAACTCTGGGTTAGTGCTGTAATTGTTATTCACAATAACTTCAAACAAATTTTATTCTTTGGCAACTCTTTAATGTTAAGGTCTGGAAAAATAAGCTTACTGCAGTTAAGGGATTTGGATTATTGGCGAGTCTGACAAGGCATATTTTATACACAGAGATTTAAAGAGGTGACCTCCATTTAACTAAGTGTTCAGTACTCAGTAGTCTGCTAACACATCTGACTACTTCAGGTGATTCATATCACACAAAAATTAAGGAAGATACGTTGAACACTTGTTCTAACATTATTCTTTTACCCATCATCTGGAAAGTTTTAGAGAAAGTCTTCAGAATGTTAAAAATGTGGAGCCTGTTTTTTTTTTCCTGAACATGTCAAATGTTTGAACAAAATATTTTGTCTTTTTAAAGGGAATATTAAAATTCCAAGATTTTTTTTCTTCTACAAATAATCAGAAAATAAGCAGTGCTCTCACGTGAAGTTTCTCAAATCCTCGCATGTATCTCCCCCAAAAAAGAATCTTCTCATAACTTCTTTTACTTTAAAAACATTGAGAATACTCAAAGGACTATAATTTTTAATGAGCTAGAGGTTGATTTAGTACAGTTGTTCCTGATTAGCTATTTTTTCAGTATCTTGCAGTTCACATGCATCCTTGTTAATTGTAATGTCAGAGGTCATGCAAAACTGGTTGAGAGATTCGTCTTTGTCTTGATCTGTGGGGTTGGTTGAAAAACCCTGGGTGTTCCATTCCACACTTCTGTTATTCTTAATTTACGAACTATCATCTATATGTTCTCAATTTCCAGATGTTGGAATAGGCAGCTCATTTCAAACTACCACCATGCAACAGAAAGAAGGATAATTATATACACAAAATAAAGTTTTTTCAGGTGTCAGAGCAAAAGCTGCTAATAATAGAGCCACACACCTCCACAAACACTTCTAAGAGTATTCCACAAAGGAACTTTGCAAAGTAATGTAGTATATACCCAGATGGTTAAGGCCACTTGTGTTGTCCTTATATGTTTCTCTGTCTAGATTGCATTGGGCTTTTGAATAGTAAACTCAAGATATGTACTGAAAGTTCACAATGATTACCAGCCGTTGATAACCTGTACCAGTGCAAACTCCAAAATCTAATACTTAAAATATTGTGAATGGAGAAGATATTTCTACAAAATATGTTCAGGTTTACACACAGAGTAGACACTTTATAATTTAGTGATAAGAGAGTTTTGTTGCATAGTAGCCCTTTCTCTAGAACTTACCAAGAGGCAGTCCTTGTCCATTACAGAGAAGAGAATGATTTAATAAGGAATCTTCTCTGTCTCTTGGCACAAAAAATTCCCAAAAAAGTTAATATTCAAAATCATCCTCAACCTTTAAGAGAGGATCATGTTGTATGTCTGGTAGTAATTTTTCACAGGATTTAAATAGCAGTATTAACAGGATGAGTCTCATGACGTTTGACTAAAGCCTCTCAGGTTAGGCCAATGATACTCTCAGATGATCTTATTTTCTAGAGAAGACTTGGTAGATTTTTACAGTCATTATAAATGCCACAGGTATAGTCTGGGTTTAAATGTCCCTAAATAGTCACAATTTTATGCAAGTCCCTTTGCATCCCAGTGAAGTCTGAGAAGAGGTGCTTGACCAAATTCTTGGTTTATACTTCCAGGTCTGCAGAACACCGTGGTTTATGTATTTTAATTGGGATTATTGTCCTAAATAGATACACTCAAATGATTTTTTTTTTTTTCATTTGGAAAATAGACTTTTATGATATATGAGGTCAGATTTGAAATGTTTAGCCACTCTTCCTCCTGTGCCTCCTCTAGACTCATGTATCATTGAGTAACCAGCTGGAAATAGCTGTGTAAGCACCAAACTAGCTGAAAGAACCATTCAGGTGGGATTCAAGGATAAAGTTGAGGACAGGAATGCATTTGATTAGGTCACGAATTATGAGAGCTAAGGGCAGCTGCTCTCACATTTTTGGCCTTCATCACTAGATTATTATTGCCACATTGCTAATATATATTAAAATTTTGTGAAATATTTGTTTCAGCAATTAATCTAGCCCTTTTGGTCTTGTCTTTCCACAGTAAGGCACTCTTTTGCTCTTACAAAGATACAGACATGTGCCCAGTTTATCTAAAAGGAAATATTATTTCTTGTCTTTAGGTATTTCTTTACAGTAGTTTTCAGAGAATTGCTTAATGAACACAGTAATAATTACTTTCTCATCCTATATGTGCAGGAATGAGACCAATTTCTTTCTGTAAGGTGGGAGGTAGAACTGCTATACCACTGCATGCAAAATGAGTCAGCTTTAATCAAAATTACAAAATTGTATCAAAACTAAAAATAACAAAGGGCAAAATAATAGTGAATTGAAAGGGGGTTTTTTTGTTGGTTTTTTTTGGTTTTTTAATGTTTTTCAATCACTTTTATCTATCTTTAGGAGTTTACAACACTTCTCACTTTACAATATTTTTCTCTCAGACCTGATGAAAAAATAAACTTCATATTTTTCAGATAAGCCAGAGGCTTTTTGCCTTACAAAGATTCTGATCCATTCCAGTTATGATGGTGAAAATAACTCATAGAGAATGTCTTGGCAAGTTTTTAACAATGCCTTCTGAGATTCAGATACTAGAAAAATAGTTGATATTTAGGTTTTTAACCTAGGGTAATATGGTTCTACTGCAAAATATAATTCTCAGAGGAATGTAAACTATACAAATGGAATTATAATCTTTACTGGTAACTTTCCTTGGTTTAAAACTATGTATTTTTTAAAACACTAAAATGATGTGTACAGTGGATACTTTCTTCTGTAAAATAAGTATTTTGATAACAGGGAATCAAAACTATGCAGAACTCAGACACACAAACCCAAATCATCTAAACATTGTTATCTGTTTCTGACTTAGATATCTCTTGCCTCATAACTAGCCATACATGTTATTTAATAGAAAAACAAAGTTCACAGAATTCTGTAGGGTTTAGTGTAACTAGTGGCTGTAAAATCTTTAGGCAAGATGCTAGTCAAACAATTTTGTTGTTGTTGTTGTTGTTGTTGTTGTTGTTGTTGTTGTTGTTGTAAGTTAAAATGTTGGCATTTATGAACTGTATTCACTGAAACTTCAGGTCATTTTTTAGGCTGAGAAGCCCTCAATGTTTCTTCTTGCCTGTATTTAATGGTTTTGGTACTTCTGAGATTCAATTAACTTCATTTCTGGGGAAAATACATTATAAGCAAAATTTTCTCTTGTAAACCTGTTTTATATAAAAGTCATATTTTTAAACAAATGTTTCAAGAAGGATAGAGCCCTCTGACACAAATCAATGGCACAGATCCTTATTTTATAAGCAATGGTTTTCTAGTATGTTACTTCTTTTTATTTTTCTTTGTTATATGAAATTACTGTAAAAGCTAAATAAATGTGTAAGGGATGCTAACCGTATAGATTGTGCTCAGTTAATTTACATTTCTGAGCATAATGACAGATATTTTAAAAAAGGTGTTAAATTAAAATTACATATGGTTGGGCAATTCTTTTCTTAAAACATATCTTTTCTACCAATCCTGTAGAGTTATTTTTCTGGAAATAAATAAGAAAAGACAGAAACTGGTGAATTTAACTTTCTTACTTTATCCCAATTGGTCATGGGTCCATTTTGTTGTCATGTATGACTAGTTAATTGCATAATTCTCTTGTGCCTTGCAATTAAACATAAGAAACAATTATTCTGTTAAGAAATAAAGATAAATAAATAATACTTAAGTTTATTGGAATTTTTCTCCAAAGTTTTGGATGGACTGTAAGAAATAACTTTTTGCAAAGGTTGTACTCCTCAATTTTCATTAAAATATTAACACTAATTCCTGATATTCTGAAGCAAAAGCTGAAATTACAAGCCTAAATAAAAACAAACAGGGCTGAGCTTGCTCCTACCCATTTCTTTTATTTTCCACTTAGAATAGTAGCATAGTTGTTGCTCTACATAAACGACCTTCATATAAAAAAAAAACAAGGTGAAGAATGGAAAAATCTCCCACCTCTTTTTCACTCTCTAATTTTCTTAAAATATACTATTTCTGAGGGAAAAAAAAAAAAAAAATGGGATACGATTTATGAAGACACCGGGAAGTGTAACAGCAGAGGGTAAATACGGGGCCTCGACCATCAGATGTCATAAAAGAACAAAGGAGGCAAGTGTTTTAATTAGAGTGAAAGCAGATGAGCAGAATGATAAAGCTAGTACACTATTGACATGACAGGGGCAAGAGTAAATGTTATCAAGAAAGAAAAAAATCTGCAGCTATTGCCATAAATAGAAGCAAGAACAGTAATTGCCATCATGATCAGGGTGAAAGAATGAAAGAAGTAGGGAGAAAACATCAGTCTTACCAAAAAATGCAGCAAAGAGGATATTTTCTCTTGCATCTGTAAGTCCTTCTACTACTGAGAGAACCAAACAACTCATGGGAAGTGTATCATTTAAGTGCTACCTCCAAGAATGTGTGGTGTCATCAGAAACCAACTACAGTGATTGCAATAAGCCGTCCTTTGGTTATCCAAAATCCTCTGAAATCAAAAATATTTTTTAATGCATGGATTCAATTGATTTTGAAGAACAAAAGCGCCAACCATAACAAAATCCTTCAAATTCAGTGCTGCAATAAGCCTTCCCAATTTTAACCTTGGGTTAGATGTCCCTAATTTTTACATTCAGAGACTTCTGGAAAACTCAAAAACTGGAGATGTTCAGGGAGAAGAAAAATAATTTTGAAGCATATTGAATCTACTGTAGGCTGTTTTATAAGGTCTGATACTTGTGTGGTGCCCTGGAAGCTCGGGACAGACATGGGACTGTCTATTCTGATGATTAATATTGATTGTATTTGTGTGAACTTGGAATAAGGTAAAAAGCTGGAAAGAATGAAAATGCAATTGTTAAGAACAACATTTTCACACATCCTGTGCCCTAACCCTAGACATGGGGAGCAGTCTGAACTCCATCTATACCTTTGGTACAGGCTAAATGAGTCCTTTGATATTGGGGTTTACTCAGCTGCAGGTTTGGGATGCGATCACAATCCTTTAGTTTGCAATTCATGTAAATATTCTGTAGCATCTCTTTTCTCTGTGAGGATGCTCTCTAGAATGGCTAGTCTCATGAAGTCCCTGTTTATCATTGAAACTATGTACTGTTTGAGGTTATCAATATGAGAGAATAACAATTTTACTGTGCGTTGGGACTCTTTATTAGGCTTTCTGGTTAAAGAGTAAGTGTATGAAATAGAAATTTTAATATTGAGCTATAACAATTTCTTAATGTCCTTTCCTCTCCTTGAGTTCATTAAGCCTCCAGAGAAATTTTCAAAGCCCATTAGTTAATTTCATCTTGGGTTTCTCATCTCAATCTTAAACAGCAAAAAATAAGATTTAATGACTTTAGAGGTCATGACTTCTTTGTCATATAGTGTCTTGGTTTGGTGAACTGCTTCATTATTACCAGAACTGTACTAGTTTATTCCCCGATCACTGAAACTTAAAATATTCTATTTCTCACTTTCAACCTTTTAAACACAGCATTTTTTATTAATCATTATGAAATGAAGACATAAGCTATTTAAGTATTTTGTTGAAGTTCAGAGTATCAAAGGCGTGTTATACTGTGTGATCCAGTTTACACTTCAGAACTACAATCAAAAATGTACTCACTTTGCTCACAGTCATTTCTGTTGGATATGTGCATCAAGGTAACGTAACAGTCAGGTTTCTGCATTAGAAAAGAAGGAAATTGTAACAAAATATCTATTTGTTGAAGTAGTTTAACTGAAAATCCATCTAGAAACTTAGTCTATTTAAAGGTAACCTTTTGTCAGAATTTAGTGCGGATCCATCATGTAATTCCCTCTGCCTTATGTCGTCATTAGTAAAGTGCACCTCAGCAAAAGATTGGTGTTCAAAAGGGCTTGTTATTACTTTTTACAGTAATAATGAGAAAAAGGTAATTTGCCTGATTCTAGGTGTTTTGGAGAGAACTGTAGCTGACAATATTCCATGACTCACACATAGGCTCCACTTTAGCCTCCTAGGCACTGTGAGCAAGTAAATTCAAATCTGTTGACACCTAGACTTACACATACATTAGATTTCATGAGAGTATCCTTGTCTTATCTCTGGATATATCCTACCTACACTGATCAGCTGCCTTTGATCCTAATCATCAGGAGAAAATCTTTGTTCACCATTCATATCTAGAGTACTAGTCTGTATTACCACTGATTAAATAGGACCACAGGAAAAAATTGGTTGGAAGGGGCCTCTGGAATTCATCTAGCCTGTCTCAAAAACAAGTTTAATGTGATAGTTGCATCAAGCTGCTCAGGGCTGTGTCATATCACGTTTAAAAGGTCTCCATGGATTGAGATGCTTTAGCCTCTCTGGACAGCCTGTGCTTAACTACTTTCATTGTCCATGGATTTCCTTAGAACTATCTGGAACATTCCCTTCTTTAAACCATTTGTGATGCTTCTGGTCCTTTAGCTTCATAGCTCTGAGTAGAGTCTAGCTCCATCTTAACCCAGCTTTATGAAGAGGAAGGCTGTAATTACCTGGCTTCTGGGCCAGACAAACCTGGTTTCCTTGTCCTCTCCTCAGATGTCATCTGTCACACATCTTAATCAACCCAATGGCCCCTTACTGGTCTCACCCCAATTCCTCTGCACCAGGAAACCTAAAATTGGACACAAATATTTCATAGGTAGCCTCATTAATGTCAAATAGAGGTAATCACTGTCCAAACCCATCCAGGTTTTGCTTCATCCTAGATCCATAATTTCACCATGATTACAAACCATAAACAACTCCTGTTAGGTCATTCTTCCAATTTACTGCAGGTATGTTGTTTTTATGTCCTGTGTTATCAGTTCTTCCCCAAAATCTGGCATCCAACTTGATAATTTTCCTACAAAGGTCGTTGAAGAAGATGTTCACAATTTGAAACCTTGAGCAATATCACGAAAAGCTACCAGCTCTGCTACTCTCTAGACTCAAAAACTCACTTCTTTTTCTCACATTGAACAGTGTATCTCTTTGAAATAACTAACTTATTACTGTATTGAAATCCTTGGTAACATCAATGTAAAAAAAATTCTTTGATCTCCATATTTTTTCATAAACCTGTAGCCAATTTGTCTCTAACCTAGGTAGACCAAACACTATAGATCCAGTCATTTGATCTATTTTTGGTATTTGAAAATTGGTCCAGCTGTTCCTAATTGCCTCCTCATCCTTTTGTGTTTGGAGATGGCTTCTGTGAGGATTTATTTCTTGTTTTTCCTAGGGCCAGAGGTTAAACTGAAGCTGTCAAGCCTTTTTTTTTCAAGATCATTCTCATACATTTTCCTTTCTCCACTTATATGGGATTTTAGCTGACAAAATTACCCTTCAAAGTTGATAGAGAACAGTCTTTCAGTTAGTAGGGGAGTTCTATGGACACCACTGGATGAACCCTGCAGGTACATATATTCATTAAAAACATGAAAATGGATGTTCTCTTTACTGTCATCCAAAAGGCAAAAAAATTCTTCATGATTTATGTCAAAGTTTAGTGAATGTAGCTATGGACATAGAAGGGAGCATATTCCAGTAGAGTTTTCCATCTATGTAGGGCAAACAATTTTCTTCACTGCCGGCCTGTGCTCTATTTGCATAATTTTGTGTACATTCAGAGGGACAGATATTTAAGAAACTCCTCAGTCTAATCCTTTTCTTACTTTGTTAGTCCAGTGGTAATCTAAATTTCAACTTCTTGTAATTTTTTAACATGGATTATTCTTTGTAGGTGTATTGGATTATGTAACCTAGAAATGTGTATTCTATTTCATCTGTTGAAGGCTGTTTTTTGGGAAATGTTTTGTCCTCCTCTTGCTCCTCCAGGGGGGAAGGAGGAGGATGCCCCTTGATGATGGCCCAGCCATTAAATCCAGGTAGGGCACTGTTTCTTATCTCTTTCACCACCCCTCCATCCTCCAGGGGGACATCTTCTGATAATGGGTCATTAGGGCCCACCAATGACGTGAACACATGCCATCATCCACACAGTGGGGGAAGAAACAGCTGCTTCTAGCTAGATAAAAAACGGGACCGAAGGACACAAGGTATCCTGTTTTTCCACTGGATTCCCAGAGGAAGTCTGGACCCATCTTGTTACCACTGGACTTTCTCCAGCACCATCTCTACTCCACAGAACCACATCTGTTACTCCAGGAGGATTTATTTGGACTGCTTCCAACACCCTGACCACCAGGGTGTCAGGTTGTATTCCTGACTCTGTTAGGATTTTTTCCAGGATCTTTGTTTTCTTCCTTGCCTTTTTTTTTTTTTTTTTTTTGTTACTGCTACCTTTTTTTAAAAATAAATATTTAATAAATATTTATTTTTAATAAATATTTTTGGTACTATTTTCCTTTTTATTTTTAATATTCCTAGTAAAGAACTGTTATTCCTATTTCCCATATATTTGCCTGAGAGCTCCTAATTGCAAAATTATAATAATTTGGAGGGAAGGGGGTTTACATTATCTGTTCCAAGAGAAGCTCTAGTTTTCCCTGGCAGACAACTGTCTTTCAAAACCAAGACAGTAAGGTATCAATTTCTCCGGTGTTTGTCAGTGAAGCAACCCTCACAACACTGTGAGACTTGTCCATGCCCAATTATACGGGCTTGTACAGAAGCAGCAGTTAACATAACCGCGTGTGTTTGGGATCCCAGATCCTGCAGGCTGACCACTGCTGGCTCTTCTTTTTATCTAAGGAGATGTTCAGGCTCTTTTTCATACAAGGGAGTGAGAATAGTGCTTCAGAGAGCCAGGAACAGTTCCTGAAGGAGAAAAAGTATAACTGTCTGAGTTCATTGCAATTGACTAGTCCCCTTATAACTGAGGTTTTTGTTTTTTTTTTTTTTTTTATTTACTTGTACTGCAATTGAAAGTCTCAAGAGAAAGCAATGTCATAATAGGAGTTATTTTGTTTTAAGATCAGCTAATTAATGCAATTGCTTCTTGGACTTTCCAATAGCTGGAAAATGGCCTTTTAAAAACAACATGATCTCTAAAATGATAAAATGCTTTTAAGAAAAACTTTTTGGTAATATAGTCTTCCAGGGACTTTTTTAATATATGGATAAACCTCCATCTGAGTCTTTAGACTTAAAAAAATTATGGAAACATTATTAAAATATACAAGGTATTGAAGGATACTGTTTTAAATAAAGTTCAAAAATTGGCATAGTTTTGGAATCTTAAACTAAGCTTCAGGCAGAGATAAATATTATGACAAAGTGTTTTGTAAATGGTTTTATATTTCCATAAGTAAGTCTGATGTGTATATATATATATTAACTGAACAGATTGACTTAATATATCCTTAAAAAGTACTTACATTGTCTAGAGTTGGACTAGACATTGTTCTTTTTTTCTGGATCATTATTAATAGTAGTTTATTCTGTATAACTCTCAGTAGAATGAACTGAGATCCCCAAATATTTTGCATAATGAACCGTCTGCTACCAGTTTCAAGTCCTTGCATTTCATCACCTTCAGTATTTGAAAGTGGATGTCAATTTGCTTGCAACCATGGATAAACAGTAGGGCTGTTGTAGTTTAGAATGGTATTCTCCAGTTTAGTGTTCCCACTGAAACCACTACAAACTATGTGGTGCTCTCTAATTCACTTCTCTCCCTGACCTTATCTGGGACAGGATGGAGAGAATTACAGGCACAAAAGGTAAAGATCATGGGTTGAGATAAGAACAATTTACTGGAAAAAGCAATGAGATGACAAAACAGACAGCAGCAGCAACAATACTAATGGCAGGGGGTACAAGAAAGAGGTAAATTATTCACATGCAATACCCCTATCTGAAAATACTCAACTTCCTTCTGCTGCCATAATGTTCCCACCTGGAAGAGAGCCTTTCCCCCACCCCAGAAAATGCTGTGAAGTGGTATAGAATAACCTTGGGGTCCTGGACATATCCCCTCCTGGCTACTGCAAAAAAAAAAAAAATCACCCTGTCCTGGCTGGACATATTATCTTTATTTTTCTAACACAAAATGAAAAAAAAATTGCTGCTTCTGTTCACTCTATCATCAGACTTGACTGCCCTCCAGCATCACTGAAGTGTTAAAGCTCATGATAGAAAACATGTACTGTTGCCACAATTTGATTTCTCTTCCTTAAAAAGTATCTTCCATACTTTTCTATCAAAATATAAAGCTAATTTTTTAAAGAAACATCTACATCTATCTTAATGTTATTTCACAACAGAGCAGTTCTATTAGAATCCAAGATATCTGAAGTCTACGGCAGTGACAGCTAAGTGGTATATTTCCTTTCTTTAAAAAGGAGACACAAACAAAAATTTAAAAAATCCCAAAACAGGCCTCCCAAAATTGATTGGTTAAGCAAGGTTCTAACTGACAGATGTTTTATCAGAAACCATTTCGATCAAAAAGACCTGAAAGCAAATACACTCCCTTAGATGACTGGGATTTAAAAAACACCTAATATTATTCAGGATATTGGGTCATGTAAAAGTTAGGAAAATAACTTGGAATGAAATCCACTATCTACATAATTTGGAACTATTACCCAGATCAATGGCCTTATATCTTATGATAAACTGTTATAATAACTCAGAAAATACAATCTGACCCATTGAAATATTCATCTTCTTCTTTGGACTTTTTTTTTTTTTTTTTTTAGACTATTAAAGTGGAACTAAATTTTGTATTTAAAAAAAAAAAAAAAAAAAAAATCTGTCTGCAAAAAGGAAGTCCACGTTTCTTTATTTTTGGGTAATGAGGAGTTTTCTCATGGCTTTTCCAAGAAGACCATACCAACCTAATTAGGTGCAAAAATGTACATCTCAGTGAGATTTTCAAATATATAAGTAAGGTCATGCTTGTCCATAACATAAACAGGTTTACGTGTAGGTGCATCGCCAAGACACAGCCAAGGTATTAAACATCCTATGAAATTAACACTGAGAAAAGTTACAAAGTTTATATCATGTCAATGAGACCATATCTCTCCATATCTCTCCATATCTCTCCATATACTTAGAACATATTTATGAAAAACGTCCACATAGACATATGTATGTATTTCAGGAATGTTTAAAGGAAGTTATCACAACTCCTCTTCCCCTTACTTTTCTGCCTCCTATTTATTTTGTTTCAACAACCTAATGGCCATCATGATTCTGTTAGGCTGATGAGTGATTTTCCCCATAACTGAGGTCAATATAATGCAGCCCCAGCAGAGACTTTGCTCCTCTCTCGATATGAGGCCCTTTCCCTTACCTGCTCTCTCCTATATGGTTACAATGATTTCTACAAATCTTCTCTGTTCTGAAGAGATTTGCTCTCTTTGCAGGGACTTTGCAGGGTGCCTGGAGGTTTGTAGCCTTTTCTGCCATTAGATTAATGTTTGTAGCACAGTGAAAGTGGATCTGATGTCTGATGTTACCCTGTTTGTTCTGGGACCAGCATCACTCAGTCTAAAGCTCCTCAAAGTTTGAGGCTTTATCAATTGACCATTGTAGCAGTTATTACCCTTAAAACTTCAAATCTGAATTTATAACTGCTTACAAATCATCACAAACTGTCTTTCAGCCCAAATGAAACTGGGAGGCTGTTATAATCCCTAGGCAAAAAGGACTGATAAGACTGTCAGCATTAACCCTTAACTGGGAGATTTCTTCACTAAGAGATGGTGTGTCCTTATTTCAAGATAGCCAATGCCTGGAGCTGGTTGTTGCTTAATATATGTGCTGGCTTGAAAGCAAAACTAGAGAGAGACTCTAAGTCAGAAAAAAATAAATTAATAGGAGGAAAAAATGTAAAATAAAATAAACATAATAGTACAAAAGATCACTAACAGACTCAGAATACAACCTGACACTGTGGTGGTGGTATCAGACCAGATGAAGTGGTCTTGTTGAAATAGGGCTTCCATAGAAAGGTCTCACAGCTCTTATCCTCTGGGAATCCAGTGGGTAAGGCTGCCTGTGCTGTCCCAAATCCCAGATTATATCCAGGTGGAAATGCTTGGCTCCTCCCCCTGGGTAGAGCATCTCACAATGGGCTGATATCATTTTATCAGCCTTGCAATTGCCCATTAAACAGATATAGATCCTAGAGGGAGTTACCTATGAGTCATGCAGCAGGGCATTGATGGGCCATAAACAGAAGATAGTCTGGAGGGAGGGGGCAAGGGAAACACTGCCCAACCTAGTTTCAATAACTCATGTAGATGGTGATAGAATACATACTTTGGGCACATCTTATATTGTAACCTAGAACAATGTTTATATTAAAGAGAACTCTAAAAAAAATCCTGGTTTATCAGTGGGCCTATTTATTCAAATGCTCTAAAATGTGAGGGACTTTCAAAGCTTTTAATGTGGGAAAAAAACCTTCTGATTTTGTGCACATATATCAAGAGTAAATGGGTTTCTAATGGGTTTCTAATCTGGACTTGAGTCCAGCATAATCATCATATCAAATACCTAGTTATGCTCTTTGGGTGATAGGTCTTCTAATTCTGTTATTGAATGGCCAAATAATGGGACTTGCATGGAAAGAGAGGAGGAAGGACCATCTCCTCAAGGACTGGAAATCGGTTTGGATCTAGTAAAATTAATGCACATGTACTCAAATACATTAATACAAATGGACCACTAGTACCAAGGGAAAGAGAGAGAATAGTGTGACTTCACAGATCCATATATGTTTTTTTGGGTTATTTTGTGGGACAGAAGTTATCTGAAATATTGGAGATGAACAGGATATTTTGAGAACGCAGAATCAGAACAAATCAGCTCCACTCTCTCTTGTCTAAAAAACCTTCATGTATATTTTCATTGGTTCGCTTGCATGTAGGAAATTTTCTGTTTGTGCAAGTATTTTACTTTTAAAGAAAAAAAAAATCTTATCATGTTTGTATATTGTGCAGATGATTACCTGGTTGGCTAAGACTTCATGTGTGTAGAACCCAAGCAGATTGCAAGTATTTCTGTGATGGAATTAGAATGAATTTAGTCAAGGGAGTGGATGTTAATAATCCTTTGTGTCTTTTGGAGATGCAGCCACAGAAAACATGGATTAAGGGGAGTACCTACTGCACCTTTCTCTTCACCATATTTCCTTTTCATGTGTGGCACAATTCTCTGCAAAACCATAGTGAAAGAGAATATTGTGGGCCCACTAGAGAGTCTGCTTGCAGTCCAGAGCACCCACATGCTTCTCACAAGTAGGACAGGACAATAACAACTCTGTACACAAAGCACTGAGAAAATTATTGTCCTTTATCTGTTTTTTTTCACACCATGATCATGTGTGGTTTTCATGAAAATGTCCAAATGGTGATGACAGACTTGGCTCTATAAAACAATATTTGCACCCTTTTTCACTGCTTACTGAAAGCTTTCAGAGGGCCTTGAAGAGAAAGAATGGCTTTGAATCTTAACAGGTCAGTCAAGATTTACAAATTATATTTACTTTATTCTTAAATATACTTCTTGGTGAAATCATGTTTTTGACATGCATAACATGCATACATATCTTGGTGTAAATATGAAAAATAAGTTTATAAATTTAACCATTTTATTGAGTAGAACAAGAAATTATGAAGGAGTAATTGTTTCCATTAATATTTTGTCTATTCAGAATTTTTATTAAATTGTCCAAATTGTCACTTGTAAATATGTGTTTTAAAAAATCAAAATCATGATACTGCAGATGTCATTTGTATTAATTTCTGAATCGAGTACCAGGGCTTGACATACACCTTAGTCTTAGACATGGGCTTATCATAACCCCAACTTAAGATAAAGTTAGTTGTGATAACAATTATCCATGCAGTATCTTTACTTGAAAATCTGATAAACTTTTCTCCACATCCTCTGTGGCTACAGAAATCCTTCTTTGATAAATTTTTATTACATGTACTTGTGTCTTTATTGTTCTGGTTAAAAATGGAACAAAATATGATGCATGTGATAAATACCCATCTACCAGTCTTGAGGAAGCTGGCAGAAAACCTTGCTAAACAATTTTCAGTCAATTTTCAAACCTGCAGTCCTGGTAAACCAGGGGGGAATCCAACTGACTGGAAGTTAGCAAATATTATGTACACCAACAAGAAGGTCAGGAAGGAAGACCCAGAAAACTACATACTTTCCAGTCCGACCTCAGTGCCAGGGAAGGCAATGGAGCAGATCATCTTGAGTGTCATCATGTAGCACGTGTGGCATGACCATGGCATCAGGCTCAGACAACATGATTTTATGAAATGCAGGTCCTGCTTGACCAACCTGCTCTCCTTCTGTGACAAGCTAACCTGCTTGTTGGAAGAGGGAAAGGCTGTAGATGTGTCTCCCTGCATTCATCGAAGCTTTTTACACTCTCTTACTCTCATTTTCCCTCAGGACTTGGCTGCTAGTGCATTGCTGGCTGAGTTAAATGGGTGCATTGTTGGCTGAGTTAAAGACCTGCTGGATGGCCGTGCCCAGAGTATGTGATGAACAGAGTTAAATCTGACTTGTGTCCAGTCACAAGTGGTATTCCCCAGGGTTGGGGACTTTCTTGAGTGTCAAGTGTTCAATATCTTTATCAAGGATTGAGTGTCCTCTCATTCGCAGAGTTGGACAAGAGAGTTGATCTGCTGAAGGGCACGAAGGCTCTGCAATTGTGTGGCCCAAAATCAGCTGGATGAGGTTCAACAAGGTGAAATGCTGGGTCAGAAGTTCACGTTACAGCAACCCCAGACAGTACTAAAGGCTTGGGAAAGAGGAACTGTAAACACACTGATGGAAAAGGTGCTGGTCAACAACAACTTGACATGAGCCAGCATATGCCCAGGTGGCCAGGAAGGCCAAGGGCAGCTTACCCTGTGTCAGCAACAGTGTGGCCAGGAGGAGCACAGTAGTGACCTGTACTAGGCACTCATGAGGCCATGCCTTGGATCCTGTGTCCAGTTCTTGTCCCCTCATGACAAGAAAGACACTTATGTACTGGAGAATGATCAGAGAAGGGCAGTGGAGTGGTGAAGGGTCTGGAACACAAGTCTTCTGAGGAAGCTCAGGGAGTTGGGGGTGTTCAGCTTGGAGAAAAGAAGGCTCAGGGAGACCTTATCACTCTCATCAAACTACGTAAAAGGAGGGTGTAGCCAGGTGGGGGGTCAGCATCTTCTCCCAAGTAAAAATTTATATGAGAAGTAGAAATGGCCCCAAGTACTACCAGGGAAGGTTTAGGTTAGATATTATTAAAAAGATATTATTAAATTTTTTTTCTTCACCAAAAGAATTGCAAAGCATTGGAATAGGTTGCTTGGGAAGTGGTTGAATAATTCCTGGAAGAGTCCAAAAAGCATGTAGTTGTGGAACCTGGGGACATATGTTAGTTGTGAGCACACTGGTGCTAGCTTAATGTTCTAACGATGTTTTCAAACCTTAATGAATCTAGGTTTCCATGATTCCATGGAACAGGAAATTTTTTTTTCTTCAAGTTTCCAGGAAGCAAGAACCAGAGGAGAAATAAAAATTTCATAAGCAGTACAAATTTATTTGAAACTAGTGAGGGAGACAATAGAACACCAGCTCTCCAGTATTCCATACTGAAACCAAGGAAAACTTAATGTTTGGATGCCATGCAAAGCAAGTAATAATGGTTTTATACATACAAATTGCTTGTTGTAGAATCAGAAGATGTTGCATCTTGTTTGATTCATAGAAATTGCCCAATTACCTACTTTAAATTTGCAGTAAACACTAAATAATTCAAATCAGATAAACGCCAAATGAGAAACTATTTTCTTTTTTTT
>JANEHK010000055.1:3765895-3788532 GCA_025960845.1 Tachycineta bicolor
TTCTTTTTCTTTTTCTCTTTTTCTTTCTTTTTCTTTCTTTTTCTTTTTCTTTTTTTCTTTTTCTTTCTTTTTCTGTTTCTTTTTTTTTTTCTCTTTCTTTTTCTTTTTCTTTACTCATGGTGATTTTCAGGGTTCTGCAGATGAGCTCTGGAAAACTGGTTACATTAAAATCAGAAAGCTGCCTTTTTCCAATAAAAGGATGCCAAAGCAGAGACAACTTGGAAAATTATGGTAGAATTCAATGGAATGGAGCAACAGTTGCTGTAACATCCAGTTTTGTTCCATAGCATATTGCATCCAAAGCTAAAAACACTGGAAGCTGAACAGGGTTGTTTGAGATATGACCTTTCAGTACATTTTGCAGAGGGTGTGCTAAACATCAGGAGTTGATAAGACAACATCTGAGATGTTCTTTAAATTCAGCAGATATTTCCGGCAGATAGAGACACCATTATATTGTATTTCACTAAGACACAGTAGGTAAATGACATCAGTTCTTATGACTCTCATTAATCATAAGCTGTGTTCAGATTATTGGATTTTTGAATCATACTTTCTGCAGAGTGTTTCTGTATAATTTCAGATGACTGTGCAGAACACAGGTGTGCTGGAGAGCTGTTTAGGTCAGATGTAAATGATAGATTAGATTCAAGTTTTTTATGAAGTCAGCTTAAAGGTCTAGATTGACAGAAAGACAGAGAAGAGTTTTCCTCTGTGTTTGATGCCAAGCAAAGCAGGCTGTGGGCAGGTTGCTGAATAGACTGCTGACTGACAGAAACTGGACTGGTGGGAGCTAATTCATAGCGGCAATACATCTGCAGCATACACTGTGAAGTAACTCTTATTTTACACACCATTTATTAATTTTTTTTCCCTGCCTTTGCTTCCTAGACACTCATATTACTGTTTCTTCATCTATTGCTCCATATTTACAAAAATTCTCTCTTGGCCAAATGAGTAAAAATTTGAAAGCTACGGTGTTTGGAAAAGCTGGGATGCAGAGAAAAAAACTTTCAAAGGAGCCTTCATTTTTCATCCTTTGGCTGCATTTGGACTTGGGTAAGTGTCATGAGTCCTGGACTGTGTCTTCACTGGATATCATTTTAAAGTAGCAATGTGGTTTTTAAACAAGATTCCCAGTATTTCAACCAACCATATATTGCTTTAGCACTCACAAAATAAACTCATTCCACAGGAAATTGTTAGAGAGTTTAGCATCATTGTGATTTTCCTATCTAAATAGGGGTGTTAAGACATCTCTAAAAAATTAGCAGCTATAATTTTCTCTCTTATGTTTATCAAAATAGAGCCAAACAGAAGAAAGTTGTGGTGGACACAGCAGCCCATAACCTAAAGATGATTAACAAAATAGTTGACAATAAACTCTACAAGCAGTGAAAGCATGCATGAGATAGATGTTCATGACAGAATACAACCATTATCTCTCATACTGTGTGATTTTGATACCTTTTACTTCAACTGGGATGGTTCTAGATGATATCTACTGATGCTATCAAATCTTATCCCACTTAAAGAGGCTCTGACTGAATTCTTAGAGAAAGCAACTCAAGCTGTGACCATATAAAACTTCATTTCCTTTCCAAAGGGCAAAGGAATAAGTCAACATAGTGTCTTTTTAAAAGGTGATCTCTTACATAACTTTTCTTGTCATGACGACATGGTTTTGCCCTAGAAATGATGCCCAGGATATATTTTATCTGGTTTATTTACCCTATGGTGACAGCACATACTAGCATTATAATTGCTCCAGGGCTTTTCAAAAATACTGTAGATAATAATATTTCACTGAATGATTATTGTGGTGAAAATATCCTGTCCAGTAAGGCAGGTCCATTGGCACAAGACAAATACAGATATTCTATGGCAGTAGGCATGAGGTACACAGAAACATAAACAGAGGGGAACTTTCACTTGTTATCAGTGACTTGTCAACTTCTTGGGATAACAAGGCATTCTGTTACATGGTGATCTTCACTCCATTTCCAACATATAAAATCATACACTATCATTTTTCCTTGCTAACACATACTTTGTACAAGAGAGACAAAAGAGACAAGAGAGACAAAAATTAACTGAAAAGAACTTACAGGCAATATATAAAAAGGTAAGAAATTTCTACGTCAGCAGAAATGGACCAAATTTTCATCACAAAGCTATTTAAAAATATACCAATTTCAAAATTTTGGTTTTTTTTTTTTTTTTTTTTTTTTTTTTAATTAGGAATAAATGTCAAGAACTAGCGTAAAAAATAGGGTGACTCCTTTGGTTTTCATGGGAACTCCACTGAAATGCATTTATTTGTTATCAATTATAAAAAGAGTTCTTTTAGGGGCAATGTGGAGACAAGAAAAGTCCAGGCAAGCTAGTAGATTGCTTCTGCAGTAAATTGTTTGATGTACTCCTGGTTTTAAATGAGAACATATCTTCTCATTCAAACGTAGCAATTTACTCAGATTTATCACTTTATATGTGCTCTTTTGAGGACTTGCATATTTGTAAAAATCACCCAAGGCAGCATTACCAATTTTAAAGAGAAAAATCAAATATTAATAACACAGTTGATGAAATCCTGATGCTCCCTTAGGAGTCTCACAGTATCCATGGAAGACATTCAGGACCCAAAGAAGTTACCAGCCATAAAGGTTGTCCATTGAGAAATTATTTGAGTAATTTTGCAAATATAATTTAAATAATATATTAAATTATATATAATTTATATTATATTATTTATAATTTATATATAAATTATATATTAAATTAATAATAATATTAAACAATAAATTAATATTATATAATATATTGAATAATATATATATTTAAATAAATACAAATAATTTAACAAAAGCAAAGCTTTTTTTTTTTTTTCCCCCTCTCACAAAAAATGGAAAACCTTAAAATCTGCAGGGTGTACAGGTCCACTTAACCCTCAGACCAGATTCTCACAATATGTTTGTGGTAATTAGAATATCTTATTAAAACTAATTCCCCTTCAGTTCTCTCACAGCAATTCTCCAAGCAATAACTAGTCTTACCAAAGCAAATTCCTAAATTATATCATTCTCTTTAGGGTAATCCCCAACAGATATTATTTGATCAGTATCAAAGAATCTTACAAATTAAAGGGAAATGTGTTGGTATGTTAGTGCTCATCAGATTCAGAAATCAGTCAAATCAGAATCTCGTTTGTGTCTCAAATACCCCCTTCAGATTTTGGCATGCTTTTGCAATATTACTTATCTCCCATGGTATATTGAGTTTTATGGATTTTTTTTTTTTTTTTTTTAATTACCAGCTTTTTAGCATTTATTTTATTATTGTTTTTTTATATCTAGGCCTTTCATTTTGGCTCATTTAACTGATCTGTAATGGATATTCTCCTGCTGTTCCATCTGTCATCTCCAGGGGTTATTAAGTCCCTGTTATCACACTTTTCAAGCCAAAGCCTATTAACACAATGTTAATGAATGGTATAAATGCAAACCGCATTCACAAGTATCCTATACTACTTGGAAAACAGAATGAACAAGCAGCACTCACCTGAGGACCATTCCATGGTCAGAGGGAATTTCCCAACATTTGTTGAGTGATCTTCATTCCGTATTCTTCTAGAAGTACAGTCTTACAAGAGGAAGGAGACAGAAGAATTTTTCAGCTCCAAATTAATAGTTTACATCCATTCCACCCTTCTGTCTGGTTCTCTAACAGACTTTTTAACATACATTTAATTGACTTCTACTTAGCTTCACTTTTTTTTCCCGCACCATACTGTCTTTCACTCTAGTACCAATAACTACCAGCAGCAACACACTGATTTGTCTCCAGCTAAAATTCAATACACACTGTATTCCTTTTCAGGCTGGCTGTCTGATTTACTTTGCTTGTGATCTTGTCCAATGGTGCAAAAAGAACTCATCTCACCTTGCTACTGCCCATGCCTTCCTTGTCTGTGCTGTGTTAGCTTCAGCAAACTCTTGCAAACTGCCCTAGTCCCTTAGAACAACTTCCCCCCCCCCCCCCCAGGGAAGTGAAAAATATTTTAGATTGCCTTGCCCTGCTCAATATCTCTTTTCCCTGTGTAAAATTCAACCGCAGACTCAATCTTCTATTGCTTTCTTTTGTGAATTGTCTTCTAGAAGCATTTTGGTATATCACTTTCATCAATGCTTTCTTCCAGAAACTTCTGTTTGTGCTGAGTGACTTTGCACTGCTAAATTAATTTCTTTGTTGATGCTTAATTCTGAATCTTGCAGAACTAAGTTTTTCAAACTGTGTCACTTCATTATTAAGACTAGCATGACATCAGCTCGGGTACAAGGACCTGTTTCGCTCCTGCCTTTTCCCTCCCTCTCTGCACACTCCATCTTGCCGATTCCTTTTCTTTAAGGAACCACTCTCAAACTTTGTACTTGAGCTACTGATTGAACACAATCCAGGTGTTGAATATTTCTACATGTCTATGGAGGCGTTGTGAGTGTTTCAGTCAGATATTTTGGAGAAGATCCTCTTCATGCACACACACAGAGCACTCATGGCAGCTCCAAGGATAGCGGTTTCTATTCACACTCAAGACGATAACAGCTACATGTAATTTCAGTTGTTCACCAGAGTCTCCATGGTACAAACTGGAGAAGAATCTTTACAACCCAACGTGTAACTATTTGCAGTTTGCTTAAAAACTATTGAATGATGAGCATCCTTTTTGTGTGGTTTTATTTTGAGACCATAGAAGATCAATAATTATCTAGCAAATACTACTTTTTTTCTTGGGGTCATATCAATACAATTTCAGTGTATTCATATATTTGGCCTAAAGTTTATTCATTGTTTATATAATGTTTTAAGACAGAGAATAGAAATTATATACATGGGACAGAATCCTGCCTTGCCTAGACACTGTGAATAATGAAAACATACTGTTACCCAAACTGTCATCATATGAGGCAATAATTTGATACAGACAGTCAGAAGCAGCCAACTTTTATTTCAGTGCTAAGAGCACACATGAATTGAAGTAAACACTGAAACCCAGGAAAATGGGCAGGTAAGTTTCATAGGATTAACTTTTTTTCAGTAGGTCTGGTTTTCTGGAAATTGAAGTGGAATACAAAGGACTTATGCTCACCCAACATGCTTGAACATTTTCAGTTTTGTGCTTTCAAAAAAAAAAAAAAAAAAAAAAGGCATTGAATATCACTGGCTAAGATGATATCTAGGGATAAGATTCCTACTAGTAGGAGCAAGTTGGCTTCCTATTCTTATCATGTAGTGCAATGTCTTACAGTTTTCTATGAATTCTCTCTATTGGTCTTTTCCCCCACTTTTGATTCTGACTGCAGTCATGTTATTTGGCAGCTCTCTGTTCACAAATTTTACGGGAGCAATCAGAAAAGATCAAGTCACAATAGGGAAAGGTAAAGCCAGCATCACCAGGAGTACCTCTCACCTCTTTTGCCTTTTTTAGTGATAAAACTGAAGTCGTCGACTGCCCTACTTGCCTGCAGTATAACACGATACAGTTCACAGTGAAGTCCCTTAATGGGTCAGACCATTAGAGTGCACAACTCAGTGCATTCAGGCATGTGTCTCTCATACTAATTGCATCCAATCAAACAAGAAGTTCACCACAGACTCTAAATCATTTAGGCTTGTTAAAATGCCACTGCTAAGGCTCTTTGTGCCATTTTCAGGGTGGAGTTGCTTCATGCTGTGATATGCTCCAGAATTAAAACAAGAAGGAAGATAAATATAAAATTTCCTTTGCATGTTTACAATTAAATGTAATCTGTTTTCTTAGATGTTGTTATGTCTGTATCATATGCCTTTTTTGTTAAAGTGAATGGTGCTGGTCTAATGTGGTTTTGTTGTTGTTTGTTTTGTTTTGTTGTTCTATTTTTTGGTTTGTTTGTTTGGGGTTTTTTTGGTGTTTTTTGTTGTTTGTTTGTTTGTTTGATTGATTGATTGATTGTTTTTTCTTTCTGTTGTGGTTCTGCTGAGGGAGTAGCAGCTCTGAGTAGCTGCCAATGGAGATGGTTACATACACATGAAACACACAATGCATCCTCTGCAGACGCAGGACTCTGACTTACTCTCTTCCTCTAACCCCCTCCAGCTATCTCTAAGGATCAGAAGGTTTACACCCCCTGTATCCCCAAAGAAGTTCAATTTGTTAAATCCTTTTGTGATTAAATTAAAATGCATTATATTGTATTCACAACTTCATTTTTCAGCAAGAAGTACTCCCTCAGTGACTAAATCCATCTCATCAGCATCTTGCCTTCTACAGCCACGTGTTTGCACCTTTGAAAGACCAGGTCATGTCAGGTAGCACAAGTACTGAGCAGTGATCTTGAGAAGAGATAAAGTCCATTACCTTCTCAATGGTCTTGCATTTACTGTAAGCAAGGGTTCAAGTGCATTAGCAGAGAGTAAAGGGAAGATAACAGCTGAATGGTAAAATTCTTCTAGCACTTTCCGCCCTTTCTCCTGCTAATTCAGAGATCTGGAGGGACAGACACGGTTACACCTACTTTAGACAACTTGAAGTTGATTAAAATGTTGCATTTTCTGGCTATTGCTCACAAGACTGCTTTAAAAAGTGCTGTCTAAATAACCTTTTTGAATAATAACTCTCAAACTGTCAGCTGTCATTAAAATACACAAAAGATAAAAATGTGAGTCCAAATTTCTCAAAATTACAAAGATGGTTTACCTCCCAGGTTCTTTTTATTTAGCCAAAGTGATAAAGACACTCTGCTGATAGTAAAAGATGCAACACTGAATTTTGTAAATTTGCAATAGTAATAATGATCTGGAAAACAGAAATCAAAGGGGAAAATAGTGTCCCTGCTGTTTGAAATGTAGGGGTTTTTTTTTTGTTTGTTTGTTTGTTTTTTTAAATTACATTTGATTCCCAGTCTTTCTGAAATATCTTTTTATTATAGGGGTAGAAAGAGTAACTATGATACTGTTATTCTGACTAAGGTCTTCTCTTAGGTAATATATAAGTAAAATTTTGCTGGTACAAGTGAATAAATATCTATGTATGATGAGGACCTATGTGTACCTGTCCATGTGTTCATATTAAATATACTTTTTGTGGGCATATTTCAGCACATAAAAAATTTAAATGCCACAGACACAAAATGCTTCATAAAATACAAAAATATCCACCCTCCAAGTGTATAAAGCGAAAAATCAAAGGTTAGAAACAGATGTTAGTTTCAAGCCTCTCAGGTGCTATCAGCAGGGAGGGTCTGACTCTCAGCCAGAATGAATTTTGGTTTTGTGCACAAGATGTAAATCAATCAGTGGTCTTCAGTGTGACCATGTCCAGATCTCTCCAAAGAGAGAGAGCACAGGCACCATCCTGTCAGTTCAGTGCTGGTGTGAGGGCTATTTGCAGTGAATAATGTTGGACTGTGTGAAACACTGGTGTGGGGGAAGCAACAGGAAACTATCAGTATTCCAAGTCTAATAAATATGATGGACCAAATTCTATAAATTAAAGTTTTAGAATTTTATTGAGAGACAAAATGACAGTCTCAGCCAGCCACAATTAAAAGGACAGCGTCGAGCCCGGGATCGGTGCTGGGTGAACACGGTAACACACTCTGCCAGTCTGTTATCCCCCAGGTTCACATTTCTGGCTTGAAGCTGCCTCTTTTTATACACTGGATCACTGAGAAAAATTGGGGCTCCGATGTTTTCCCTGTCCGAGGCAGCTTCATTAACTATTCATGTTCGGGTTCTGGTGTCCTGAATGGATTTGCCTGGGAAAACAATGTCCTTAATCGTCAAGTCCAGGTGTTGTGTAGAGATGTTAATGTCGGGAGGAGATGGATGAGATATCGATCTGACGTGATCATTCGGCTCTCCAGGTTCTCCATCTCCCTTTTCCGTTGTCTTTGTTCTCGTCTTAACGATTCCCAGCAGAGGTGTCCTCGTGTCCCTTTTGGTGTAATTCTTAGCATAGTTTCTCATGTCCCTTTTCTGTAATGCTCTGCCAACAGGAAATTCCTCGTAACCCTCTCCGTGCAGATTTCGTCTCAGTTTTCCCATAATATATTTGAGTAGAAATAGAACTTATATTTATAGGGGTGAATTACAATACATATATATTCCAACACAAATTGACTTTAGGACATATATCACACAAGGAAAAAAAAAAAAAATACCTCAGTTCAAAACAGTCACAGTAGAAAGGATATTAAATATATTAAGAGAAGACAAAACTATCAATATATCAGCTGCTGGGAGGGCACCTGAGGGCTCCTCCTGCATGTTAGACTCTGATTTAATAAAAGCTGAACATGCTTTTTTATCCCTGTAACTGTTGCTTATTCCCTCCTCTCCTTACCTCTTTTATCACAGCCCTTTTTATTTGTTTAATTGCAAGAAAGTTCCTGTGAATTGGTAGAGGTCCCAGATTGTTCAACTGTGCCTGTAAATTTCAATGTTGACAAATTGTCTTAGAGTTCTCAGATTAATATCTGTAATCTGTGAAAACTCTTTCTCCCAATAATTTTTCCTGTCATGACCTCCTCACTGCAAGTTTGAGCTGCCAGACTCTCGAGGCAGAGGTGACAGCACATCCCCCAGAGCCCAGCAGTACCAGCACTGACACGATGTGCATCTGCAGCTGTCAGGGGTGGCTGCAGGCAGACAGCGTCCCTGGGCTGAATGGTTCTTGTGTCTCCTCCTTGCAGGGATTTCATGTGAGCCTGCCTTGAAAATGCTGCCACAGCGAAGGTGATTTTCAGGATGCATAAACCAAAAACGCCCGCCTCAAAAACCCAATGACTCCCACTGTGTCTCCATATTATCATCCAAGATTTGTTTGACACAGACTGATCACTTGTAATAAATAGACAATTATGTCTCAGACTTTATTTGTGGTTCTGAGATGACTTAAATATCATCAAATAAATCATATTGCTGTTATGAGGCATAACATACAGCTGGGTACCCTAAAGTGCATGTAAAATAGAATTTTTGCTTTTTTCAAATTCAGAGTTTTTAAGACCAGAAAGGATCGTTATACCATCTGTCTGTTTATTCATCATATTTCACCTGTGTCCCACTCAACAGAATCCATTATTAGTTAATACATACATACATACACACACACACACACACACACACACACACATATATATATAAAAAATATATAAAAAGAGTATGCTCACATACCTACATGTGTTTGAATTACCTGATTTGAAAAAGCCATCATACTCCAGTAAACATACTGATCCTTGTCCATTGCAACGCCTTGGGTTTGCCACTCTGTAGCACATTTGCAACAAATTGAATTCAGGATTAGTTTCTATGCCATTACACTGTCCAGCCAAAAGCTCATAATTTCTCTGAATGTCCTTTGTCTCACACCTGCAATCATACGCAAAAGCCCAACAAAACATTTTCCGGAAAGGAATAACTCCTCACTCAAATATAGAAAATCCCTCACTTTTATAGGTAGATTATTTTACCAGATAATCAGCATCATTTAAAAATGTGTTGTATTAGTCATTTGAATGTGACTGGCTCTAACTTGAAGCAATTCACTGTTGTTATGCACTTCACAGACAGTTTAAAAGGCTCTTTCGTTTCAGGTAATTTGTCCCCTAAAATCACCTGAATGCCATAATCAATCTGATATGATGAAGAAAATTGACTAAGCTCTGTGTGAAGAACGCCAATCACTTGTTTTTAAAATTATGAAAGTTTAATAGTAAATAAGATGGTTATAAAAATAGAATTAGAGTAAAAAAAATTTTGAACAATTAGAGTTAGGACAATACGAGACAATAAACCCAAAGTTTCAGACGTCTGGGTGCCTCCCTGACCAAAAAGGCTCCAGAGAAGGACTCCTGTTAACAAAGGATTATCTCTTAAAAGCAATAGCCTGTTGAATATTCATACATTTCATACACAATGCATAAATTCTATTCAAACCAGGAATTGTCTCTGGTTGGTATCACTTTTTTTTCTTTTAATCTCTATGGCATCTTTAAGGCTGAGAGAGGCAGGAGGAGTCAGTCTCTTCTGATAAGGAAGTAGTAAATTCTTTTTTTCTCTGAAAGATTTATGTTTTCCTGTGGGTAGTACATAAAAACTCCTACATTTTAACTACAAAACTACATTTACCATACTATCAAACTATTAATACAACATTTACAATCAATACAACATAATACATATAGCAAACATCTTGTGTAGAGCCATATAATATGCATTTTTCACAATCTGTACGTATCTCACAGAAAAAAAACCAAACCAAAAAACAACAACAACAACAAAAAAACCCACCAAGCTTCTCTTGCTCTAGAGTGTGATTATTTGCTTTCTCTGATTTCCCACCTATTTTTAAAGCTATGGGGAAAAAAATCCTCTGTGTAATATTTATGGACAGTGATGTCATGTTTCACACCTAGAAGTTTTTATGCTTTCTTTTTTTTTTCCTGATTCTGTAATTCCCTGCTTATACATGTAAATATCACCTTAGAATTTAAGTCACAGAAGTTCACACATAATTATTTGTCTCCTATGACCTTTAATCCTTCCAGATCACTGCTTTCAATATACATGACCATTCTGTATAACATAGTGGTATGTTTTTTTCCCCCTACATATTGTCTCTTCTTGGAGTTTGCTGAAGTTGTTTTGTTCTAATAACCTAAGTGTCCCTCTGCTGCTCTGTCTTGATTTTATTGATCTCTTTCTGTTGTTGGGGGTCATAAACTGTGAACTCGTATCTTGGTGTAGACCTCTGAGTGCCGAACCAGTGGAGAAAATCCTGTCCAATTGACTGGCTAGCTTACTCTGTTCAGTTGGACTTCACAGCTGCCAGAGCACACTCCTGGTTTCTGCTCAGCTTCCTGCTCACCCAGATCCCAAGTCCTCCTGCTAGAGCTCCTTCCAGGCAAACAGCCTGCTGGAGGGCTATCCCTCTCAGCAGAAGAGCTTCCAATTTTCCTTGCTTTGTTTTAAACTTCCCCTAATTTGGCATCAGCTTCAAGCTTGACATAAGTACGGCCTCTGCTCCTCCAGGTTACATGATCATAATCAGGACACATCCCAATACAGATCTCTGCACTGGTCCCTTTGACACTGGTATTAACCAAAATGCCCTGAGTCCAACATCCAGCCAGGGTTTCCTCCATCTGGTAGTGAACACATGCAGACAATAAAATTTTTCCTTGGATTTGAGAGTACTGTATGAAAGACAGTTAAAAGCTTTGCTTAAACTGAAGAAAATGGTACCAGCTGCTCTCTTCTCATCTACAAATCATCTTGTCATGTTCTCACACAAGTAATTATATTAGTGAGACAGAGTTTATCCTCGGCAGATTTATGCCAGTGATTCTCCAACAGTTCCCCTTATCTGTGTGGCTAAATTTCTGTTTGAACTACTATTAGGCTAATTATAATATCATCCTAAATGACTTTCTTATTTTAGTATCTACACTGAGGAAAAATGGAGCCAACTACGCCCTCAACACATTTTGAGACAAAAAAAAACTTGGAAGAAGTGGTTGAAACACGTGCAGGTTTTATTGCCATTCAGATAAAACTGATGCAAAGGATTGACCAGGAGGGAAGGACCTGGATACTAGTGGACAACAAGCTGACCCTAAGAAAAAAATGCTCCCTCTCTGTAAAGAAAACCATTAGCCAGGGACATCTATCTTTTCCCTATCCAGCATCTAACATGTTGACTGCAGTTCTGGGATGCCTGGTGTTAGAAAGACATGAACTTGCTGGAACAAGACACAGACAGGGACACAAAGAAGTTTAAGAGACTGGAACATCTTTTCCATAAACAAAGAGGACCATTGCTCTTTACCCTGCAGAAGAGAAGGCTCAAGGGAATCATGTCTATATATATAAATTCTGGAGAGGAAGGAAAAGAGAATGAGCCAAGATCTTCCCAGAAGGACCCACTAACAGGACAGTTAAAACACATTAAACTATGTTTGAACATGAGAAGATACTTTTTTCATTGTGAAGGCAGTCAAACACTGGCATAGATTTTATAGAGAGATTGCGGAGTGTTTTTCTTGAAAGTAATCAAAACCCAGCTGGACATGGTCCTGCACCCCTGCTCTGGCTGATTCTGCTTGAGCAAGGAGATTAGACTGGAAGAATTCAGGAAGCACCTTTAATGATAAAACATTCTGTGATTCATTGATTTTAGCTTGGAAGTCCATATTTTAGCCTAAGCAAATGATGTATTCTTCGATTTATAAGTATTTTCTTATTAAAATTTTCATATAGCATCTGCCTATATATTTTTAATTGACATTACCTAAAGGTGGGACTTTGTTGCTGGTTTATTCATGTTGAGAAGCTTATGATCAGAGCTGAGGTCCACAAAGGCTGGGGATTGGGCCCTTTCATGTTGTAAGGACTGGCTATGGCATTCCCAGTCTTTCACATATTATGATCTTTGCAAAATAATGCTAATATCTGAAGCATATCTAATCTTGTGGTTTCTGCATTTTACATGAATACAAAATTAATTTGTATTCATGTAAAATGCAATGGGCACTTGTTAGTGGGATGTCTTTGTGTGTGTGTATTGGGAAGTTTTTTTCTGATGTGGTTTTATACGCAAGATTAATTTTTCAGGAGTAGAGTTGTTAATTTGCAGTTTTTATTAAATGTAGGCATAACTACCTGAACACATCACTGCTCCACAGGGAGAGCAGTCAGACACAAGGCACTCTGCCAGAAATGCACATTCTCCCTATGGAGCAGTTACACACACAGATGATCATAGCTGTATAGTTGTATTTATTTAGTTATTTAGAATTATTTCAGCTCCCCACCATGTCCTGTAGATCTATTTTTGAATGATAGAAGGAAGATTAAAAACACTAAGGTTAAATATCTCAAAGCTGGTGAGTCAGGAGATATGCTAGATCAGAAAAAAATCTGAATAGAAAGGTAGTTCTGAGCATTTTCTGACTACTTTTGAAAAATCCAGACAGGGACATCTACTTTCAGAATACCACCAGGTGCACTTTCTTGACTCATCTTCCTTTCAGCCTCAACCTACTAGCTGTGAACATCGGGGTAATAGCTGACTTTACAATCCTGTCACTAATTGCTCTAATAGACACTTTGTTTCTAGATCCATTTGATAACCCAAGATATCAAACGCCAAGCAAATCCAAGTGACCGCCTCTTCTTTTCTTTTTATGTAGGAACAAGGCATTTCATGTGATTTACAGCACCACCTTCCCTCTTCTGGCTGCTGAGCTACTGCACATCCTTTCCCTCCTCCTCCTGTGTTCCCCATTCCCAGTGCCAGCTCCAAGCACCACTCAGCTTTTCCCCCACCTGGAAAGGTCCCCACACACTTAGTTGGCTCTATGGATCTCTAAATTTCCCCTCAGAGGAGCTATCTTTTCTCTGTCTTATCACCCCCCACCTCCTCTCTAATAAAAGAACCGAATCCTACTTTCAACTTTCCAAGAGCTCAGTCAGTCACCCTTGCCTTTTGCTACCCTCTTCAACCTTGCTCCGTGGTCTGCAGAGGCCACTCCTTTTATATATCGAAAGAAAGTCTGAGAGTTTGTAAAATTTATATAAGGCCTGATTTTCTGCCTGCTGTAAAAGAGGAACTTGACAAATCAGTTTTGTCCACTTTCAGAATAAAAGACTGTCAAAAAAAGTTTTGTAAAACTGACCTTAGTATTTGACATATATTATTAAGTGTGCAGATGAGTATATCTTTCCATCCGTATCTGCTTTTTCCGTCTAATCCATGAATTGATGGGCATAGAGATGATCCAGGCTCAGAATAGCCACAAGAAACACTGATGTTTTTGAAAGTGTTCATACTATCTTTGCTCTTCTACAATGCAAAGGTGGTGCAGAAACATTTTGTTTGGTGTAGCTATTTCTGCCTTTACAAGGTCTGATGCATTCTCTTGTGCCCTGAATCACATAGTCTTTAGGGCAGGAATTATGTTGAGCCATGCCTTGATTTGAAATAGGATCTACAGTCTTGGTAGGGGGCTTGATGGGGTTTTACCCACTTTGTACAACATATGAAAAAAAGAAAAAAATACTACACATTTGAAGCATTTCTACCTGTTAATTTTGTGAGAATTTTGATAAAATTAATTTAATTTTCTGACTTTCTAGATGTATTTCTCTCAAAACATCTTGTTTTCAAGCTAATGAAATGTTTTGCAGAAAATTGTTTGTTTGTTGAACATAAACTGAGAGCCACCAGCAGGGTGGCTCTATCAGACATCTAAACACATGTATTTTTATTCCTATTATAATTAGTTTTCAGATGTAAAAAGTAAAAAAAAATTAATATTATTTATTTATTACTCCAATGGGATTTTTAAAGATAAAATATTTTAGTATTTCCTGAAAGGAAGATGAAAGTTAACCCTTTGTTTAGAACATTCTCTGTTCTCCTTACTCCATTTACTTATGACAGCCAAGGAGCAGAAAGAGTGCTGAAGAATAAGGAACACACACATGAAATGCTCACAGAATATAACTGAAGAAATTCACTAATGAAAATGATACCTCCAGAAAAGGATATATTTTCCTTAAAGTTCAACTTTTGAGTGCCTGATTCTGGGAAATGTTGTTGTTGCCCAAGATGAAGAGTCCAGACTTCCTGTAGAGTTCATGCAGAGGACCCCACCATGTAGATGATGACTCCTTGTCTTTGTTCCCCAGCAGAAGTGCAATTCACCTTCATCTATCCCAAAACTAATCCCTTATCCTTTTTAGGAAAGGGGGAATCCCTTCCTTGGCAGAGCCTGGCACTGCCTAATCTTTCCCCTAAAGAAAGTCACTGTCAGTATGACTGCTGATGGTAATATGTCTGTCTGTCACTCAACAGTTGGGTTTAAGGTGAGTTAGAAATTCTTACAAATCCCACTGCTCCACACAAAGCACTAAACTGAACAGACTTTGGATTAAATAATAAAAGTATGATTATTAAAGCTTGGAAAAATGTGAAATTAGTGGATTTGTGAAAACATATACTTGCCTTTCAAATAAAATATAAACTGAGCTTCATTAACACACCTATTAATAAAAATATATATTTTTAAATTGAATGAAAGAAGTATTAATATTCTTAAAATAGAAATCAGATTTATACTTCTAGGTTTCTCATTTACAACTCAGTTCTACATCTCTGAAAATCCTTATCTAAAGAAAGTGTTTTATGCATTCTTCATTAATTTCCTTCTCTGTCTATAAAGCCATAATACCCTTTCTATAAAGCCATGATCCCATTCCATTAAGTATCCTAATTATCAGGTCACACAAACTAACAAACAAAAAGAAACTCCAACTTCATTTTTTTCTTTTGCTTTGGAAGTTTGCTGGAATACAGTGAATAGCACTGTAATTTTTTTTCTTTCAATTCATGCTGATTTCTGAAAGAACTGGAAATCTCCTATCATAGGAGTCTGGACACTGTGACACAGTAATGTGTAAAGTAAGATTAATTCTGCAGTGACAGAGGGAAGAAATTAATAAACAAATCACTTTGAGAATGTATAAGAAAAATGTTTTCTCAGAGCCCCTTTATTACAACACAGACTGAAAATGTGATAGCCCCCGAGTTGCAATATGACAACGGGAAGGGGGGAAGTGTTCGCTGTGCAGGCTGTAGCTGGTCAAACAGATGGAAGACTCCACTGAGTCCTTTACCAGCCCATTCCAGCCTCTAAATGACAGCACAAAGTCTGGACTGTCCCTTAATGGGACATCTGTGTCTCTGAATTTATAGCTGCTGCAACACAAGATCACACACTGGAATAGCCTGAGACACTGCTTGGACAGATACCTGATCATCACTGCAGTATTGTTCTTGCATGCCAGAGCTTTAGAGGGAAATGATTAAATGATATTGTACACCCACCACTAACTAACTGCTCATGGCAGAATGGGAATTTTTTGAGTGGCTGGCAGAACATGATTGTAGTCTAAGTGAAACAGATTTGGTAGAATAGTTTCAATTATGTACCTAAAGAAAGGTTCTGGGCTGAATACAGCCTTATCAAGTGCAGTTCACTGAGTCTGAAAGCAACTGTAAATTCAGTGATACTAGGAACTGCAAACCATGTAATTTGAAAGTGTTCATCATCTAGTATGCCCTACAGAATATAGACAAGGCCATTTTAGTGAAACAAGAAACTCGGAAATGTCTCAAAGTGATGGCTATTCAAAAAGCAGTGAAACAATTGTTATCTATTGCTTTTAAAGCCCCACAATTTAGTCCAAACATTTGCAATTATGTGAGGCTGAAAGTTGAACAGTTCCCATTGTATTTGCTCCCAGGCCCCGTAAATTTTTGTCATTTTAAGTGCTGGAAAGGCTGAAATAGATGTGACGAAAACCAAAAATGTGGAAAACCTGCTGAGTCCTCTCCCTTGCATACAGTCCTTCATGGCTTATTCTGAAACATATGCCTTTGTAAAACTGTTAGGAGTCTCTTAAGATCCCTGAGTCCAGCAAATTAACAGCCTGCACCACCCCTTGAATATAGGAGTATGCAAGAGAGTCCTATAAGAAACAGTAGAGGAGTGAGCAGTAGGAGTGCAGGAGTTCAGGAGGAGTGCACCAGGAAAAAAAAAAATCTCCTGCTGAGGTTTCCAAATACAAAGTTTTCAACTAAAATCACTGTATTCATCTAGTGGGAAAAAAAGGGACCTAGAAAACTCCCACAGATGTCTCCTAAGTACTGGTTTTGTTTTAATTTCAGCAGGGAGGCCAATTTACAGTGATGCTTAGGGCACAGGTGAACTAAGATTTTCTGGCTCATTAAATGGAGGGAAGCTCAAAAATACTGAATACCTCCACAGCACTTTCTTTGAGGCCTAAATGACAATTTAAAGTTTTCAAAGCTAACTGTTCGCGTGAAATGCTGGAGAACACATATGTGCTGCATTTAGAAATATGGTCAACCCATTAAGATTCTCAACTTTAGTGAAGCCTAAATTGCTTAAATCAGAGTTTTACAGTGACATAGAATTGATTTCTCCATAGATGTACTTTCAAGCTTGTTAGGTACTCTTAAGAAATTCTGTGACCATAGAAGAGAAATCTGCATAAGAAATTTACTTGTCACAATTGTTTTTACTTCTCAAATGGCTTTGTAATTTAAAAGGCGATGAAAAGTAAAAAAATAGAAAATTATCGTTCAGCTTTCTTCTTCAGAGTACAAACTTGAGTTCCCTTATTTTATGATGTCTGACAGGTCAGTGTAGGATAAAGGCATAGTGTCCCCCTTGCCTTCAACTATATATTTGCTTTTATTATTCCAATCCCTAAACTCTCTCATGTTAATGGTTTACGGGAAGACACAGAAATATTAACAATCTATAGCTAATTAACCAGATTTGCTTTAATTCATTGTATTTATCAGGTGCATAAATTCTGGGGTTACTTTTCCCCAAATAAAAAATTAGACAATACTTGATTTAATATCAATAGCTTATGCTAGCCCTAGTTTTCCCAAGGTGTGTAATCAATTTTAACACAATATATTCAATGTGAATCTCAAAGCATAATAAAACTGCTTTGTCTTCATCACATGTAGTAAAATGGAAAGCTTCTGAGTCTTTTCCACAGCTTTACATTCCTGTTCATTGCTACTTCAGAAGTCTTTGCTTCCAGATGGGAATCCCAAAGGCAGTTGCATTGGGAGCAGAAATACAGAGAAGTCAGAAGAAGCTGCCTGATGCTGTACTGAAGTCATCTGCAGTTGATGCTTATGAAAAACAAAAGCATGTACCTCCTGCTTCTAGCATGCAATCAGAGGTAATTAACTTATTATCTGTAAATAGTAATAGAAAAAAGGAACTTCTGTCTTCTAGAGAAGTCTGTAAATTACCTAAAGAATTTGTGGACTATTACATTTTACTGCCATGTTATTTTTTAATTATTTTTTTTAAGGAAATCAAAATTGTTAAGTGCTCATAAGAAAAATCAACAAAACTGGGAAAAAAAAAAAAAAAAAACCCAACCCCAAAACAAAACAAAACAAAAAACAACAAACAAAAAACCCCCAAACCACAGCAATAACAACAACACAAAACAAAAACAACAAAACAAAACAAACAAAAACCCCAAAACAAACACACACACACACACACACACACACACACACACACACACACACACACCCCAAACAGCAAAACAAAAATAATCCCAAAAACACTTGGTGCCTAAATTTCTCAATATAGCACTTCCTGCTGGAGTAATCCATATATTGGCTTGTGAGCTAGTTAAAAGACAGACTTGCACAGGTTCACACTACGTATAAGAGTAGTTTAAAAGTTAAGGATTTTAAGCTTTGAGACATTTTTTATTACAGAGCTGCTTCAGAAAAAAAGTTGCAAAATATCTAAGTGTGAAAGTAATCTGAGAACTGCCTGAATGGGTTCAGAAATCCCTATTCCTGGGGATGCTGTTTGCTTTGTACTTGTCTATTCAGAGTCAGGAATCCAAAAGATCTTATCAGGAGACTTCTCAGAGCTAGCACAAAATATTTCAGCAATTGAAGTATGAAACATCGTGGTGAAGAAAGCTTAATGGTCCTGCCATAGAGAAGGTCTTAGGTACATGCAACATGCAATTCCTTATTTTGGGGTTTTTGTGCATAATCTTGACCTCCAAGTGGAAGATACCCCTGTAGCTCACTGAGTGTGGCTGACCTGATTTTAATTTCTATCAAGAGAATATTCTCATGCTGAGCTCAGATCACTTGGTTAGAGGAAATACACTACACTGAGGCATTATGGCTTTTAAAAAAAGGAAAATAAGTGTTTCAGAATTGCTGTAGTGCACAAATAACCATATACTATTTGTGCGCAAAATTAAAATGTTCATAAGGTGTCTTGAGAACAGGAGTTTCAATCATCATTTAAGTGACTTTCCTGTTATAAACTGCATGCCTGACCTTGATGAATTTTCCATTGCTTGAAATTTTGTATCAGGCTAGGACAACAGAAATTTAAAAGCGTTCAAGCAGATAGGGGGAATGTCAGTTAAATTAAGATAATGGACAAAGATATAGAAAAGTTTATTTTGCTGGTTAGTTTAAGTGCAGTGATAAGTTCAGAAAAAGAAATTAATAAATTCTTATACTAACATCAAATCAATACAAAGTACTAAAATGCATAGTGTTTTTTACTTAGACAATAGTTTTGTAGTTCTTCCTTTAATTCTTCATATACTGTGTATATTGAGGTTTGAACTCTTATAGTGTGGACTCTTCAATCCATCAGAAACTTTCAGAAGTCCTTTCTATAGAAAGCTCACTTACAGATCCCTTGGTAAATTAATATGCATAGTGGTTAAGAACATTTTTGCATCCTCTGCCTCCCTCTCCCTCCCCCCCCCCCCCCCCCCCCCCCCTTGTCCTATTTCTCCTCCTCCTCATGGTATTAAGCAAAACAAAGTGAACTTGATGACAGCTGAGTTTTGCTAACAGTTCGTTTTCTCATGACATGGAGGACTGTGGAAAAACTCAGTGCATCACTTCACTTGTGGTATTGCACTCTAAGTCAGTGTGATAAATCTGCTTAGTAGAGTGAGGTAGCTCAGATGAATCTCTACGCCCAAAAGAGATAGTGTTCTCCCTTATCTCTCTAAGTAGATCAATTTTTCAAAGTAATTAATTTTATCTGATAAAAATATATTAAAATTTCTAGTTTCAGTCTAATAGGCCATATAGGTTCAGAAGTGATCAAAACACCCTTTGATATTAACAAAAACAAAACAAAACAAAACAAAACAAAACAAAACAAAAAACAAAAAACAAAACAAAACAAAAAAAAAGCCACAAAAAACAACAAAACAAAACAAAAAGGATTAGAATGCTAGTGTACCATAAAGCCACCAGATATTTTGTCTAAAAGAAAATGGAGATTTTCACATAAGTCAGACTGGAGAGAGAATTTTGGAGGAGCAGTAATTTTTTTACTTTACCAGGAAATACATACATACATACATACATACATACATATATACATTCCTGTGTATATATACATAGACACACACACACACACATATCTACATATTACTCCTCTTGTTGCAGGGCTCATATGATGTAAAGAAAGTTTCTCTTTGACAGCACTGACAGAAAATATAATTTAAATTTTACCCCATAAAAAATATCAAAATTTTGGGCTGCTGGAGGGCAATGAAAGTAGATTATAAAGTTGCATTTCTGTATAAGCCTTTGCTAAGATTGAGAAGATCCAGGCCAGGAACTGTTATCAGTTCTCAGAGATAGAATAGGGGATTTAAAATGTCATCTGTAAAGAAGAACAGCTAAACTACTTTACAACATGATACAAGAAACTTCTCGAGAGGGTTAGATAATGGCCAGGGAGATCCCACTGATTTCACAATGATTATACCAGTCATCAGATATCTAGAGGTGTGATAGTCTGAACAGTGGGGAGATGTGGTTTGAATGATAAACAGAAAAGGAAATGATCACACACAAATGAACAGATGCTAGTTTAAATTTTTTTCTTTACTTTTAAACTGAAATAATAATTTATTTTCTAGTAGAAATAATAAAAATGTTTAGGTATTCTTCATGTTTATAAAGAGGGAAAAATGAATTCTGGCAGAGAAAAATAAATTTTGCTTTGTTTTGTTTTGCTTTGTTTTGATTGAAATACTGTGGATGTCCTAAACTACATAAATAAATGCAAATACCACCTGCAGTTGCATAATTTCACGTTACCACAAGTAGGACTCTCAATAAAAGTAATAGCTTTTTGTATGTGTTGGAGACCTGAGGTTAAAATACAATGTGATATTGGTAAATTGTAAAACCTGATACCTCCTCTGAATACTGCTGGCCCCCTGAGGCCCTCCACAGACAGCTGCTGTTTTTATCCACCCAAGCCAGACACTGTCCTCTCTTTTTCTCTGCTCATGCCTGAAATATTTGCCAAATCATCGCCCAGCATTTCTCTGTCGTTGCCAAGAAGCTAAAACTTACTCGCTGAGTCTCTTAGGTAACACAAAAAAATCAGATGTGGAAAGTTAACATAAAGACTTACTGTAAGCATATGCCACTTTAATTAGTCCCAAAATCTCTATGCCTAATGCATAATGTCCAGTATAACCATTAGCATGTACCACACACAGCTTTGAAGTATAACAAAGGTAAAAAATATCCACCAGTGAAGATGCTCTGACAGAAGCTTCTAATAACTGAAAAGGTTATAAAATATTATTACAGGATTAGGTTATTTACAGCTGTTTTAATCTTTACAATGGAGATGGAGGGAAAAAAAGAAACACCTGTGCTTGCTACCTATGTTATTTCATATGGAGATGGTCACAGAGGTAAAGAAAAGGGTACAGGGTGTTTGTTTTTGAGATGTCTTTCTGAGTTTTGATAACATAGTAGTGTAGTATGTACAGAGTTTGTTTTCAGAGGGAAAGTTTTATATTTGTTTTCAAAAAAATGTTTGGTTTCCAAAAAAACACCTTTCAAAAGCACAAGATAATAGGTCTTTGGATTAGTATACATAGAAGATGTTTCTGATAGGCTCTTTCCATGTGAATCCCCTGGGCAACTTCTTGTAAACTACATAGATGAGCTCAATATAAGCACAAGTAACTTTAGTAATTTTTAGTAACTTTTTCTACTTCTAACCTTAAATTTTGCCCCATGGAGAAAGGGTGACTCACCTCACAGACACCTGCATATTGTAGGATTTTGGCTTGACTCTTTCTGTCTTTAATTTTTTGCAGCAAATCTCAGTTCTGAGTTCTTTCACTGGGGCCAAAGCTATGATTCTGTAGAGTAGGCATTGTTTCTTTAGTTATATCTTCAAGGATTGTCCTGATTTGTGCAGCAGGTCTGTCAAACTTATTAGAATTATAGACAATGTATAACATTTCTTAGGTCAGATTTTTGCCTTTAGAATTCTTATGAAACAATGTTAGTTCAGGTTTTAGAATTTAAAGAGCTCTTGTATCAAAAAGACCACAACAATAGGCTGAAGAGATAAGATATTTAGAGATGAAATTGAAGTGTAGCTGGTAGTTCTCATTCTAATTGAATTGATCTACTGTGACTGGCTCTGTATTTTGGTCTATTGTATGAACCCTGGGTTAAAACTATTCTTTTCTTTTCTTTCTCTCTTGAATCTCACATGTAATAGCCTGGCAGTTTATTGAAAAATGTGTCTTTAAAGTCTGGTATAGTGATAGTTAATATTTTCATAAATGAACTTTTCTCTAAACATCCACATTTTTTTCCTGCTCCAATGCAGTATTACATGCCTTAGAACATAGATAGTTACAGGAGTTTTCTGGCAAGCAAAATCTTCAGGGAGAATTGCATTTAGCTGCTGAGGGAAAGTTATGCTCTAAACCTTGTTGATGGCTTTATATAATAACAAAAAAAAAAGAAAAAAAAATTTACTCCAGTCTGGGCTCATTGTGCTTGTTTACAACTGTCGACATGTAAGACTGTATCTATGATTTTTAGAAATTATTTTAAAGCTTGGTAATAGTTGATTTGGAACAGAAACCTGATAAATAACCTGAACTTTCAATTCTGCTCTGACTATCACATAATCTAAACCAATATTAAA
>JANEHK010000055.1:3798519-3865489 GCA_025960845.1 Tachycineta bicolor
AAAAAAAAAAAAAAAAAAAAAAAAAAAAAAAAAAAAAAAGCATTCATTAGTCCAGAGCTCTAAGGTTTATGGCATTTTCTATATTCCAGTGCACACATCCTGGAAAACCTTTAGCTTAAATATAGGCCTTTGAAATACTATAATATTTCATTAACTCCTTTTAGTTACATGTATTCACTTTAATAATGCATATCAGATTTACTTACAGATTTAGGCAATATTTCAAAAAAAAGAATCCACCTTTTTTATCAGATATTCTGTAGATACTCCTCTGTAATTTTAGTAATTTTAAATTTAATGTCATGAGGTTAATATGAACTAGTCAGATAAATAAATGACAAGAAAATCAAGATTCTAGAATGAAATGTATTTTTTTGCAGGAACCAAGGAATTTAAGGCTGTCCTAGGAACATTTAGCTAAATGAGCTGAATCTACTCTGGAACAATCAAGAGATAAAAAATTCTCTTACAACATAAATAGTTGGGGTTTTTTTGGTTTTTTTGGGTTTTTCTTCTTTAGGTTGCTTCACTAAGCCATCTCTACTTTACAGTTCATCTGGTCTATTTCCAGGAAATGTCTGTCCTCTTTGATTTGAAGATCACTCATGCTGACACTCAGGAATTGGGACAAAAGAAGGATGAGACCTCTTGAAAAGATGATGTAAGCTCACGTGTATGTTTAGGGCATTATGAGTGTCTTGAGTACCCCCAAGGAGTTCCAAACTACTTTGGAAAATCAGGTGGAAAAACTAATTTAGGCTTGTTTAATGGATCCATGATGAATCCCTATGCATTGGAATACTGATTTCTTGCAGTCATTTTCAGCTGACAAATCTAATAATGAAAATACACACTAATATTCTTTGAAAAAATCTGAAAAAAAGGTTAGAATTGTTCAATGTTTAATGTTAATTTATTTTGTATGTATTTATGTTCTAAAGAAAAGATGTGACCTCCTCAATAGTGCAAAATTTCTAAAAATCTTTATTGCATACATTACAAAAGTACATATTTATTCCATGGTAGCCGCTTTTGCACAATGAAATGAGACTAAAAAGTCTCAGAAAGAGACAGACTTTCTTCAGATTTTATATTGATAAAATACTCTATATTGTAGCCTGCTGAGTCCATGTTTCTGAACAACCATAAATAACTCTGTGTCTGAAGATTTTCAGTTCAGGCATACAGTGGCTTCATGAAAAGCGCTGATTCATGAATGAGTAGAGGCTTTCAACAGGTTGAAAAGAGCAAATAATACTTAGGTTTCAGCATCATCAAACTGTACAGACCTACAAAAATACAGAAATAGTGAATAAGGGTTTATGTACACAAACCAGCCATAAAAAGGATCTAGTTGGTACTGAGGCATCATAAGAAGCATGATTATTCAAATAAAACTCACTGATGAGATTAATTACACACTAACCAAGCTTTCTAAAATTTATCTGGATAATATACCAAGGAGATCAGTCATTCCTGGTTAAAGGAAGTCTGAAACCTGGCTTGCGCTCATGTAACAGAGCCGAAATGAATATAGGCTAAAATCCACAGCTGGATGGGCAGCCCACTCTGCAGCGCTTTGCAAAGATAGATTAAAGACTCATAGCTCCATAAGCATTGCTTTGATGAGGTACTAAGTGGATGTCATAAGAAAGAAGTGAACCTTTTATGTGATACTTGTTCCCTAAATGATCCTTGTCCTGTGAATTAGTGTTGTCTAGCCGTGCTGCACTGTAAGCACAGCATGAGCCTGATCATGGTGGGGCACCTGCATCTATTTGTGCTCACACTGTCTAAACCCCGCTCTCTCCACAGTACGTACTTCAATTTGTATTATATTTCATAAGGAGAGGGAGACAAGTGAATCAATGCTTTCTGCACACTTAGGGTCCCATGGGGCAAGGAGAAATGTGAGGGGGCTGCTCCCAGCAGCATAACCACAGCTCCCACTTCCAATTTCACATGAAAGTCTCAGAGCCCAAAGACCTGCCAAGGAGGGCAAAACAAAACTGGAGAAACACCAGACAGGTTGTCTGGTGAATTGAAAATCCACTGTCCTTTTCTACTACTTGTAACGTGATGAAGAATATGTTCTAATTATCTCTAGTTTTTTCCACACAAAAAAAATGTGCAGACTCAGATCTACTGTAAGTGTTAATCTTCACTGGTCCACTGCTCACTAAGTAGTTCTTATATCAACAATATCTCAGCTACTACAGCCTGTGTCAGTCTATAATTCACTCTGTTTTTCCCCCCTGTTTTCTACTTTAGATCTCACCTAAGGAGGAAAAACCCACATATATTTACCTAGTCTAGACAAAACACAACAGTGAAAAAAAAACTATGCCTACTTTTCAGAGAAAGTAGTATTCAGTGATGTGTTTTCCTTGTCTGATACAGATTTCTGTATATGTGATTAAAAAAATACTCCTTGAAAACTCATCTAAATTTTGTTTTGGACAGAGATTGGAGTAAATGAGGTCAAAATTGTACAGAGTAGTACATATATGAAAACTCTGTAGTTAAAAATCCAGAAGGAACCTATTGCATTAATTTATGCAGAAGGAAAAAATACATTATGAAATCCAAACTGATATAGATAAACAGACTTCTTCACAAGCAACACCTTGAAGGGAAAGGCAATTTAAATTTTTAGTCTAGAGTCTGGTAGAAAACCAGAACAAACCTTGGCATACAAAAGCTCTTTTTCAGGTCTGAAACAGAAGCTGGGTAAGATATTTTCCCATCATTTCAGACACAAGTCTCTATGTTCAGAATATTAACCTGCTTATCTGACAGACGGACTTAGTTCTGGCTGCAATTTTTTCTGCTCATATCAGCCCAAATTATTCTGCCACTATCACTTCACATGTACAGATGAAAATCCAAAAGAGCCAACCAAAAACCAGCCCTCAGATATGATGCTGATAGAATCATTTAAAAATGAATTAGGAAGGTGGTAACCTCTTGCGTTAGGAAGCCTCTTAAAAGAACTACCTTGATACCTTAGTATCAATACTCCTTAACATCTAGAATTACTTTTGCCATATTTTTTACAAAAACTTTCTATAAAGATTTTTGTTTTATAAATGTGATGACATGTGCTTCTTTAGCACTGCAAAACATTTCAGTGTGTCTTGTTCTGTTCCCGCTCCGGGCGGGAGGTGACCACCAGCTAGCTCGGGTCAACATAGACACAGAAATTCCCAGATCGTTTTGGCTTCTCAGCTCAGCAGCTGGACCCAATAGTGTTGTGACAGTCAACAGCAGCAGAAGAGAAAAGGCTGGCTCTCAGCTTAGCAGGTTAAAAGATGTTTATTAGCAGAGAGCTCCGAGCTCTGAGGTGAGTGGCTGAGAGAGGAGCGGCTGAGAGAGGAGCAGCTGAGGCTGAGCAGCTGAGAGAGTGAAAAACTGTCTCCACCACCTTATAAGCGGGGGAGGGGTTCCAGGGAGGATACAACAAGACAACAAATCAAGGGATCCAGGGGGTAACAAGGTGTGCCCACCCCCAAGCCTTGGACCAACCACCCCCAGAGGAAAAGAATTCCCCCCAGGGGACCTATCACCTGAGGCCCTCTCCCTGAGATTTCGCAGTCCGGGAGGGACCCCTGGAGTGACAGACAGGCTGCCCCAGAGCAAGGGGGGCAGAGGGGATGTTACAAGTCATGTGAGGGGTGGGATGATTGACACAAAACACCCTACTATACAGACAACACAAAAGGGATACAGAATTGGGGATACAGTGAAATGAACCATAACATAAACTTCTTACAAAAACCTAATAAAACAGTTCTGCACCGCCACATTTCAGGATTATTCTTTCTTTTGAAGAAGATGATAATTCAGTGTTTGGCCAAGCTGCATGCTGTACTTTTTCTCTACATGTTCAGCTTTGTTGTTGCATTAAAAATCTATTGTAATTCACATAATCATCTTGAATTTAGATTTGGATTGGAAAGTCAATGTCATACATGAATATGAGTATCTGTGAAGGAGCTAGGATAACCACTTACAGGCAGTTAGTGATTTAGAGAAGTGATGTTAACTTCTAACTGTAATGTTAAGGGCTCAGAGGCTTGTTTTTGGCATTTGATTTTGTGTCTTCAACTAGCAAAAATAATCTCTTCTTGCCACTAGCTAAATATTAGCTGAGAGATAAAACATGTCAATGAAAAACAGGTTACTAAAACAATAAGGAATCTAAAAGCTTCTTATTAAAAGCATATTTTAAAATCAAAATGTGAAAAGTATAAAATGCACTTTAAAATATAAAAAATAATTCCTCTTGACAGTTTGATAATGGTTTTCTTTTTCATTAGACTATAGGATGATCTGATATTTCCTATTCTTTTTTTATTCCAATTATGGGCTAAAAAAATTGATATAAACCTTGAGAATAAGTTTCTTGATTTCTGTCAGAGATTAAAGAAAATAAATTGAGTACAATTAAGTACATTAATACATATAAATACAGTACACAGAAGGATACAATTCCTTCATAGTTGAATGTGCTCAAAGTGGAGAAAGGATATAGAAAAAATACATGCTGTTGTAATAAGTCATCAAATTCTGTTTCTGTGGCTTTGGGATATATAGACTGTCCTAGGCTGAGAGAGGGTACTGAATATCCCATGGTCCTTCCCTCTCACATTTTTGATATATTCTTCAGATTCTATAAAAGTATTTGTAAGAATGTTTTCTGCTGATTGACCCTCTCTGCCTCTCTGGCATATCTCTCTTTTGTCCATCAGCACAGCAGTAATTTGCTTTAGAAGTTGCAGTCTAGAAACTATAAGCCCGTTTATAGTAAAATCATGCTTTCTGAATGATAAAGAATAAACTTCAGGTATAGAAAAAAATTCTCTACTCTAATGCCTAAAGAACATATTCTCTAACATAAAAACATACTGATGGAATGCAGCGATTCTGATGTAAAAGAGCATGCAGTTGCCTTCCCTATTGTTAGAGGTGACTACATGACCTAAATGTATTTCCTATAAATTGAACCATTTGCAGAAAGACATAGAATTTTGTGTGGATCAAAAAAGATTATTTATTGCTGTTTCCTGCTGTTTATAAAGGCTATAGTTATCTGTTAAAGGAAAAGACAACATAAACATGAGATAGTTGAATAAACAACATCAGCTGAGAGATTTAAAAGCTACCCCAGAAGGTGTAGTATCTTCATTTTTTTTAAGTACTAATGTTAAAACATTGTTTTCCAATGTTGTTTTGGCATGCATTCCCCTCAGTGCTGTGGCCATATCCCTTATTCAAAGTTATCTGCTATTTTACCACCTGCTCACTCCTTTGGCACAATTTGAAGTGGCAGAAGTAAGATTAAGGCATGTTCTTGCAATTGACTCATGCCAGCTCTGAGTCCAGACTTCTTTCGTGAAGGTGAGCTATACTCCTTTTTCAGCTGCTATGTCCCAAAAGAACCTGATAGGAAACTATAGTGACACTCCTCATTGAGAAACAAACCAGTGAAGGAAAGCTCCCAGACCAAAGGACACCAAAGGACAAAGGACACAGGAAATGAAGCAGTAGCAGTCCTCACTCAGGCAGCCATTCTTTTGCTGGGGTCAACAGGATAAGGTGTGGAGATGGCTCTAGTAAATGCAGGTAGGGACATACCAAATTTAAGAGGCTAGTCAGTTCAACTTCCCTGTATAATTTGAATGAAGGTGTAGATATGTGGCAGAAATCCTGTCTTTTCCTGCTTTTGAACATGGAAATTTTGAAACAGGTTGAAAGTGAACTGCAACGAACTCTGAAATGCTACAAAGCAGCAAATCTGTATTGTACTTGTGCTCTCTGTGCAGACTGCCTGTGGGAAAAGGACAGGGGCTGCCCTGTTCCAGACACAATCATTCTGCGACCAGCAGATATGTCACAGGACATAGCTGAGCCCATCAGCCAAGCTACAGATACCTCCCTGAAAGCACATTCCAGAAAGATCAGAACACAACAGGCAAGTGCAGGGGAGTGGGAAAAGAAAGTGAAAGAGACAAAAGGAGAAAGAGTAGAGAGAACACCACAAGTAAATTGAGATGGTCCATAGTGAAGCAGATACCCACACTGCAGCCTGTGGGGAACCGTCACACTGGAGCCAGTGTTTGTTTTCTGATGAAAGTACAACCTGGGAAAAGCCCAGGCTGGAGTGTGAAAAAGGGTGATGAGGAAAGGGCAGCACTAGGAAACAGCCACATACTTACCATAATCCCCTATTCACTGTTTCCTGTGAGCCTTTTGATGTGGGTGAAGCTGGGAGTGCAGCAGGGAAGCTGGAATTGAGAAAGGAGGCAAGGTGTCCTTTAATCTCTTTGTTTAAATATTAATATAAAAATATTTTAATAATAATTTATTCTTGTTTCTAATAATTTATTTTTATTCAAATGTAATTTGATTGTAAGTAAATGTAATCTAACTTCCCCCAGGTACAGACTGGTTTGTCCAAGGTAGTAATTAGTAAGCAATCTCCCTGTTTTTATCTCTGCCCACAAGTTTTCTTATCCTATTTTCTCCCCTTGTCCTGCTGATGAGAGGAAGTGAGTGGGCAGATGAGTGGGGATAGCTTGGGGATAGCTAGTGCATTGCTGAGGTTAACTCGTCACATGTGTCTTTTGAATACATATCCACTGGTGCCTTGTAAAAACATCCTGGGTTTTTGTTGGTGTTTTTTTTTTTTTTTTTAATGGTGATAAGGAAATGGATTTTACTCTCTTTCAAGCTCTTCTATGCTCATGATGTCAGCATGTCAGGATTTTCCCACTGAATACAAATGTCACAAGCTTAGTTCCATTAATTTTTCAAATTATTCACATCAAGATTTAGTTTTGGCTTTACTAAACTTGTTGTCAGATTAATGTGATAGCAGAAATTATTAGTTTTAAAGTCTTGTATAGCTGAAATAGGTTTTAAAGGCTAAAAGTAGGAAGCCACATAATGCTACATAATGCATGAATAAGTACCTTAGGGATAGGTTAATATTTAATATTGGCTTGAAGTTAATGTTTGGATTCTAATTATAGTTTGAATTACTAAAAACATGGGTTCAGCCAGGTACCAACAGCTTAAAAACATTTTGGTTTTTGTCTTCAAACTTGTAAGAAAGTGTCTGAAGTGTTTGGGTTGTAAGTACTTCTTATATTTGCATTGGAGACCACTGCATAGGAGTGGTCATAATTTTAACTCTTACTATTCTATGTTAGCTGGAAACCAGGAACTGGTTAAGTGAGGCAGTTCTAGTACTGCATGTTTATAGTGACAACCCTAAAGGAGTAAATTATTTCAAATGAATATGCTGCGTTCAGAAATGGTAGCTTTGTTCATCTCTTCAGAGATGGTTTTAGGTCTCAATTTTATTTGGTAGATTGTAGGGCTAGAATTGCAGTAGTGATTTCTTATGCAAAGGTGAGGCAATAATAATACTTGGAGATTCTCCCCTTCTTAACATGATGGATGCAATGTTCCACTCAATGTCCTAGTGAGATCTAAAGCTATTAAAAACTGATGAAGGAGCACCACCAAAACAAAGCCATTCCAATCTACAACTCCCTATAGCCCAATAAGCTATTACATTTGCACAGCATCAACCTAACATGGAGTTAATATTCTAAGTTAAATTAATCCTCTGTGCAACTGATATACAGCAACTACAAGCTGCTGCTTGTGATCAGAGGATTGAAAGGCAAGCTCTGCAGGCTTCTGGTTATTTTTGTTGCATTCCAATATGTACTTCACAGTGAAACACTATTCCCAGCAACATAAAATTATTATACAGCATTTCTTACACATACTGTTCAAGAATATAATTTACATATGCATATTATGCAGGATTTATTCACAATTTCATTAGCGATCCACGTAAAATAGATTTTAGACTGCAAATAAAGAAAGACTGACCAAAATGAAATCCTAATTAAGAGAAAAAACACTTGGCTTTCACTATTTCTCATTTCATAAAAAATAAAACCTTCCCCACACCATTTCATTCCTGAAGGGCTCTATCTGATGTATTATAAATGAGCTGCTGCTTTTTATTAATGAATGCTGACAATTTCTTGGCTCATATGTGAACCACTGCTGCATGTTCAAGTGATCATTCTGCCTTTACACTATCTCAGACATGAAGTTCTGTTGAATAACTTTCCTAAATTTGAAGGTTATTTGAAAGAAAAAAAAATCTTTGATGAATGAAATGAAGTCTCCATGAATAAAATAATACTCATGTGAAACAGCATTGTCAGCTTGAAAAAACCTCACAAGCCTTAAAGTTGTACTATCAAGTAAATCAGGACAAAAATTACTTACCTAGAAAAGTAGGACTCAAGTGATGAAGGCTGTGTATGCATTAACAAATGTAACTCTTGAAAGAATATGAGCAAATGATACATTTACCAGTAAACTCCACATTTTTGAATAGCACAAGAGATGTTAGAATCATATTAATGGGTCTTTCCCTTCAGTCTTCTGTCTTAATTTTATTTTTTTTCATTTCTATACTTATTATATACAATAAGAAATTAAAAACTCTTCCACCAAATACCATAATTGTTTTACAGCTGCAGAAAAGTGTAGTAGTGTCAACACTACCCTGTCTTCCAAACACAGTGGTGTAAAAGCCTAAGCCCATCTAATTATATTGTCACATTCAGTTTTCAAAGCAAAATTGTATGACTCATTGCCGTGGGACACCATCTGCATTTGTTAGAATGAGTATTCTGCTCTTGCATGAATGCAGCACTCTATTCTTGTGCAGCAACGTTGGGTTCACAGAGCTCAAAAGTATTCCTATCATGCTGGGAGCAGGACTGGGCACATATTGTTATAAATATGATGCTTTTATTATAAGATACAGTTACTGTCATGACTAAGCATGTTGGTTCCGTCCTTTAAGCCAACAGAAATCACAGACCTCCCTGGAAGGCTATCCTTGGAATTGATACCAGGGATGTCCGTCAGTGCCAGGTATGGCAATGGTTTGTTTGAAGTAGACATCTGCCTATTAAAAGTTGGACTAATATAAAAAACTTGTTTAGCTTTTGTTCATTAATTGCTACTTGTTATTCCTATTCCAGTTCAAATGGTAGATGAATTCTCCAAACTCATGTTCTCTTTCCTTGTGACTGGTTAGATTTCATGGGCCTGCCAACTTGCAGGTACTGAGCAAAAGATACAGATTTTCTTGACTTGCACCCCAGAATACTGACAGTAAAAATCAATTATTTTTTTTTTAAAAAAAAAAAAAAAAAAAAAAAAAAAATTCCATCCTCTGTTGTTGGTAAAACTGTTGTTGGTAAAGTGCCCTATGTGGAAATGTTTTTTATGGGTGTCAGGTTTTTGCCCAACACACTAGAATCTTATACCAGATACTTTGCAATTGTACCTCAATTCCAGAGGACTAACCTAGGTTACCAAGACTGACTTGCTATGAGCAAGATGGCAGATTTTATGGAAAACTTGGGCAAATATTTATAGAAAGTAATAAATAGGAGATTGCAGTTCTGAGAATCAAGATTTAAACAACAACAACAACAACAACAACAAAATCTCAATGGACAAGTTAGTTTATAATGACATATTTAATAGAACGTGAAAGGGGGTTTTTTTTTGTTTAGTTTGATCTAATTTTTAAAACCATACATCTTTGGAACTCTGTGTCCAATAATTCTTGTAAAACAGTTGTGTTATATGCAGGCTGGTAATTTTTCATTCATCTTTAAGCATCATTTTGGTTTATCTTAATGGTCTCAGGTGAGAATTGAAGAAATTTGTTGGCTGTGCATTTAGTAATGCTCCACCCACTTCCTGCTTCATGGTTCATATGATCCATAGACTAAACAGTTTTAAAAGTCATCAAAGTAGCAGCCAATGAAAAATATTACTATCAGTGAGAAATGAACTGCAGAGATACACGAAAAACCCAAAGAGATTCTACACATAAGTTTACAGGAAATCTTCACTGGAGATTACATTTGAAGTCAGATTCAGATTATTTTTTTCTGTTTTTGGTTGGTTGGTTGGTTGGTTTTGGTGGGGGGCTTTTTGGCGTTTGTTTTGTTTTGTTTGGTTTGGTTTTGGTTTTGGTTTTGGTTTTGGTTTTGGTTTTCTTGTTTTTAAATAGTACTTTTCATGGATATGTAATGAAGCCATTAGATTTACCTTATAAAATGGCTTCTTCATTTTAAAGTACCATACAGGACTGTGAGTGATGTGAGATGTCCCAGATAATATAAATATTAGAGTTTGCTTTTCCTTTTTTTCTAGCTGGAAAGACCAACTCCCCCAGTCTGGGAGGCAGAAAAGGTGATAACATAGCCCTTGTTTCAGGTGAAGCTCTTCTGATTTTTATAAGGCTGAGGAGTGGATTGGTAAGTCTTGAAATGTCATGTTCTAGATCCTACTTTTGGTTTTCACACACTCTGTGAAACATTAATTGGCATAGTCCAATGCCTGCTCTGTTAATGAGGTGTGTTCAGGGGTGCAGATGTGTACACAAAAATGTCATTTGTGGACCTCAGCCAAATAGTTATGAGCCAAAGCTCCTGAGTAATGTTAAGTTAGTGGCCTTCATAAGAACACTCTTTTATTATTAACTGGCCTAGAGTATAACCACATATTGCCATAGCTGAGTCAGAAGAAAAGAATGTGTGATTTCCTTTCTGTAAATGCCATTGTGAACCAAAAGAACCTGAAAATATCCCTTTAAACTTTATTAGGTATAGCTGAGTTAAAGGAAATACTCTGCGTAGTAACAGAGTGAACAAAGAAAGAGTAATTTGAGTTTTGAGGGGGGAAAAAAAAATGTATCTATTCAATTCCTCTACAGGTATTCCCTGTTTTTTTCAAAAGTCAGTCTTATCATCTGAGATGTAGTAGCTGAGAATAAATTGTATGTGCAAGATACACTAAGTGGAGGGAAACACCCATGAACATTTGACAGAAGGATGTGTCTGTAAAAAAAAGTTAGAATTTTGCAACAGTGTTTCTCATTTCTTTTAGTTCTATCCTTTCCATATACAAATTATACTATAACAAAAATATATTTTTTTAAATTAAGCTTTGATAATGCTCAATATGAAATGTAATACTGGTGCTATGACAGCACAAGTTCAGCACTTACATATTCTTTCAAAAACTACATAGATTTCAAAGATTTACTTATATTTTACTGCTCTATTTATTTTACTTTAGCATCCTGAATATAGAGAGACATCATGGATTAATAGGAAATATATTCTTGCTCCTGAGGAGCAAGATGTTCTTGCTCCTGAAGAGCAGCCTGGCTTTGCTCCAGCAAAGCTCTCAACTTCCAGCACTAAATTAGTCCTAAAGATTGAGTACAAAGGCCCTTGAAATGTCAGGCCCTACAGATTTACAGGGCAGGATTTTGCACGTGTGTAAACCCACGTAGCTTCCTCCACTGCTTTGGTGGAATTAGTCTGACTTATGCAGCTGAGGATTTGTCTCAGTACAGACTTTAACTGGAGATTTCCTGTTAGGTCTTCCCTACTAAAGGCAAGTAATCATTTCTCAGGAGAGCAAAAGCTGCAGAGGAGGCTTGTTAAGAGAGCACTGGAGCTGAAATGTGGTCTAACACCATGTAAGAATCAGAGAGAAGGGGAGCATTTCAGCTGGCTTTGACATATCCAAGAACTGCTTGTGAAATAAAAGATGGTAGTAAACATCCCACTCAATAAGCCAAGGACTTATAGAAGGATGTAAAATGAAAATCATGCTGTAACTATGGAACTTGTAGTTTTGTCATTTACATAAATTTATTGAATATTTTTTCCCAGGCATAGCTGTAACAAGAATATTTTGAACAACATCGAAGATAAAGCTAAAAAATTATACAATTCTTGCAACGCACCATTTTCCTTTCTTTTGCATAAGATTTTCCACTACTTTGTAGCTATAATTTATCCCACTTCTTTTATGGGCAGCTGTGTTTTCTTAAATAGAAAAAGTAATATAGATATGTCACTAAATAAAATATAAATACTGACACATCATTCTTTAGTAGAAGCAAAGAGCAACTTCTTGGCAATTTGCTACTGATTTAACCAGGACTTAGAAGTATATATGCATGTATATATATATATAAATATTCTCTCAAGGTGTAATGTGATAACATTAGATATATAAATGCACCATATAATGTGCTTGTCTAGTAGTCAGAGGCAACCAAGATCTCCACTTAGACAGAATTGCAGAGCCAATCAACTCATCTGTAAATGCTAATATAAATTTTTTTGTGTAACATTCAAGAAGGATAGAAATCTTTGAGCCACTGAAGTGCTTAAAATGAGCAGCAATTGATCCACTGATATGTTATTTTAAATTGTTCCAAAACTGGGATGTCATGGGCAGATTCAGTAAGTTCATATAAAAAAATGGAAATAAGACAAAAACAATTTGTTACAAGAAAAAAATTCATTTCCTTTAATGAAATGGGCAGAAAAGCCTGCATTTTATTATCAGTAATGGTGGACATTTAAAAAAATTAAGGAAAAACATAACAAGAAATTAAGAACATTATATTTTATTAAGTTTTAATTAAACATTTGGGAGAGTCTGCCGACTTTTGGAGCAGTGCTGAGTAGAAGTGATGCATACTCTGCTCTTAGATTAGACTCTGGAGGCAGTTTGTCAGATACCATTTTTGAATTACAATCCTCAGTCCCTGCCCAAAGAACTTTGTAATTTACTGGTCTCCTGCCACAAGAGTAAACAATTGCCTTTCCTTCCCCAGGCTATCCTACGTGCTATGGTCCAGCAACAGGAACAGAATTGCCATCTTCTTTGTTCTGCCTCTTTCATCCCCTTGGACTTCATGTTCCCTGGAAGAAAATGGAGAAAAAAGTCAGACTTCTTTCCATGTGACCTTCACATGAAGACTAATTAGCAAGAACAGAGATCTTAAGCCAATCACAATATAAGTCACAATATAATTCACAATATACCAAGTCACAATATAATTCTTTATTAAGTTTAGCTTCTAGAAGACATCATGGGTCATGTTATCTGAAAATATTGGTAATTTAGTGAGATACATTTGTGAGATGTGATCCTCTAGGTGATTATGCAACCATGAAAGAGACAATAACCCCTATCTTCTTCAGAATATTTTTCAAAACAGGAGTCCCTTGCTCCTTCCAGTTACCACATTTTCTGTGTTGCTTTAAATTAAAAAAGTAAACCAACTTTGGCTTGGTTAAGAAAAGACACTAGTTGACACAATGAGCAACTTCTCAACTGCTTATCTTCTTTCTTATTACTTTATCCGATACAGTTATTAGTCATTTAATCTGGTCAAAAAATATGGCAAGATGCTCTGATAAAAGAGTTAAAAAACACTTTGGAGCATCTATAAATAAATTTCCATAAATAGAAGGTTTCATCTTCAAAGACCACAAGACCACAAACCCATTTTTAGCACATACAACTACTATTAATCTTTTGCACAAAAAAAACTCCAAAATACCTCAAAGAAGTCCGAAGCAATATAAGCCACCACATCCATAGTTTCAGGGAGAAAAAATGGGGCGTATGAAGCACAATTCTAACCCCTTCAGTCCCTCCAATAACAACAGCAAATGATTTGTAGGGTTTAAATGCACAGAAGCAGTACCATTCAAAGAGGCAGTTTAATTTAGCAATTGCATGCTAAACTGATCATCAGCTTCACAATTACTGCAAAAATATAATTTTGGCTCTATGTTCTTAATCTAGACAGTTTTGACTTTTGCTCTGGGTATTTATTCAGTCTGTTGGGCTTTCAAAACTGGAAGCAATAGAATGCTGGAGTTGGCTTCAATGATCACAGCTTATATACATTTCGGAAAAATAATCACAAATTGGAAAGACCATATTTGAATGAAGTGTAGAGACCTAATTCACATCTCTTGGCATACTGTGAGCACTAATTCAAAGCTTTATAGCTAAGCATATTCAGAAGCAGGAATATCATCAGGGTTGTTTTTGTTTTTTTTTTTCCTGATTAGGTGTTGAAGTACTAAGAGAGATTCTTGCAACAGCCAATGCAGAACATCACAAAAAAGCTTTTCAAGCACCTGAAAAATGGAACATCTTCAAAGGTAAGTGCCAATGGCAGCAATTTTATTCAATGAAAGCTATGAATTTGGGGTTTGAACACGGAGGGCATGAATTCAATAAAATTCAGAGTCTGTGATAAACACAAAATCTCATGGGAGATGGGGGAGGATTTTTGTTTTGGAGCATTGAGCCCAGTAACCCTGATTCCGCAGCATCAGTTACTCAATCTATTCCTCATGTGGGGAAAATATTTATTCTGGCGAGATCCTCCCACAAGGACTTAATGCAGGGGAAATAGTGCTTGGCAGAAATAATTTCTTACTGTTTTTCTCTATTGAAGCCATTCTTTTGTGTTGGCTTCCCTTTCTAGTCCACAGAGCATTGAGTAAATGTGTCAATTCACTGCTTAAGCCTTATAAAGAAAATTTTACCATGATTGATTCAATAAAAAGTGAAGTAGTCTCCTGTTATAGTATGAGTAAATTTGATGACTAGTGAAAATAAAAATTTCAACTGCACAGAACGAATTAAATTGGACTTTTTCAAATGTCTTTGATCACACCTGACTTAGAAAAGTCTTCCCTGTAGTATACTGAAATGTACCTCTCTGATTATCTTTAAATAAAAGGCTTGATATTAATTAGTTTTAGAATTTTCTAAAAAATTTCGTACTATAGTAAGGAAAGAATTTTATTAACACTTTTTTTTTTTTTTTTTTTTCCTTTTTTCTCCCAATAAAATCAAACTCTTGTCAGAATACCTATAGGAAAGTGACTTGTTTTTCTCTTCTACAGGACACTAGGCCTTCATATAATTACTGCCTAAATAAAAAAGGAAATTTGGCTCGCAGGTAATTTGAAATGGGCTTCAGGGAAGTAAATAACTGTGCAAATTAATGCAAAAAACGGCTATAGACATGTTGGCACCAGAATACTAGAAGGCATGTGTGAGCAACTTTATCCAATGGGAGTATGTATTTATATACTATTTCTATATTCTTCAGGCATAACATTGAATATAGAACAGGCAGAGTTATTTTAGTGTTCATAAATACCCTAATAGCTGCATTAACTTCATAAATTATTAGTTAACTAACACTTTCATCTCTGTAGTTGTGCCACTTCTGCTCACTCAATACATGCAAGTAGTTTTAGAACAGAGAAGGACAAGTATAACTTTTTTTCCCCCCCAAAATAGATTTCTCAGTGTAAACAGAAATTACATCTTCATGACCCTCAATCAAACTCTTTTCAAATCAATGGTTAATCACTGCGCTGGCAGGATAAGTCAGCCCCTCATGGGAGGACCACACTCTCACCTAGTTTATTTTGCTGTTGACCTAAATCTGTGACCCAATCAAGCACTCCACAGATCTCAAAATACACAGATTCTTCAAGAGGATGAGGAACAGTAGCCACCTTCCAGTTAGCACACTTAAAAGGGGGCTTTGCTCAAACTAGAATGCAAGATTAAACTGAACAATTCTGTTCCACGTCACATATTATTAACATATTCAGCGCCAGTTGAGAGCCCAAGCATGGTAGAAAATCAGAGTGTCACCAAAGACAAAATTACAGGTTTATGACTTACAAGATTCTCCACTAGAATTGCATGCAAATTTGTAATTTGATTTTTAGACTATATAACAGCTTCAAATTAATCAATATGTTGCTGTCATTAGACACCTTCTCAGAAAGGAGGAAATGTCCTCTACAACTGGCAAAACAAATATATAAATCTTTTCACTGTAGTTCTATTAATTCAGGTGACACATTACTGATCTTTTAAACTTTACGTTACAGCCCAGACAGAGACACAAGTGGAATTTGTAAATATATTTTCTGGTTCATATCAGCATTTTTACTAACTTGAAAGTCTGAGGTTTTCATCTGAAATACTGTCATGTGTTCGTCCATAACATGCAAACTACCTCTGCTTTCTGTTTTCTCACATTTAAATGCTCTTGAACAGATGCATTACCTGAAAGTACAGCTATGTTTTTCTTGAACATCAGACTTCACTGTCATCAAATATTAGGAGAACTGTCATCTATTTGAAGAATGGTGAAAGAAAAGGGCAAGCCCTGTGCCAAATCGACATAGGATTTTAAGGCTGGAGTTGTTGGTCGATTTTTGAGGAGTTTTGACCAGAAGATTGTCTATACACCACCTGGACTACTGATACTTGTTGAGATGCACCTGTCTCAGAGGGGAGAAAAGAGAGTTTGCACAAGAGCTAGAATGAATCACTGGTAGGTCTTAAAACAATATTGGGAGGGGAAAAGCCACAAAAGCAATATTGCCAGGGTTAAGCAGTGGGATGGCACACCAGATCTTGAGGAACTGACTGAGAGTTCGAGCCCTCAATCTGCCCCATAAAGTATTCGCAACAAAAAAGCACACCTGAAACCAGCACATGCAGCCTGAGAAAAAAAAAACAAGATGAGGTCAAAGATTTGGCCCAGACAAATTATATCATTGGCACAAGAAAAACCAGGTGAGATGAGTGAGTCCTGTGACTGGTGCAGATGAGGAATTGTTACAGGTTCCCCACGAGGGACAGGCAGGGAAGGTGGGGCAGCTAGGTGGCACCACGTGTGAAGAGGGGGGCTACAGTGTATGGAGCTCACAACCAGCACTGGTGTGGTTGAGAGCATCTGGGTAAGGGTTAAGGGGAAAAAAAATAATGGCAATGGAAGACAATGGCAGCAATGACTTTTTTCTTCAAGGAACAAAGAAACACCTCCGTTTCCACTGTTCTTATCAGGGATTTCAACCTGCCGGAGGTTAACTGGGAGCATCACACATCTGGCACAGAGGATTCTTCAGATCCAGAGGATCCTTAAAACACCCAGATGAGAACTTCATGGTACAGATACTAAGGAAGTCAACTAGGAATGGTGTCCTTCCCGATTTGTTGCTGGTTAATGGAGTCGCCTGGGTGAAGTGGTGATTGGTGGTTGTCTTGGCCACAATGAACACAAAGAAAGACAAGCTCATAAATAGCTGCCTATACTGAAAGAATTCTGTTCTAATTCTATCATTCTAGCCTCACTATCTGCTTCATTTAATAACTATATTTACCAGCTTGAGCCAGCTGGCAAAATTTACAACTGAACTAAAACATCTGGAGTACTTTTGGACATGAAAATAAAATAAAGAGAAGAGGGAAAACAGGCAAAGATGAGCAAAAATGAAAATTATTTATTTATTTATTTATTAAGTGCAAAGGGGTAGAATTTTGTGCTGTAGAAGGAGCTGAAAGAGAATAAAATTTCTTCTAATTCCCAATGATATATCTACTGCTTTCTTAAATGCATGTTTTTCACCAGCTATCTGTTTTGCATGAGTGTTAAGTTATTTCATAGGAAAACACATTTCCACTGGTCCTTAAACAAAAAGAAGTCTCCTGTTTATTTCCATGGCCAGCTTCACTGAAGGAGGATAAAAATTGATGAAAAAATGGGCAGCAGATAAGATTTTACATGTAGGTGCACTAGCACATTTAAAGTATTATTTATGTTTTTTATAAGGTAGAGATAGACTCAGTAGGGTAAGAAAATACTGAGTGTCTGTGAAAGCTGTTTCAAAAACAAGTGTTTGACTGCAAGCTATTTTTAATTTCCTTTTAATAATCCAAGAAAAATATTCCCAGACTATCTAAAAGGGGGTTGGTTTTTCTGTTTTTTGTGGGGTTTTTTTGGTTGTGGGGGTTTTTTTGGTGTTTTTTTTTTTTTTTTTTTTTTTTTTTTTTTGTTTTTTTTTTTTTTTTGTTTTGTTTTGTTTTTTTTTTTCCCATCTATAAATAAAAGGTAAAAGCACAGATGAGGATTTCATTCACCAAAATAAAATGCAGTGAATTGTAGTTCCTAGTGTAGAGGGAATTCTTTCAAAATAGCTTCAGTGATGGAAAGATATAGCATTGAGACTTGCTGTCAGGAAATTACTAATATTCACTTTACATTTTATACTATCATTTGAAATCATAATGGAGAGGAAGATGTTCAAGGTGAAAGATTTTTTGCCATGGTGGAGCATTGGAAGGATGAACTTCGGCAGGCAAAGTGATAGCTTACTTTTTCTGGAATTCTCTGTTGAGTAAAAGAAAAAAAAATAGAAGAGATGGAAGGTTATTTTCTTTTTGTGGACCCATGTTTCAAACATTTAAAACAAATAGAATCATAGAAAGATTTGGATTGAAAGGGACATTGAAGATCATCTAGTTACAAATACCATGCCATGGAAAGGGCCACCTCCCACTTTACCAGGTTGCTCAGCCCTTTCAGTCCGGCCTTGAACACCTCCAGGGATGAGGAATCCACAGCTTCTCTGGGCAGTCTGTTCCAGTGCCTCCCCACCCTCACACACAACAGAGAGTTTCCTCCTAATATCTAATCTAAAACTACTCTCTCAGTTTGAATCCATTCCCACTTATCCTGTCATGCCGTTGCAAATCATGCCTCTCTCTTTCTTGTCAGCTCCCTTTAAGTATTGCAAGTCCACAATTAGATCACGCCAAAGCCTTATTTCTCTTCTTCAGAATGAACAAACTCCATTGCCTCAGCCTATCTTCATATAAGAGATGCTCTCTCTCTCCAATCATCCTGGTATCCCTCCTCTGGACTTTTTCCAACAGGTCCGTGTCTTTCCTGTGCTAGGACCCCAGAGCCAGATGCAGCACTGCATATACGGTCTCATCAGAGCAGAGAAGAGGGCCAGAATTTCCTCCCTCACCTTGATGGTCATGCTCATTTTGATGTATCCCAGGATATTACTGATTGTATTCAGTTAGAAGCAAGAGAGAGATAGAGAATGAAAAAAGTGCTTCCAGTCAAGGCATGGACAGCTCAGGCAGGACAGTATGGATTTAACACTCTTAAGCTGGAATTTATTAGAATCAAAGCAGATGTGACATTGTTTTACCTTGCTAAATTCAGAATAATCGAGTATAATATGAAGTACAACTATTTTAATGTGTGGGACAATACCAAGTGTGTTGCAGTTGCTAAGATTGTAGCTTCTCTGGGCAATGGGAAAAAAAAAAAACTTTTATTGAGAAAATCTGAAAAAATACAGAAATAATTTTTATCCACCTTCTCTCAAATTTAAAATTAATCTAAGTGAGAAGTGACTGTCTCTGCTGAGCAGCTGTACTTCTGTTATGACAAATAAATGTTTCATAACATTGTTTTCCTGTGAAATAGTCAGTCAGAGAAAACTGTAGAAGATAGGGCAAAATGGTTTGTTTTTCCAAGTTTCCTTCTTTAACTGTTCCCTTCAGAATGTGAATAAAACCTGAAGCCATGCTGCCCAGATTTGTTCCTTTGAGCAGTGTCTGGTTTTAAGATTAGCTTAATCTCATGCTTTGCTCCAGTGTTTAGGAGGCAGCTGGTAAATAATCTTTGTCCTTCAATCAGCCTTCCTGAAAAGGAAGTCACATGAGGGCAAGGGATTTTTCTTTTGGATGGGTGGGAAGCAAGAATAGAAAGGCCAAACTGAAGGTCAGGATCACGCTGGCAGATGTTAATTTCATGAACAACCCACTACCACAGAGAAAGAAGAAGAAAAGTAATGCCTCAGCATAATTGTTTTTACCATAAAGCAAACAAGCAAAAGTACTATAAAGAAGAGACCTAGAGATGCTTAGCCATGACAAAAATCATGATGAAGTTAACATGCATGAAATTAAATGTTTATTTTTATATAAGTCTTATTCATTTGAATGGTCTTACATGGACAACTCAGATATTTAGGAAGTTCTAACTTCTTTTCAGCAGCATCACCTATAAAGATGTTAACTTAAAGGTAAATTAATTTAGTAAGTTAAGGCTATTATTTATTTTTTGTTGTGCCAAGCTTAGATTTGTAAGCTAAAGCCAGAGAAGGCAGCAACTATTTTCTGCTTTTACCTTACAAAAACTATAGTAAGTTGTTATCATAGATTGACACAATTTTGTTTCCTGGTTATAGAGAAACGTGAGATGTTTTTCCCTGCCCTAACTGCGCAGTGGTTTGGGGGGAGGCATATCAAAAAACTGGCCGGGATATTGACAGCTAAGTTAACCAATGGGAAATGTCAATGCAACTTTGGAGAGGACATTTAAAACTAATCTGCTGCTGATCGGCCTCTCTTGCTTTGGAACCAGCCATGAGGTAACATTGGAGGCGGCCGGGCCAGGCCCGGTTCAGGCCCTGCTGCCCCTCTGTGCGGCCGGGCCGGGCTCAGCCGGGCTTCTGAGGGTCGCTGCCCTCACAGGGAGGGCCTGGGCCGGCTGAGCCCCTTTGCCCCGGGAGAGGGGCAGCTGCAGCTCAGCAGTGCTGGCCACAGGCTCAGATCACGGCAGAAAGGGCCAAAACATGGCCCAGCTTAATCACCGCTGGCAGCAGAGAAAGAAAACCTGCAGCTCCAGAACAGCTCTGAGCTGGACCACCTTAGATGAGACCGAGGGGTGGAAAAAAGGACATCTACTGGTTTTCTCCATCAACGTGGCTTTGCACTTTCTTCAGCTCATGAAGCCTCGGTGCGTGCACGTGGCCCTTGCAAGCCTGGGCAGATTTTACCTTTTACTAGCAACATGGAACTTTTAAAGCACAATTCTTCCTTGAGAGAAAGAAGAAAGAAAACAGAGGGTACATGGAACAGACACCACATGAAGTCAGTGAATTAGAAGTAAAAGAACTAATATGGGAATAGGATTGAAGAAGTGGACATTTTAATCTGGACTTCTCTAAGGTAAATTATGGAGAAATTAACTGTTCTTTGCGGCATTTTAGTGTTGTTGGGTAGAATGCTATTCTAATCAAAATTGAGGAGTGATGTACTTGAGATTTATTTGGGAACTTTAAAGCCCCCACTCCTGCATTAAAGGGAGGTCTCAGCCTTTAAGACAAAGATAATTTTAGACTAGAAGAAGTATTCATAAATAGTACCCCAGATACACTGAGGAGCTTTGCTGATAGAACATCACAGTCTGTGCAAACTCTGGGCAGCAGTAGATGTGTGACATTGGGAGCACCAGACTATTTTGTCTTATGGCAAACGTCTTCATAAAAGATCTTAGAAACACTTCTAAAGTAGTGAGTGATTATGTCTAAATAGTGAAACTGATTGAAAATCTCATGTTGTGTCTTTCTATGTGGTTTAATAAGAAAGTTAATAGTTTGTAAGAGGAGGGAAGCGTGTTTTAAGGTGTCATTCTGTTTCAGTTTAAGTTTTCGTCTTCTCAACTTTCTTTTCTTTCTTTCATTCTTTTAATATATGTTAATAAAACTATTTTTGTTCATTTTCAAGCTTAAGCCTGCTTCATTTTTTTCTCCTAATCTTTCCCTCCCACAAAAAGAGAATAAATACTAAAATCCCTACATTAATTGGTGTTTCTGCCCAGTTTTATTAAATTTAAAACATTATAGTTGTATACATTACCTTAATAAAGCTGAAATAAGTAAAAGAAATTACACAGTTTTGAACCAGTGGTTGGCTGATTTCTCCCTCTATTTTTTTGTGAATGTACTGGGGAGGAATAAGAGAGAAAGTTTTGCTTTGGCTAAATTTACTAAAATAGAAATATATGAGAAAGCTTCAAAGCTTTGCGAGAAAATGGTAGAGGACACCACTAGCAAAAAGAAAGAAATGGCAACTGTTTAACTTGATTCTGCTTTCAATTCAGATAAAAAAGAGGAAAAGACAGTATAAGGATAAGAAAATTTTATTTCAGATCCAGGTAAGTAAGATTATACTTTTACAGTGATCTGACATTTTCTCTTGAAGTTACTTTAGTCATCACAAGAGGATAAATTACTAAGAAAAGAAGTCAACAAAGACAAATAGAATGGATAGCTTCCTCACTCTTGGGTCTTAAAAAATATATTGTTGCATCTTTCTTATAATTCATTATGTGGGGCAAGAAAATAGACTAAGTTTTAGAGAAAAATAGAGAGATGAAAACAAGGATCAAAATGGATATTAGAGGATATTTATTGCTGTGTGTTGTTTTCATGTAGTATTTCATTTTTATATTGGGTTTTATTTTATAATGGTTTGTTCTGTATTCCTTTGTTCTGCTGGAAAATGTTATATCCAAGGTTTGTCCCCACCACCCTTCCCTTTCCATCCTCCCACTCTCCTCCCAGTCCCTCCCTATGGGCCCTGTCTGTCATTCAGCTGTTCCTCCCAGCTTCTGGAGAGTTCGGGTAAAGGACATGGAGTGATAGGGCAAGGGCTGAGGATGTTCCTTCCTTTATGTTTCCCATTGGTTTCCTTGAATGTCTCTCCAACCCTGTTCCACTCCCACCTTATCCCTCATTGGCTGTTGGTTTGTCCCCTCCTTTAGCCTCTCCGTTGTATATGAGCCCAGACCACAAGGCTTCAGCATGACTTAGCCAGGGCAGGGGGACCGGGACAGACGTCCAAACAGGATGGAACAAAGACTGGAATATAGCCTTGTATTTGCCCTCTGATCAAGTCTGGCTCCTTTCCTCCACTGCCAATGGGGTGTCTCTCTCTCGTGATAAGGGAAAAAGCCCCTTCACTGCTGCCCAGGTTTTTAGGACCCAGGGGAGTTTTCCTGATTTGTCGCCGTCTTGAGCTAGCTTGGTCAAAACAGAGCAGGTAGCTCCAACAGAGACGAGTGACAGATATTAGTGAAGAAAATGCAAACAAAACTAGAACTTTGAAATCAAATTTCACCAAACCTTCAAGCTTTTTTTCTTTTTTCCCTAGTCTTCTTGGTACAGAAGTACTGATGGATTTTTGTTCATTTGGAGTCAAAAGTTATAGAATGACTGGAAAGGAAATTTCATTCTGGGAAATATTAAAAAGAGCTGTTACCTTTTTGGAAAATCTGCACTCAACAGCATGAATAGTCTTACCCTGGCAAAAATTCAAGTCTCAGCTTGTTTCCTTTCTCTAATATATGCTTTACTCCATTTATGATGTTAGGCTACTTTCTACAGTGAAAAATAAAAGTTATACTAAACACCAATAGCAGTCCAGAATGGGAATGCTACACTGAAGGAAAAAAAATTATTTTCCTGCTGTTGCTAATGACAAAAAACATGTAGTAAAACAATAGTCATTGCATAACATTTACCTCATTTTCCTGGTCTTAGAATTTTATTCTGAGCAAAAGCCAATTTGCTAAATATTTTTAAAGAAAAGGAACAAAACCAAATGCTTAAATTACTAGGCAGAATTTAGTACAACAGTGTTGATTCCAATTCTATCTCAATAAAGTAGCTAATTTTATCTTGTGTATTAGCAAGCTGAACAGGAACTGGATATATTTTATTCCTTTATTTTTAAATGTTTTATCACTTAGGCTACATACTTCAACATGTAATGGTATACAACTGTGCCTGATAGATACCCATGAAATGAAACATGTACAGTTTTCAGTTCAGTACTTTATCTCCAGTAACCATGAAATGATTTAGAATTGATTCAGTTGAGCGGAGTGCTTTATTTTTTCTAATAATATGATATTTTCTCAAACTGAGAAGGCCTAAGTATGCTAACGGTTTTCATAGTCAGCGTACTTGTACTGCTTTCCACTTTGGTGATAGGGAATCACAGCTAAGCCTCTCACTTCAATCTATTTCAGCGTATGTTTTACAGTGTCTCTCAAAACTACTTTACTGTTTGTCCTTCAGCACATGCACAAAAAGCTTTCTCTAACAGAAGTGTCTACAGCTCACAAAATTAACTTAGAATGGCTGAATAACCTAAGAAGAAAGAAAAAAGATATCTGGAAGTGAAGTACAAAGAACTATAAAGAGTTCAAATTCAAAAATGTCCAGAAGCAATTACAAAAGCAATATAAATTGTGGGAGATACTGAGTTCATACACTGATTTCAACAGAATTGATGAAAAAATGGTATTATTCTAGGGCACATGGAAATGTGTGAGGTATTAGACCAGCAACAGCCTTTCTGGATGGAATGAGTATCAGTGTTTCCACTGTCCTATCTACACACCTGGTTAAGATCAATGAAAAATCTCCTACAATATATCTCTGACTTGCAATGGAAAGGAAAAAAAAAAAAATCCTCTGACTGACTTATTCCTCAGAGAATATTTTAATTTTGTTGTTTTTAATAAAACTTTGGATCAAGAGTGATTAAGTAAGGCATAAAGGAGAGAACTGGAAAAACTGGGCGCCCTTGGTAGCCCCACTAAATATCACCCATCTGAACTCTCCTTTTCAAGCCTCCATCTATAAAATGAGTGATGTTTCCCAGCTTGCACAGAGTGATGGTTTTCAAGAATTATATGCTATAAAAAATAATTAGAGACATAGATAAAGACATGACAGCACAATGCCCTTTTTGCTCCTAAACAACATGAGTTCAATAGGTCCTTTATTCTCTTCAGCACATTTTTCTCATGTACATGCTGTCTTTTCCTTTATTCTCATAGAACAGCAAACTTTCCAGTTTTGAGTCCTCACAGCACAGCCTCAGATGGGTGTAGGAATTGAAGGAATTTTGAAATATAATCTTTACTTTTCTTTCTCTGTCAATAGACTAAAACCCTTTTGAACTTAACATATATTACCACTTCAGAATCCCCCTTATCAGACCCATCATATGTTTGACATAATTGATTGACATTTTCTATTTCTAGGTCAGATATATTCAAGTGAATCTTTGTGCAACAGACTAATAATACTTTTTTAATTTTCTTTTTTAAAAAGACATATGCCAGGTCCCATTTATTTATTTGTATATGGTGTAGAGTATTATCGCTGGTATGGAAAAAAATTACCTCTTTTGAAATTAAATTACACAATTTATAGAATGAATGAACCACTAGGTCACTTAGATGCAGTGATTTTCAGTGTCAGACATTAATAATCCCATTTTTTGCACATCAATTTATTACAACTGCATCTGAAGATTTAAGGCCTTAGACCTTGCTCACATAATTGTGCCCTAAGAAGGGCCAAAATTTTGGCCTGACGGGAAAGAATGCTATTTTTTTCAGGGGAAATAAATAAAAAAAACCTCAGCTTTCTCTATTTAGTCCATCACTCCATGTAATCTTTCCTTCTGCTTTTCTGAAACTTTGTTGCTACTGGAAATTTGTAGGAACAGATGGATATTAGAATCAGAGGGATCCAAAAAGAAACACTAAGGAAAACTACGCATGCAATTCACAGAAACTGGGGGAAATCTGTGACACTTAGAAAAGGAATACACACAAAAGTTGAAAGGTTCATAATTTACATGTATATGCAGACAAAATGTACGATGTATTGCCCTTGAAGTATTTGTATAGTTTGATGTGAACAAGAAGTTTTAACCTCAGAATTATCATGTAGTCAAATGAGGCATGTTATTCTCATATGATACAACCTTCTTTCTCTCATTTCATTTCTTTTCATTGTAACAAAAAAAAAAAAAAAAAACAAAAAAAAAATCAATTAAATTCAGATAATATTACCAAGACTGGCAGTGTGTGGGCTGTGTTCCACCCATTCTCACTCTCCCTCCCTATTCTATTAGTAAAAGCTTTGTACTGTGTGCTGTCTACATAAGACACCATTTCTGAATTGATAGCCATATTGATTTATTTTAATAAATTCTGATTCTCAAAACCCAGAAAAATCTTTCATTCTCCCCGGTATCGCTCAAAAGCTTCCAGTAGGTTCTATTGGTACAAAAAATGTATCAATATCTTTATCTATTAACACACACAGAATATAAACTCATTGCATTCATCTTTTTCATTGAAAAATATAGCATAGTATATTTTAGTTCAAGCTAGATGGGAATAATGTTTAATTAAATAATTGGATTTTAATGTTGTTAGTTAAGGTAAGAAGTATAGATGTTTCTGAAGAAAAATCATCCCGATTTCTCCCTCAATATCACTGTATTTCTCTTAAAAAGTTGTAATTATGTGGCAAGATAAAGATCTAATTTCTGATTTTATTTATAGAACTTGTTGCATAGTCAAATAAAGTAAGAGCATAAGTTCTGTAGGAGACAATAATTGCCAGCCCAGTCTTCTTAAACTGTGTAGTTCTATGTAAAAATCAATGATGTTCATCAGGTTCAACACAGAGAGAAACATTTAAGTGGAGGATCCATTTCATGTACTTTCTTCTACTAGGAGAGTACTGTTGCAGTATATGTTTTACATTTCATGTGATTATACCTGTCTCTGCCATTTATTTTATGGTCTTGGTTTTCTTTGGTTGTTTTGGTTTGCTTTAGTTTGGTTTGGCTTGGCTTTTAATGGTGTCAGGGGATTTTTGTTTTCCTTGTTGTTCTTGTTGTTGTTGTTTTTTTAATATTGCAGATAATTTATTTTTTGCAATCTGCATTTTCTCTGAAACAGACAACTTATTCACCAAGCATCCAGAATACTAAGATTATTTTAATGAACAATATAGAATTTAAAAAACCCCTCATTTTGTAAACATGGCAGAAAGTAATGAAGATGACATATTCTATTCAGTAATTTTGGTATGCAAGTTTGGAGAAAAAAGTTTAGAAGCTTTCAGAAAACATAACAGAATGGTTCTAGAGCTAAATAATTTCAATATGTCTAGGAGAGAAATAATATTTCTTTCAAATGGGTTCAGTGGAAGGAATGAAGGAAAACATTGAAAGGAAGTAAAACTCTTTGAACTGTTGATAGCTGTAAAGTTTCCCGTTCCAAGGGAAATGGTCTTTGCCTCCATTTCTCAAGTTGTCAGCGTGTTCCGATTTCCTTATTCAGTCCTTCCATTAAAAAAAAATTAAAAGTGGTTTAGATGAAAAAGGAAAAAAATATTTGCATGCTCAAGAAGTGCATCCTAACATGCACGTGTGAATTCCTAACCAGAGCAGCTCCTTTCAGAATGGCCCTTTTGTTGCCTTTTCCATTCGTCTCACAAACTTTGTTTGAAAATATAGATAAGTAAACTGAATGCACTTGAAACTTGAAAAAAGCATCAATTAAGCATATTGTGGAACACATGTTCTAAATTTGATTTGCTGACCTGAACAAAAGTAGTAAATATGTTAGCAGACATCAAACTTTCTTTTTCTACGACTGCATTAGAGTCAGTCTAACAGATAAAATAAACATGGTAGCCCTAGTGAGGTTGATGGATTTACAGCCATTAAGGAGGTAGTTCATTATACTAAGCCAACAGCCACTTTTGACAAGAAAAATCATTTAACCTTTTCACATATAGCCTTCCAATTAACTTCAGTCTGAGACATAGCAGACCGTTCTCTGTTTTCCCCTGTGCAAAGAGCTGAATGGCCAAGACTGACAGTTTACAAACCCAATTGTAGAGCAATTAAGATAGAGAATACTGCTTAATTTGTAATCAGAACATGTTTCTGTCTTTAGAATTTAAATTTTAGAATTTTACCATGGCTTTGTATGCAATATATTTCTTTTCTTCTGTTGGGTCAGGGAATGGTACTCACCAATTCAGAACCCCTCCAAGAATCCAAAATCAGGCTGCTGGTCTCTGTCACTCCCTCAGTTTTGCCTTCCCCCTCTCCTTTGTTATGAGATGGAGTGAAGAATGGGAGACACAAAAAGCAACGATCGCTAGTTGAGATAAGAAAAATTTCCTGGAAATTGCAAATGGCATAAGAAAATGAACAGTAACAGTAACTGCACACACCACACACCCTCACTGACAATAGACAATACCAGATGGCTCTTCCTGCCATGTTTTCTGACCTGGAAGAAACCCTTTCTCCCCCGAAGAGAGTCGCTTTCCCACAACCCCATCAGTGATTTGAGGTGGCGTAGAACAACCTCCAGGTCCTGGTCATCCCCACTCCAGGATACTAAAAGAAACTAACTCTGTCCTGGCCTGTGATGGTGCAGAACTGTTTTATTAGGTTTTTGTAAGAAGTTTATGTTATGGTCCATTTCACTGTATCCCCAATTCTGTATCCCTTTTGTGTTGTCGGTATAATAAGGTGTTTTGTGTCAATCATCCCACCCCTCACATGACTTGTAACATCCCCTCTGCCCCCCCCTTGCTCTGGGGCAGCCTGTCTATCACTCCAGGGTCCCTCCCGGATTGCAAAATCTCAGGGAGAGGGCTTCAGGTGATAGGTCCCCTGGGGGGAATTCTTTTCCTCTGGAGGTGGTTGGTCCAAGGCTTGGGGGCGGGCACACCTTGTTACCCCCTGGATCCCCTGATTTGTTGTCTTGTTGTAACCTCCCTGGAACCCCTCCCCGGCTTATAGGGGGTAGGAGGGAGGAAGAAACTCTCTCAGCTCTCTCAGCCTCTGAGCTCTCAGCTGCTCAGCCTCTCAGCTCCTCAACTCTGGAGCTAATAAACATCTTTTAACCTGCTAAGCTGAGAGCCAGCCTTTTCTCTTCTGCTGTGGTTGACTGTCTCGATACATTGGGTCTAGCTGCTGAGCCGAGAAGCCAAAACGAACTGGAAACATTTTGTGTCTGTGTTGAATTGAGCCAGCAGGAGGCCAGCTCCTGCCCGGAGCGGGGACAGAACCAGACACACTGGCCAGATGCAGGACATATCGTTAGAATCATGGAAAAGACTTCAAAAAACTCTCAACCTGTCACAGTCACCAGGTGCACCCCTAAGCACGTCCTCAAATGCCATATCCACATATCAGTTTTTGAGCGCTTTATTACTTCCCTGGACATACTGTTCCAATGGCTGATCACCCTTTCAGTAAAGAATTTTTTCCTAACATCTAATCTAAACCTCCCCTAGCACAGCTTGAGGCTAAGTCTCCTCATCCTGTTTTTTGTTACCTGGGAGAAGATGCTGATCCTCACCTCCCTACAACTTCCTTTCAAGCTGTTATAGAAAGCAATATAGTTTCTACCCTCGTAGTATTGGCCACACTGTTCTGTTACAGGCCAGGAGGCCATTGGCTTTCTTTGGCCACCTGGGCACATACTGCAGATGTTCAGCCACCTATCAAGCAACAGCCCTAGGAATCATACCACGGGGTAGCTCTCTAGACACTCTTCCCCCAGTCTGTAGCACTGCCCAGGGTTGATGTGATCCACTCATTTGACCTTGTTGAAACTCATGTCCGTTGATCCAGCCTGCGCAGATCTCTGTGCAGAACCTTCCTGTCTTCCAGCAGATCAACATCCTCACCAAAACTGAGAATTTCAACTACATTAAATGGCAGTCTTTTTGCTTGTCAGACACCTTCATCTGAAGCCAGCTCAAATTTTTAATATATGTGTGATTCAAACAGAATATATGTGATTTTCAAACAGAAAAGGGCACGAACACTTCAACTAGTAGATGCTTTTTCAAACAAGACTTTTTGAAGTAGAATCATAGGATCATAGAAAATCTTAAGCTGGAATGAATCCATAGGGTCAGAAAATCCAGCTACTCACAGGACTATATAAACTTAAACCACATGACTAACATATTTGATCAGATACTCCTTGGAATATGAGAAGCTTGGTGCTTTCACCACTTCCCTGGGGAGCCTGTTCCAGTGACTGACCACACTCTGGGTGAAGGAACTTTTCCAAAAGTTTAGTCTGAACTACCCCTAATGCAGCTTCAACCCATTACCTCAAATTCTATTGCTGATCACCAGACTGAGATCAGAGTCTTCTCTGCAGCCTCACTTGAGGAAGTCGTAAACCATGATGAGGTCTCTCAGGGCATGTCTCCTCTCCACTGAACTTGCCAGGTGACCTCAGCTGCTCATCGTAAATCTTGCCCTCAGGGTTTTCCACCATGTTTGTTGCCCTCCTCTGGACACATTCTAGTAATTTGATGTCCTTATATATTGTGACACCTGAAGCTGCTCAAAGTACTTGAGATGGGACTTCAGTGGTGCAGTATAGTACAGAGTGGAATATTCACACTAAAAGTCCATTTCCTTCCTTACCACTGAAAAGCCATGAAAGACAAATGAAACCAGTGGAGGAACCAAATTAGCAATAGCAACAGGCTACAATTAGGTGACCTCTTCCTTCCAAGAGCAATGCTGGTGGTTCTTTTTACCCTTCTGGTAAAACCCTGCTGGTTCTGTTCAAAGTCATATAGGCTCTGAGAAGAGGTCAGATTTTCCTGATTGAAAACTGAGACGCATGGGAGAGATAGCTGGGACAGAGGTGAAACAAGGACACTAAACCTCATTTCCATGAGCTGGCTGCAAAGCTGGTCTACTGTTCAGCTCCACAGTAAGAAAATACCAGCACAGCAGGGCACCTACCTACAGGGTGCACTGGTTGGTCTTGCCTGGTTCTTTCATTTGTCAGCTACACACTGAGTCCTTGGAAGACATCATTCTTTTTAATATCTCAGTTTGGGGGTTGGGTTTTCTGTTGTTGTTGTTGTTTTGGAGTTTTTTAATTGGTTGGTTGGGTTTTTTTAGTGTGAGTTTGTTTGGTTTTTTTAAAGAATTCTGGGCATGTAGAGAGTGTGAAGTCAACCTGGTTGGAGGAAGAGGAGGCACAAGAGGAGGCAAAACAGGAGACATAAGGGCTTGGAGGCTTAGAACCTTTGTGGATGTGGATGTCAGACTATACATGCTTAAGTTCGGATCTGATCTAAATATGTTGATTTCATTCTTACGACCATAGTTCTATTAATTATCCTAGTTACTATTTCCAATTCATATGCCCACTAACTGAGACTTCATTATAATTTCATATTTGGAAATCTTGATGAAGAAGATGAAAGCCAAGGATCCATAAGCCACCAAAGCCCTGTGTTTTGGCTTTAATTTTGGCGACAAATCAGTCCAACACCTAAAAATAACAGATAAAAAATTATTCTCTTAATGTTAGTATACCATGTTAGCATAATTCATGTGAACCATATTCATGTGAATCATATTCTAATTAGAAGGAAAATTTTCCATCTTCATCGAAAAGTGATTAAAATTATTTCTTTGGGCGGCACTAGATCTGCTCTGCTCTGAGCAGCTGACTAGCACAGACTAAGTTGTCATAGAAATTGAAGATGTAAAAATCTTTATATTTTCAGTTACTCTGTTAGTCATTGTTTATTCCATTTACAATGGGAAAAAATGATTATTGACTCCAAACTTTCTTGAAATATATGTTATGAACTCAAGTCACTCAGTGCACAGTCACAGACATAGTGTTTTGGGGAAAAAGTGAGTATTTCCCAAAAAGCAGTCCTCCAGTCATGAATATGGCCTCCTATATGTTTTAAATGAGTGATATGCAGATTGGAACATGAGCATACTAAAAAAAGAACACTGATGTCATTGTCTTTACACTTTTGCCCCATGCTGGTTTTCTTCAGATTTTCTAAAAAAACACTTTGTATTCTGATTAACAATGAACTATAGAAAACTAGATAGAATATCTATTTATGGTTATAACATATTCCTTGGAAAATTTTACAATGTTCCTTTTTGTACACTTTTCATTTATGAACCAGGCTATGATTTACATCCTTAATGAAGAAAGAGTTTGAGTGTTTGTGCAAATTCAACACCATGTATGAAACACAGAAAGTTATTGTTTTCCAAGTCATGTTCGCTAAAAATAAGCTTATTCATTTGCCTTCTTTTGCCAGAGTCTGCACTTACACAAATTGGGATTAGACTCCTTACTTCCTTCTAATGGAGTCCAACCAACAATGTAGAGATTCCATTCCTCAGATTTTTCTCTAAAGTTCCATGTTATGTGCCAATGGCCTACATAATGCATGGTAAAGTCACAAACTTCAGAGATACCTGCTAGCCCCTACACAGCAAGCAGAGATATAGTAAAGGGAGAGGTCAGCAACAGAAAATGCAGGAGACACAGCCTAGCAATCCCCATGCCCAGGAGATGTCCTGTCCAGAAAGGTGCTTCTCTGCAGTTCCTGTGCCCAGCAGACAAGGACTCTGACTACTCAATGCAAAAGCCCCAGGTTTGGGTTTTGAGACTCAGAAAGAGAAATAAGGTTCTTCTGGCTGCTGTGAGTATGAACTGCTGCTGAGTATGAACCTTCTTTAAGATAAGAAGATATAACAGCATCTCTGCTTTTGAGATACTGTCCTACCGTGAAGTTACAATGCTGCTGGAACACACTGCCCTACCCTGCCAAGATGTATTTTCTTTAAAAATCAACATTCTCATCTGCAAGAGGAGAGTGTTCAAATTAGCTTGATCTCTTAGTTTATAATTTTTTCACTCATTCACATCTGTGCATTAGATAAATCAAATGTACTTGAGTACCTAGCCTTCTCATCAGGAGGCTCAGGCAAGACCAGGTGTTTAATTGTTGAGGCCAGGGAGAAAGTAAGATGTCAAGAGGTGAAACTATAATGCATAAGGATCTTTACTTTTCAATGGAAAGCATTTTCAGGATATTCTAAGCAATTCTGGGGTTGCAGGTTTCCATGAAGAGTTTATCCATACTGATCTTGAGCATACCCACTTCAATATTTGATGAAATAAAAACCAGATAACAATCTCAGAAAGCAGTAAAACAATTATATCACTATTAAATTTTAGGTGTTCCTTAACACATACAACTAGCATATTTATCTGTGGAGATAGAAAACTGTCTGCAGCTTCTGGAAGAACTTCCATAATGGAGAAGAGGTTGAAAAGGAGCAATATCCTGGTTAGAGATAAGTGCTAGTGAGGTGATTTCAGTGTTTGCAGCAAATATAAAAGAGAAAAGTTAAGATAGGGTTAAATTTTACCCGGAATTTTTATTTTTCTTCCTTAGTCAATGTGTTGTCACTTGTATATTAATCTGTTTTGTTGTCTATTATCATAATAAACAAATCAAAACATGTACATGCTTCTCACAGAAAGATACTATTACTACTACTAGATTGTTATTTGTAATATAAACTTTTCTTTTACTCTACCTAGAGGCTAACAACACTAGCATTTTACAATGAGAACACAACAAAATTGGGAAATGCTCAACTGAGTGATGAACATTGTAGCATGTATTAATGCATATAGCATTAACGAATCATTCAGTTTTTACTGTGCCAGCCAGCAGAAATTCAGCAGAAACTCAGCAAATTGTCACAGTAATTTTCACCTATTCATAAACATGGTAGTGCACACCCACTTGGCATGGAAAATGTGGTGCGAAACAACAGTAGAAGTTGGGTTATGATGATGGTAAATAGCAATGATAATGGCTATTGATTTTTTTTGGAGGGACATTTCACTGTGTATTGTATATGTAAACAGTGACACAAACAGCTGGTGTTACTAGAAATGGTAAATTTGCATAAGGAAATGGAACATTTGCACCATTCATGGAGGTCAGAAATGTCAACTCTATTTCCCATATGAATAAAAGATGAACATATCCTGCATTCTGCATTGTCCTTCTTTGTTTTTTGGGGATTTTTGGGGTAGTGGTAATTGTTCTTTTTGTTTTGTTTTGGTTTTTTGTTGGTTGATTGGTTGGTTGGTTGGATGGTTAGTTGTTGTTGGTTGGTTGGTTGGTTGTTTTTTTGTTTGTTTGGGGTTTTTTTAGTGTTTTTTAATTTATTTTTTTCCATTTTGTGTTTGTGTTCATTTTTTGGTAGGGTTTTTGTGGGTTTTGTTTGTTTGTTTGTTTGTTTGTTTGTTTGTTTGTTTGTTTTCTTTGTTTTTGCTTTTATGGGGAATTTATAAACAAGATATAATATTGTGAAATGATATTTAGTAAAAAACTTGATAATATCAGTCATCAGAACTTAAGTATTAAAAAGTGCAAAGCTTGGCCATTTTGTACCTATTGCATACTTATAAATAGGAAAGTTTCAACTAAGTTGTGGGTAGGTACATTTTTTGTAAGAAATAAATAGCTTTTCCAGACAGTTTAGATTCTGTTGTTTTTAAAAATGTGTGTGCAGTATGTATCTGCTGTGTATGTATAACTTGTATAATGTTATAAGTACCTACAGGACCTAGCACAACATTCAAGGTCAGCATGTGCTTGGCTAACATACTTCAGGTTACTATTGTTAAATGTGAAAAATTAAAATCAACAGCAGTCTCCTTGGTTAGCTCCCAGACTTTTCAAGCTGCAGCTTTAATGATTTGTCTTGTCTTACTTCAGAGGGATTGTTTAAAATGAGGAATGCAAGCAAAAGTTTAGAATACTAGCACTTCAATAACAAAGTAATATATGGAACATATATTTTATCACTTCATATTCACTCTGCTGTTAATTTATTTGCATTAGGTTTACTGATACTACTTCATATCCTGGACAACAGAAGTTATTTCCATTCTACCTGTAAATTATGTCTAGATTTTCCCCAGATTTCTTTTTCAAAATACTGAGTGGGTTTTAATAGTGAATTGGGAGAATGTTCTTCCTCTCTTGCTTGCACTTTTGCATGGCATCTGAAGAGAGATAAAGAAGGAGTTTTTTAGCTTTGGGAAGCCTGGAGCCTCATTAGGTGATGGATGGGAATTTCCTCCTCTAATGTGCCACACTAAAAATACGTTCAGCACAGAATGGCAAGAATCCAGTCCAACACAGCACGCACTAGTCACCCAAACTGCTAATGTCAATGCTGAACTTTTGAAAGTGTTAGCCTCTGTGGAGTGCAGACAGATTTCCCGTGTTAAGTAGAAGGCAAATATGCTGAAATAAATGCAGCATTTCCCCACCTCCATGGGAGAACAAAGATACTGGAATACAACTCTGCTGGTGGCCAATTGTTTATATATTTTCATGGATCTTTCAGAGCGGCTGGAATCTTTGATGTGGTATGATTTCCTTTGACCTCTAGGAAGGTCTTGTTTATATTGCTGATTTCCATCTTCTACTTCTGCTGCCTTTCCTCACACTGTATACAGGGGAGGAGAGACTTTCTTTATATGACAAAAATTCCCATTCTCTTATTAATGGTTACAGACCTTCATTTAAATTACTTCTTTATGCTTAAGATGGTTTTCTTTTACTGAACTACCCCTTTACATTTGCTGATATGAGGAAAGAGCATCTTGCTAAAAGGTGACTCTAATGGAATATATTTCTGACGTCCAGCTGAAGTGCTTACATTTTTTTCTATGTAACTTGTAAGAGAAAAACAAGCCAAAGACACAAAGAATCACCCAACTTCCTTTTAAAGCCCACTGACTCCAGTCTGGGAAATATGTAGAACAATGAAATGGAGATCACACACCACCCCATGCCCCCACACTCCTAACAAATTATTTTGTCATATAAGATACAAAGCAGCTGTTTAGTAAGAAGGTAATATTTTGCTGTGTCTTCAACAAAGCAGAAAGAGTGCATGAGAAGGAAGACATTGGGGTTTGGTGCTGATGAACCTAACACAGGACTTGCACAACTATTCTGTATGTAATCTCATGAAACAAAAAGGATCCTATCTTAAAAACTTTAAAAATTTTTGGCTGGTGATCATATTTTCAAAAGCATAAAATAATTTGAAAAAAATCCCTAAGGCAGTGGGAATTACTGATTCTTAGTCAGTGGTTCTCTAAGTAGTCACATTTTGATTTCCAGTCTTAAAAATTATCTTTCTGGCATGTTCCATTTTAGCACGTATAGTGAGATTGTTTATGTGCCACAGAGAACACTGCCCATTTTCTCCACATAGATGGATGTGTTCCATAAAGACTATGTCCCTCTCTTGAAAGCTTACACAATCAACAAGATAATCTCAGATCAGATGAGAGAGATAAAAATTATTTGGGTCTTAACTACATTATTGCTTTTATGAAAAACATGTAGTGTTCCTACATTTTCAAGCAAAGACTGATATTTTGTATCTGATATTCCCTGGGAAAATAATAATAATTTAAAAAAAGCAAGCTAAATGCCAGCTGAATTTGCAAGGCTTTACAAGTGACAAACCTCAAATTATAAGTGCTTAGCAGAAGTTTGTCAAAGGTTGGCAGCTAAATTTGCCAGAGATTCCTGCTGCAACAAAGCTGTCTGTGGGAGAGAAGGTCACTGGGGCATAGTGAAACAACCTCACAATTCTTCCTCCTGGCACCCAAGATAGGTTAATTGTGAACAGGAAAAAAACTCAACCTTTACAGCCCTTCTTCCTAACAAGTAGGAACCTGGAGCAGGGAAACACAAATCAGAACAGAGAGAGACAAACAGATGGGAATGACATGAAAGAAGACTGAGAAAGAAAGAGAGGAACTGTGAGGAGGTGTTTCAGAGGGGCAAGGGCACCACAGCTGTAGCAAGCTGTGAGGAGTCAGGACAGAATTTGTGCTGTGACAAAATGTTTCTTTGTACCAGCCAAGCTTTGGGTAGCGTTCCAAAATCTGGGGATTTCTTTATTCCTTTACTGCTATCGAGTAGGTGTGGAAAATGTGTATCAGGCCTCCTGGGGCATTGCCTGCACTTGCTGCCAGTGTTAGTGGTAGGACACCTAAGAGAGAGTTGTGATTTGCGTTTGTTTTAATGCCTGCAGACATATGAGACAAAGTTACTTTTTGTGGTGGAATTCTAATATTTCTCTCTAATTTAAGGTTGTCTTCAGAAACCGGCATATGACTGTACAATTAAAAATTGTACTAGAGCATGCATGCAAAAATAAAAAGTTAATATTGCATGTGAAAAATCCTAATGGTAAAGGTCTTTCACTTTTAATGTCTCTACTTTGCAGCTTTAGTGATGGCTTTATTTTTAGCGATGGTTTTGTTTGCTCTGGTATATATCTGCATTTTTTAATCAGAAAAAAATTGTAGAACTGCCTTAACCACTACATGAACACTCTCCTTTTCTCATCTTTACCTACAGGATCAGGTGACAGGAATGTCTAAGATTCTGAGTGTACCTTGCAGAAATACACACAATGAATTAACAGGATTTTTTTTTTTTTCTCAGTTAAATCATTCATAAAATTAAAAGCAAGGTACTAAATTTTCTTTTGATGTGTTTCAGTTGTTTCACATGGCTGTAAGTTTGAACTTTCTTCTTGACTTTTTTTTTTCCCTTCCTCTTTTTTGTTATTTTTACCAATCTGCCTGCTGCTAATTCTCAGCTTGTGGCAGAAGAACAGAGACATGAACATATGCTCTGAAAGAGAGGTTCTTTCACATTTGTATTTCAGAGAGTTTTGTTGCTCTTTGAGCCCAATAACCTCACAAATTAATTCCTTTTGCTTGCAGTGACATCTGTTGGCGAGGGCAGAGCTGATTAACTGTGGGGCTGGCACCATTGAGGCATTTAAATGTAACAGATGTTTCTTCTCTCTTCCCACCATCTTATTTCCAAGAAAGTGGAAATGTTTTTGGAGAATTGATATAAACCTTGTTCACACAGATAAATTAATTCCCTAAATCTGGATACCTACCACTGCTGCTAACTAAATGACCACTGGCCAGGGGTATTAATCACGAAGTCTAGCTATAAACACAAGAAGCAGCAAAAAATAGATTTACATAAACAAAGGATATTTCTGGCAATAAAACACTATTCCTCAGTTACTGTGTGCACACAAAAATTGCTCCCCATATCCTTGTAGAACTCTGCACTGAGACAAAGGATAAGAATATGAAAAGAGATACTTCAAAATTTGAACCATAGGCTTTATCAAACGAAAGAAAACAGTTGAATTCTTAAGACTCAACATTTTTACTTTATTTTTTCTTCCATTAACTTTTTCTCTGATGTTTTCTTACTGCACTAAGAAAAATAGGACATGTTGGCTTCCAAGTATTTTTTATATTTATCCTCTATTTCTGGTTTTAACATTAAAAAAGACTTCTCTGCAAACAAATGTGTGAAAGTTTTAGAAACCTTCAAAATCTTAGATAGGGCTTTTGTATATATAATTAACTGTATGAGACAACAGCTTGTCTTTACTTTTGAGTCAAAATTGAAATATAAAATCTTGTTAGTCTTGGACCACATCATATTTTCCGTGTCTGAAAAGATATATTTGCTCCTTTTTCTGTAACCTTTTTGACAGTTATTATTACGGATATATTTTGGCAATGAATACATTACTATCTTTTCAGGAAACTGTTGAAGTCCAGGGCATTCCTTTGGTTGCCCTGGAGGGTCAGAGACCTGGGCAGGGGGGTCTGGGACCCCAGCCCAGAGCTCAGAGAGACACTGGCTTTGATTTCCGTCCATGGGAGAGGCTTCTTGCACTGCAGGAAGCATTGCAGGCCACAAGAGTGTGAAAGATTGTAGTTTAGTATATCACAGGGTGAAAAAACAGTGAGTTTGGAATTTTAGCATTGAAGTGAATGGGGACAAGATGGAGAATTTGGGGCGTTGTCTCCTTCTTCTTCTTTCTTCTTCCCTCACTCCATTTCTGCAGTGACATTGGCACAAAGTAGTTTGTGAGGATTGGGTCAAAGTAAAGATGACTATTTTAGTAATAGTGATAGACATTGGTAATAAATAGTAAACATAAAATACGTAGCAATTAGTATAAAAGATAACGACTGCCCAGTTCGGGGGGAGTCACCAGATGTCCGAGCTGCGGCAAACATCTTGCAGGACACTGAGAAAATTGTAAGATAAAAACTAATAAACACGAAGCATGCAACCTTGAAGACTCCGTCTTTTCCTGTGTTTGGCTCAGAGCTTTGCAGAGGGCAAAAAAGACTCTAAAACCACCTGAATGCCGGGGAATTTAAGCTCCTGAAAGCAGCCCCCCAACAACTGGCGTCTCTGAGTGGGCAGAAACAGGAAACAAGTCTGGGACATCTTTTGAAAGGAAAATATTCTCTAGGATAGTTTCTTACTTTCAGTTGCGTGCAGTAAGAACGCCACAGCTTTGAGTACGTTGAAAAGAATTTCAATTAATGTACTTTCATTTATGCAAGGATAAAGATTTGATTCTGTCATGTTTTATTCAACCCCACCAGTGAGATTTCATCATATATGTGGTCTTTTTCTTAATGTGATTTTATTATTTCCCTTATAATTTTAATGAGAAGCAGTTTCTTGTGTCTATGATTACAAATGCTGTAGGACAAGTTGTACAACAGCAGGATGAACCCTCTGAGGCTGTGTCTAATAGCCCCAACCTGTTATTAGCTTACAGCTCACATGGTAAAGATGCAGCTTCTAAACACTAGTCAGGTATCTCTAGTGGCCGACAGCACACAACATTAAAAAAATGGGATAGGAGGTGAGCTAAGGAATCAACATCAGCTTAACAATTCCCACTGCCTCTGGTCTGAGATACTGAGCATGATACTTTCTTTGCTTCCATATTGGAGCTCCAGTACACAAATAAGAGAGGCTGCACAGGGGAAGAATGTGCATGTTTTTTTTTCACCATGTGCATATGGTAAACCATACAGACCACAAAATACAGTTAGACCACTCAAAAGCAGTTGAGATTTCTGTCAGACTTTTCCATTGTTAAACTCTGCTATGAATGTTCAACTCAAAAGACAGGAGCAGGGGGACTGTAAGCCTATTCATTATTTCAAAAGATTGCTTGAAAAACAGGGAACTGACAATAGAACAATCTCACCCTTTAATTTGCTATATACAAGTTCACAGAGGAAACACCGTAACTAAAACAAAATGCAAATGAGAAGTGCTCATCTGTTCTTGTAGAGGATTTTTCCTTAAAGTAACAGCACTGATGAATGCTACAACATTGTCTATCATTCAAGTCTCAGTCCACTTGCAATTGTTGGAGTTATGATCTAATTCAATTGATTTAGCCATAAGTCCATTGCCTGTAGTGGTAGTGAGTGACTTCAGGTTACCAGTGAAATCAAAGCCTAACTTCCCTTGCAGCATGGATTTGCTCAAGACATTGCACAATGGTTGAAGATAAAATCTGGCAAAATATGAAAATGTGGTGCCAAGAGAAAGCAGTGTTCTCTATTTATGTATGTCCTTTGGGATCATCACTATAAAATAAGCTGAGTCTTTGCCAATCACTGTGTCTACTCCTCTAAAACTTAACTGTTAAAATGCCTGACAGATGGTCAAACATACATATCAATAAGAGCTGACCCAAATTCTAGGAGGGGGTGTTTGTATGAATGATAATTTCTAAGTGTTTGTTGAAATGGGATATTGACATTCACCTTTTCTAAGCAACCATAGTTATGAGGGGGGAAAAATGTCTATTGATATCGCATAAGCATGTCAATAAAAGGAAATCAAATGGCAGAAGGCTTGGTAACAGGCTCACCATCAATATATATAATTCCTTAATGCATATTACTGTTCACCACAAATTTCTCATACTTAAATGAGCTGTTGATTTTTTAAGTATTATCCTCTCCAAATGAAGACAGTTCTCAGCATATTTTTACAGAGTTCCTTTTGAGCCATTTAGCTTGAATACATCTAGTAAATATTGATATTATAAACTAAAGCCAAAGTTTTAAAACTATTTTGAACTCAAGATATAGGCATTATGGAGTGGAGCTTTTTAGTGTTTTTAAGTAGACTAGATCAGTAGATTCCTCTATGAGGAGTCACAGGGCTCCTATCTCTCCCTGTGCTCTTGTTGCAGGGGCTGTTGTCATGGTTTAGCAGTTACTTGCTGCAAAAAAACTTAGGGGATCTTTTGCATGAAATTTCATTATGAGTGTTCCAAGGCTTTGAACATTATCTCTGAAAAAAATAGAGTTGTTTGGTTTTTTTTCAGAGTGGAGGTTTGAAAAAAATCTGGTATGGTAAAACAGGCAAAAAGATATATAAATAACCTTGTACCTTAGTTTTGAATTTAACACAGCTGAGAATTATGCTGTTACACATTATTATATTTTAATTTATTGGTGTTTTTTTGTTTTTTTGGTTTTTTTTTTTTTTTTTTTTTTTTGTGTTTGTGTGTGTGTGTGTGTTTTGTTGTTTTGTTTTGTTTTGGGGTTGTTTTGTTTTGTTTTGTTTTGTTTTGTTTTTGTGCCTGGCATGTATAGCCTCTCCATATGAGATGGAAAGAAAAAAAAAAAAAAAAAAGAAAAAAAATTAAAGCAATGGGACTGGAAAAGCTGTGCAAAGGAATATCACTGCTGCTTTGTAAATGTTGGGAAGTCTGACTTGTATTTGTAAGACTCCACTACCTTTCTCAGTTACCCAGTACATTCTCTGCAGCTGAGAGGAACTGGGATTCAAAGCCCTTTTCATCCTGTGGGATCACAAACCCCTTTGCTAAACCCTGAGGCTCCAGGCTAGCTGCCAGCATTGCGGCATGAGCTGCAGCATCCTAAACACCCTGCCCAAGCTGGGGCTCCTTTCTGCAGCTGGGGAGGGCAAGGAGAGCCCCTTTGGCATGTCCCCAGGACCACTGGGTCTACAGGGACCTGCTGTCCTCTGCCTGGTGCAGGATTTCCCCTGGAAGATAGGAGACTGGCAACACCTGGGGTCCTTGGCAAGCCCAGGCAATGTGTGTGTGCTGATTTATTTAGACTCCTCTTTCACAGTGAAAATGTGCAGAATTCCTCCTTTCTGCTGAATCAGCCACTGCAATGCTATTTGCTCATGAACTGGCTGAGAGAGCTGTGTGTCTGAGGTTCCTTCCAAACACAACTGGTTAAAATACTCAGCTGAAAAATTAACGCAGAATAATCAATGGAAACTGTCAGGATTATTTTTCCAAATAACTACCATCACCAGTATTCTCAGATTTGAAATTTTTCTATTTTTAAAAAATATTCTCTTTTTTAGATCTGTTTTTCACCTTTATTTTTGTTTCAAGAAATTCAATAATTTTCAAGAAATTGAAAAATCTGTTTTCTAATTCATTTCCTTTGTCAGCAGAAAATATAAGCATTCCCATTTTTTGAAGCCTAGAAAGATATTTGACATTTTCAAGATATTTTGAAAACAGCCTTTCAAATCTACAGTGCATTTCAGTCATGCATCTTACTTACAAGTTCACAATCTCAAATTTCATTGATAAATATAATCTCTAAAAATATAATAATTCTTTTTTATATTACATAGCTGAAAGACAATGAGTTGTTCCTATCAAGCAAGACAGATTGTGCAAGAGATGAACATACCAGTGTGTCTTTTCCCCACAGATCATTTTGTCACCAAAACAGACAAGAAGTTGTGAATATGCCACAATTGTAACTTTTTTTGCCTGATAAGATGAAACAGAGTTATTTCTCTTGACTACGTGTCACCATTTGCTCGAAGAGAGTGAGAGGAAGCGAGCACTCCATAGGACTCATGGACTAGGTTGTTGTGCACTTTTGGTGAAAAGACCTTAATAAACAGTGTTGTTTAAGTTTTCCAAACTGTCCAAATTAATTTTTAAACATCACATTATAGTTTCTCTTTTAAATTATATAACTAATAATTCAGTACCCATACTAGGTTTTTTGAGTTTTTTTTTTTTTTTAATATAGATTCCTAAATATAATTTATATATTAAATTATATTAAAATTATATATGATTTTACTCTTCTCATTATTTAGGTAGAAAAAGTCATATGTTAGTTTCAGCTGTAAAATATGCAGTATAATTATGAATGCAATTACAACATAGTGGAAGAAATACAAAAAATAAACTGGTATTTGTACTTAGATTTCAACAATATTGTCAGGCCCAAAAATCTACACCAAGAAGGGGCTAAGGACTTCTACAGTTACCAGAATAAACTAGTGTTAGAAGAGTTTAAATCCAGCATGAAGTTTTTCCCCTGAGCCATGAATATTTTTCTCTTGAAAGTGTGCATAATAATTACAATATCCTTAATTCCATGAATATTTATGAAAAAAAAAAATATTTAACTTAAATCATGCTACTAAATTCTACTATGGCTATAGGGTGTGAGCAAGTAGTTAGTTTTATTAATTAATATTTCTCACTTAAGTAATTTGACACTGTTATCTGACAATTTGTTAGTAAGAAGAGAAGGCAAGAAAAGGAAGAGCTGCTTCTAATATTCCCAAGAACAGTAATTTTTACTTTCATTCTACGTGACTTAAAAGTCTTGAAGGATGAAGGCCTGCAAAACTGAAAAACACTACACTAAGAAGGAAGTAACTTTGTCTTGCACAGTATTTTTGATAGGAAGTGATGTTTTGCAGCTGATTAAACTATAATTAAAGTGATCTATTTGCATCACATATGAACCAGCAGCAGGTTTTCAACACATGAGTATGTTTGGGATAAGTAAAATATTACCACAGATGAACTCAGCAACTCAAGGAGTACAGAGGAATTTAGAGAAAGTGTTTGCTCCTTTGCCATATTTTGGGTTTGCTCCTACAGCTGAGGCCATTCTAGTTCTCAGAAAAAAAAATTCAAGGCAGTGAGGGCATGAACCCAATATAACACCTTTCCTATTAGAGGTTCAAATACTCTTGCCTTCAGGATGTCTCATTTCCTAGACAGGAAATCTTGAAGAATAAAAGAAAAAACCCTCATGGTAGCTCTCCTGAGATCTCACAAATTAAAAAAAAACAAAAGGTATTTGTCTCTGGAATCTTACAAAAAACAACATTTCTCAGAAAAAGTTGGCACAATCCAATGAATACACTCACTGTTTATGCAGGGGGTCACCTGCTGCTTTTGGCACAGAGAGGAGGGACACTCTCTCACAGCAGTTCTGATGACTTCTGGTTCTTTTCAGGTTTATCAGGGGAGGAAATTTGGGAATCAGATCAGGAAACTTTTGTTTGTCAATCATTGTGAGAAATAAGATAGACCATTTGTCTGCAATTCAGGTACTCAGCAGCCTTTCTAAGGGAAAACTGCAAAACTGTGAATTATCTGAGTAACATAGGAATAGTTTTTCTTTGTACTGTGATATCAATTAATTGGCATAAATTTTTGATGCGTAGCAATAATTCAAATTTCACAGAAATTCATCTGTTACCTTAGGAATAAAGCACGTAGTTCTACAAAGCTTTCCTCTCCTTCTCCTTCCAACAATTGACACTTGAAAATTTAAGTGAAGAAAATTAGCTCTAAACATAACGTGCCAACAGAGAAATGAGAAAGCAGCATCAAACTTCTGTAACGAGGAACAATCTTTTGACAATCCTACATCTTCTACCACATCTGCTCAAGGCAGAGTATGCTCACAGTGCTTTTTATAAATTCATTACCTGGTCGCATTTTATCTTAATTCACTTTGCTCTTTTCCAGGGCACATTACTCACAATAAAGCACTAAGATTTTTCAATATATGTTATTTCCAGCTATCCAAACTTGTCTTCCTTCAGTTTCCATATGTTTAGGGTTGGATTCTACTTGTTTTTTCTTTGTTTGTTTTTTTGAAAAGTATTTCTGGTAAGATAAGGGCTCTTGAACAGGTCAATACACTTAGTCTGAGCAATTTGCTCAGAAAAGGCAGAACAGAGAAAAGATCCAGCAGCTAATGTCTTAGCCAAGGTCAATGATGGAAGTCTGAACTGGAAGTCTCATTAAATAATAAAGAACAATGTAAAATGCAATCAGATTCAAAATTACTACAGTCATTTATGTACCTGCATAATAGATTGCAAATGGACTTCACTGCAGATTCAAATACATTGGTAAATTCTAAAGAAAAGAGTACAAGATATGCAAAAAATAATAATGCATGTAATAAACTAACAAAGTATAGATTTCAAGGAAAGCATAGGAAAAGGCTGTACTAAAAAAAAAATCAGTCTGTCCTCTTTAATGAAGAAAACAGCCAGGAATATTTGTTGGAGAAAATTCATATAATAAATTCTACAAAGGGCATACAGTTCTCTTTACAAGAATGCAGTTATCTGTCACAACATCATGTCTTCCTTGATTCATGGTATAACAAACACTGAGAAACTAGAAGTCATTCATACTGGAGAAGATCAAGAAGATTTTATAAGGCCCTAATTTCAAACTTTTGAAACTGTGAAGGGATTGATAATATTGATCCCCATTGCGCTATAGCAGTTATACTTCTGCCTTGGAGAAGTTTGCAATCTCAAAAGTAGTAAATCATTAAATTTTATCAAAGGCCCCAAGGTAAATAGAAAGCAAGATCTTGTTCTTATTTTTTATTTTTCAGGTATGATAGGAAAAAAGATAGAGGGGTAGACTTAGTAGATAGAATCATTTGGGACAGTTCCAAATTTACCACTAAAAATTTGCACTAGGTTTGCTCTCTGCTGATGCTTGGGTTGCAGTCTCTGAAGTGCTGGAGAGATTTACAGGTGGAATTGTGACACACTTATGTAAGGCTCTCTCACTAGTCATGGAATAGATACCAAAAGAGTGTTTTCCAGGGAAGATCCATTCTATGCAGACACAGGTCATAAGAAGACTCTTTCCTTAAAAAAAAAGAAACTTTCAATCTCTCCATAATTTTAGGTTATGATCAGCTATGATTTTGGAAAAAGGTGTGCAATTAGAGGGCTGTAGTCGAGATGAACTAATAACTTACAAATAGGGGCAAGGACTGGAGCCAAGATTACCTCTTTCAATATGGCCATGGGAAAACTCATAAAATTAGGGCAAAGAAGGGCAGGCTTGAAAATAGAATTTTATTCATTCTGAATATTTTTTTTTTTTGTTATTTGGGGGGCACTGGGGGGAAATAATGTGTTCTAGAAAAAGGATAGCAAAGGAATCAACAAATACATCAGTGCATATTTTAGAAAATATTCAGGAGAACCTTTTTCCTTTATTTCCAAGTCAGAAGCAGTGCTTCTGTGGTTAACCCTATCAAATTGGATCCAGCTGCTTTTCCCTAGTTGTTGTCTTTCAAATTGCTTTCAGATTGAATGCCAAATAGCAGGATACAGAATTTGAATTAATCTTCAACAATCCTAAAATTTGGTAAGATTATGGCAGATAGGACACATTTTAGAAATTTGCAGCAGTGTGCCCCATTTTGACAGAGGTTTGAGCTCTACTACCAGCAGCTGGAGATGAGAATCCTTGTGTTTCAAGATTAAAGGAGACTTCTAAGAGAAAACACTCTTCTCATATATCAACTTGTTACAGCCATCCAGAATTGTTTTCTTTTTGCTTGCTAGATATTAAGTTTCCTCTTTGCAGACATTTAATCATCAGTGGAAATCCTCTCTATATTTGCATGGGGCTTTGTAAGGTGGATATGACATTTCCTGGATTAGTCTTGGAGTCTTGTGCCTCTACCAATCTTATATTACATAGAATAAAATCCTTGTATTCCATAAATGAATATGGAGTCGGGTGTGTGTTTTTGTGAGGGTTTTTTGTGTGTTTGTGATTTTTTGTTTTGTCTGGGTTTTTTTTTTTTTTGGTTTTTTGTTTGTTTGTTTGTTTTGTTTTTGTTTTATTTTGTTTTTTCTCTTAACTGAAATGCTATTGTAACAGCTACTTACTAAACTGGTAGATTAAGTGGGGTCATTTTTGTTCTATAATCTTGAGGAGTTACTGACCACTCCATTATCTGCAGTTCTCTGAAGATACTTAAGTATATGAGTTTAATAAATCAAATAAGGAAATATTTATGTGGAATTTTTTTGAAGATTCTGAATTAGAATGTATCTGCAGTAAGCTTATGTATATATGAAAAGTACATGTGTTTGCCTCGAGTAACATTTGGTCTTAATTCATTATATTATGAGACAATAAAACTATATTTCTCAGTACTTCTTTGGGATCTAACTGTCTTCTTTTTGTGTTGAAGATATTTCATTTCCTAATTCTTTGATACAATGAATAGAGATGAACAGTTATGAAGGGTAAAATCCCACTCCATTAAAAATATTTTATCAAAGCATTTCTTTCTTGGATTATGCTGATTATATTTTGAATAAATGTTCCTTAGGCCCACAGTAAATGTCCTTTTTCTTGTAAAGATTTTTTTCCCCCTTTTTAATAATGGCAAGATTTGCTAAGACTTAACTGTCTGAATCAGTATTATAACCATTTCAAGACAAAAAAGTAAAATAATTACTGTCTCAGCTTTTCAGATATAGTGTTACACCTCTGGCACCTGTTCAAATTCAGAAGGCATAATGAAAGGAGTGGTTCAAATGTCAAACAAGAAATGCATTCCATTGTATAAAAACTATGAACAATCAATCTGGTAGCCATCAACTCCTAGGAAGTGGCAAAATGAGTAATAATTAATAATTCTAAAAATAATTTTAGGACCTATACATTATTTTTGCTGCCTGTTTTACTCTTATTTTAACAACTGAAGTAAGTGCTCTACTCCACAATTACCATGAATTCTTCTTAGAATAAATGAAGCACAGAAACACGTTTTTTGAAACTATGATACAAGATTGCATTAACACAATTACAAACGGCAAGTGAAGTGTCTGAGTAACTCAAAATACACAAGGATATACATAGGGAACTGGAGTTGTTTAGTCTGGAGGAAGGAAAGGAGGCTCAGAGGAAATCTTGTCACGCTAAACTACCTGAAAGGATGTTCTAGCCAAGCGGAAGTTGTTCCACACTCCCAGATTACAAGTTATAGGATGAGGAAATGGCTTCAAGTTGTACCTGCAAGGTTTATGTTGGCTTTTAGCATAAATTTCTTCAGTGAAAGGCCTGTCAAGCATTGCAACAGTCTGCCCAGGAAAGTGATAGAGTCACCATCCCAGGTTGTGTTTAAAAGATGTGAAGATGTGGCTATTTAGTGCTGGACTTGGTGGTTAACCGATGGACTTGATGATTAAAGGTCTTTTTCAATCTAAATTATGCTATGATCCTATGACTGTAGTTTTTCTGATTGACCAGTGTTTTTAGAACATTCAACCACTATCTAGTACTAGTTCTGTAGCCGGATTTCTGTATAAATTGCTTTCAAGTGTATTTATTTTTATATAATAATTAATTACCTGTAGCAAAACAGAGAATGAAATAAAAATCAGTAAAAAATGTTGATTCAAAACAACAGTAAGAAACTCTTCACTAACATTAAGATTCTGATTTTTGTTTTATCAATTGCCCTTTCCAGTTCCTCAGCTCTCAGAAAAGTCTTTCTTCTGACCTCAAAGCATCAGGATATCTCTGCATCTAGACTTCTTGAATCTGAGCTTGTAAGGGTCTTGTTCAGAACTAGGTAGGAACATTATTGTGTTTTGTCTAGAATGGCAGAGTAAGAGGCTTCAGGTTCTTAGAATGAGTGTTTAAAGTTTCCAGGTTGTTCCATGTTCCTGAGCTGTAAATCAGCATGATGTCACAGATTTCACAGATAATAATCATTATTTCTTTTTCCTTCTTTTTTGTTTGTTTGTCTGTTTTGTTTTGTTTTGTTTTAAATGGTTTTGTGATTTGTTTTGTTTGGGGTTTGTTTGTTTGTTCGTTTTTTGTTTGCTCAAGTTTTTTGGGATATCTTGTAGCTATGAAAGAGATCCAACCTCTGTGTACCAGGTACCAGGGATTACCACAGTACACTAAGTTTGACTTCATACCAAAAAAATACTATGACTGAAATAACCTTAATCATTCATCTTGTGAACAGCGTTCTCTCCTAGTACAAATACATCACTTTGTTGAAACTGATGAAGCATTGATTATTTATACCAGTGAGTTTCACCCTGCATCTAAATGTCTATCTATCAGAGTTTTCTAGAAATCCCACATTTAGAGGCTGGGTGGTTTTTTTGTTTTTTTTTTTTTACATTTAACCAGAATCATCTTCCAAGTTGAGCTTGTTGGTGAAGGGAAGTGATCAAAATCCTAGTCTATGACTTCTCAAAGGCCTGTAAATCTCACTGCCCACATAACTGCTACTTTTTAAACCCTTGAAACCTGTGTCAAGCACTCATGACAACTAATTCTATTTTCTTGATTTTATTCCTGTCATTAGTAAGTAGTCATGGAACATTTATTTTAAAATATTGACCTTTCATATGAAACAGAGTTCTAATCCCCAAAAATAGGCTTTTTGAGAGAAAGTTGAATATGAGTCATAAGAGATCCTTAAGATGATGAGTACCAAGCATATATATTAGCAAGAATACAAAGTGATAGGAATCATAGAGTAGCCCAGCTTGAGAGGGACTTCAGAAGATCAGATACAAGTTTTCATGGGAAAGGGAGCCTAAATGAGATTATTTGCCAACTGAATCTTTAAAAACTCCAACAATGTGGTCAGAGAGAAAATGTAATTATGATAGATGTTTATGAAATGTATCCTTTGAGGAGAGTTGATGGATGCTCTTTAACATTTACTGGAAGTAAAACCTAAAAGAGAAAGCCTACTACCATGATGTAGTACATGTATTGTGGCAATGTTCCAATACAGAAAAAATGGTCCCAGAATCCCCAGTTGTTTTCTGAGAAGAAATATAGAAGATACAGGCTTAATTTACAGTACAGACTGAGCTTAGGCCTTACGAATACCCAACCCTTAGAAGGTAAAACAGTCACAGTATATCCAGAAGTTGTGAATGCCTTCTACCGAAATTTTTAAACAAAAAGTTTGACACATCTGTGCAATGGGTTATGCACACCAAAGTATATGATCTTCCAGGTTGTCCTGTTCTTATCTTCAAATTCTTATCAGCCCCACATGTGGGGCTGAGATTACAATTATGTCCTTTCCCATAACATGCTCTATGGAAATTATTTATACTCTCCGAATAGTCTTATAGCCAACAGGCATATATTATTACTATGTATTTTGATTATAAAGTTAGAAATATCAGTGCAGACCTTACTAATTCCATAAAGATTTTAATAACTGCCCAGACTTGATCAGACTCCACCATGCCACTGTCCAGTAAACATAGTAAGGCTTCAGAACAATCTCAGTGGCCACCACAAAACAAATAGTATTTTCATGATTCAGGTGTTTTACATAAAACTCTAAATCATCTTATTGCAGTATTTGACAGCAAGTTTGGCTGCCTGTGCTCATAAATATTATTCACTGATCCAGCATTTTACAAGTGTAAAAAGTGTAAAAAATGTCAAGATAGAATTTGAACAAGAGCTAGTACAAGTATTAGAATGACACACCAATGTTGTTATTTTAAATAATTTAAATCTATCATCAAATCTTCTGTGAATTTCACCTAATTAGTATACCATAAAACTATAACCCTCCATTTTGAAAATATCATTTATATCCTTATAACTTCTGTTAAATGACTATAATTTCACGATTAAATGTTTATATGTAAGTATATGAATTTTTTAAATGAAGTTTATAATGAAGGTATAATAGAATTCTTCTTAGATTATTTTTTTTAATCAAAAGGATACACACAGTTGTGAATTCATAATTTTACTCCTACTTTCTCACCTAATAAGTGATTGAAGTTTGTTTATACAAAGTTTAACTAGCTTTCCCTGCTCTCCTCATTCCAGAAAATGTCTATCAGTAATCCACTTCAAATAGCAGGATTTGTAAAAGTTTGTGTAATTTTATGGAAGTATTTAATCAGTTTAGATGTGCCTTTAATAAAATTGTCATAATATAATATAAGGTGATCATTGCCAGGAGGTAATTTATTTGCATTCACAATACTCCGGGCAATTTTTTATTCCCATTTCCCAGGAGTGAAACAAACATGATATTCAAAATTGCATGCCATATTGTGATTATCTGAGGAGATAATTCAAGTCATCACACAAATGTGAATTCCAAGCAGAAACTAGGTTAACAAGGCCATGCAGCACTTTTGTTTTGGAACAAAACTTTGACTTAGCATTCACAGCAGTGTTTGAGTGACAGCAGAGCAAAATGTAGTACAAATACTACAGTTTCAGGCAAAACTATATTAAAGAATATTACACAGGATGATTAGCCTTCCAGAACCAACAAATGTCATCTTTTTAATCTCAGACTGCAGAGTCTGAATCATAGTCTTTTGTATCTGCTTCAAGAAAAGCATAGATTTGAGCTTTAGGACTAATGATGCCATGAAGATGTGGGTGAGTGATTCATTGCAAGACTTTCCTCTCCAGAGGTGGGAGGCACATGATTATTCTTCTGTTTCCATTGCTCCATATTTTAATGACAATCATGACAATCTTCTGTTGGCAGTCCTTATCATGCTTATAATTTGATTTATTATATGAACTCACATTTGGTTTTGGAATTAGGGAATTTTTGTGTTAAACAACTTCCAAGGTGCTAGGATCAAATAGGATTATTAATTATCATTGTTTATGTTAGAAATTACTCTAAACATTGACATGCTTTGCATCTGAAGAACCTTCTGTGCTGGATTTTTCTTTGTAAAGTGCTATAATTCTGCAGAGGCAGACTCTGGTTCTGCTATTACTTGTGTTACATATACAAGATTTAAAGATAATAACTTTGGGAGGGTTAGTGCCAATGTAATATCTTTAAAAATCACTTCTCAAAATAGTAGTTTATGGTAGAGAACATGTGTATTTTACCACTAGCTTGCAATGAAAATGTGGAACAAGAGGCATTTAATATGAGAATATGAAAGGCTGTAAGGACCAATGTTTTGTTTATTGAAAAGGAATTTCTTGGCATTGAGTTATACATCAGTTTTTAGAAATCTCCATTTTATTGAAATCAGGCACTAGCCTTATTCCATTTCCCCCTTGACTCCTTGTCCAAGAAAGAAGTAATTTCTAAGTCAAATACCCTAATACAATTGTTAGTATAAATCAGGAAACCAGAGCAAGCCTTTGAAAGAACATATGAAATTAATTTGGCAGCTGAGACACATAACTGACATCTAGAGATAAAAGCATAGAAAAATATAAACCCCTAATAAATGATTCTGCATCACCACAGTTACGCAGTCTAAACACCCAAAGCCAAACACAGCATAGGGCTTTACATATAACAATAGCTTAGAGATAAAATTCAGGTAAGATTGTTTACAAGTTGGAATGGGAATGGTTGTATGGGAATATCCAGGCTAATGACAGTAATTTTTTTCTATCTGGTCATTGTTGCATCTGGTGTTGCATCTTTTCTCTGCCTTTGATAGCTCATGGATGACTTTCCTTTCTGACATATATGTTAGAAAAACCGCTCAGTCAGTCACTATGCTTCTTGATTTCAGTCACAGAAATATGGAGGCCCTATCAAGCATTTTGCTCAGTCTCTTCATAATTCCTATGAAGGAACAGCATTATCAGATTACTACAATATCACCAGAGATATTTTTGTTCACCTTTAGTGAAGGACTAGTGATTTTATGAAGGAAGGTATTTCCAGGCTTGTAGAGTCAATTGTTTAGTTAAAGGAAACATAGCACTAGGCGGTGTGGAGTGACAGATACTAATGTCCTCCACCACTGAGATCCCTGAACTATTCAGTTTCAGTGCTAAACAATATTTGTGAGAAAACAGTTCTTCGGGGGGGAAAAAAAAAAAAAAAAAAAAAAAAAAAAAGGTTCAAATGTAAGTGCAATGTGGAGACTGTTTCTGGGTTAAAAGATGAGGTCTCTTTTCTACTTATCTCCCAACCACCAACTATTTTCTCCTCATCAAAGATTGCCTGGCATGGTGTAGATTAGATTTTCTTTCATGTTCTCAAATGCTGAAAAGAAACTCCTTTGTCAGAGAGCTACTCACTCGGCTTCAGGCGAAGAGAAAATCTTCATCCTGTGTGAATGCCAGTTAAAGTCAAATACAAACCAGCTGGGGTTTTTTGGCATTAAAAAAAAAGACAAATACAAAATACAACTCCACCACAAATTTACCTCTAATTCTTCAGTGGTTTTGGGTGGATTCTTAGCTGATAATAGGCATGCTGATGTGTGAGAAGGAGATATTTTATGTTTAATATTGAGACATTAATTGATTAATGCTGACCTTTAAAGTCTTGCTCAGACAAGAAGAAATATATAAGCCACTGTTCTGCCAGGTGGAGAGGGTGAAATGAGCACAGTTTCCATTGTTACTTATTTAAAGTGTACCTAAAATACCTTTCCCACAGCTTTGTTAAATGGCAGAAAATGAACAGATTTTTCACGTGTGAAACATATTACAAATACCCTCTAGCTCTGATTTCACCAAAAGTGCATTTTTTAACTTGCTGTATAGCAAAAAAAACCTTTTGGTCACTATCTTTCCTTATACAATCATATACAATCAAGAGGAAAATCTCTTAAGAATCTGTAGGTGGTATTAATAGGGGAAAAACTGCATGAAACTCAAAATCATTTCCAGTAGAAATTTAAGCATGAATGATACCTTGCTCATAATTAGTTTGCTAACAGAGAAATAAGAGGGGTCAGAAGAAAGGAAAAAATATCCCCATGCCCCTCTCTCTCCATATATGCACAATAATATATATGAACACACATATATATACACATGCACAAGTAGTATATATCTATGTAAAGTTACTAGTGGATTAATAACAAGCAACAACTAATGACAGGAAATGAGGAATGTGATATCTACTTTGTACAGAGCAAACTTGTAGGAATGAGGACAGATGTTCATTAGATGACTTTGTTAAATACAAATACTACACTTTACCCTAGGCTATTATTAAAGCAATTACTTTTTTCAAGTGCACAGTAAAAGCTGTAGCTTTGTAGTATTCTAGTAAGCATTATTACATTAATATAGTGAATTTACCTGATTTATCTTTCATTACCAAAACTCACAATGATATTCTGATTAATGGTGCATAATGTAGATTTTGCAGATGCCAGCCAGATGTTCAGAGTAAAATAATGGTTTTGGCTTGGGAAGTCAAGTATAAATCATATGCCTACATTGACATACCTAGTGGAACAAATGGAAAGCATTCCTTAGTGTATTTTCTATCTAGCTCCCATTTATTCTTAGACAAGATACACAACACAACACCCTTCAGCCTTCTAGTTAAAGCTAAATCAAATGCTAAAGCTAAATAGATGAGAGGACAATGCAAATAATTAAAAGCAAGATTTGAGCTCTGTTGGCAATCTCTTTTGCTGTAAATACTCCCCGCCTCTTCCAGCTGTCTGCCTCACAGGATAGGGCCTGAACACACAGCTCCAGGTCACTGTAAAGGAAAAAGGAAAGGAGGAGCTGCTGACAGCACAGTTTCCAGCAGCAAGTCAAGCACGTGTCCCATACCCATCATCATATCCTCTCTTCTAGCCTATGTTTCTACTCATGTATATATGTATCTGCCCCAATGAAAGGAAGAGACCTGCTTCTTTTTCTGCAATAATAACCAATTTCAAGGCATTAATTTTTCATCCTTCATAATAAGATTCTAAGATGGCGTGCCTACACTAGCATGTTATTCAGGAGACAGGAGAAAGGAAACCTGAGTGCAACAAATCTTAATGACATTTAGGAAAAAAAAGGTTGTATCCTTATCTGTCTCTAGGAGGACTCTCCTGTCCTTCAAGTACTTGTAACAGCTTCCAAGTCTTGTTTATCTTAGCAAAGGAAATTAAACATAGACCTCATAAATGTCTTCCTGATCACTGTCCCTAATTACAAATATGTTGCTTTTAAAGACAACAACTGAAGAACCTTTGTTCCTCTTGGGTATGGATGAATGGCCAAGAACTTAGGTTTAGGGACAGACAGAAAATAGCAAGGGGAAATGTATAGTGTATTGTGTGCTCAGCAGTTCTCTGATGCCTGCCACTTTTTCTGCTCACTACTCTTCACTGCTTCCAGAGCATCAAAAATGCATCAAGATCAGCTACTGCTTGAAAGCTTTCTGCAGGGTACAGATTTTTAGTCACACTGCATTGAACAGTGAAAGTGGAGCAGAACTGCCCTGTGCAGAAGCAAAAGAAACTAATAATGGATTTTCCACCTTTCCGAACAATAAATGTTTACTCAAATTATGTCCACTCAGGGTGTGCAAATGATGGTCTGCTGGGTGAAGTGCAGTGCAATCAGTAGTGGGGATTTGAAAGCAAACATCATTATTGCTGTCAGATCCTGGTCTTTGATTTGGATTATGTCAGTTCTTTTGATTTTTAAGGGAGATAAGTATCATGGGTTGGCACAATTTTGTTTTAGAAATGTGAAATATTTTTTTCCTTGCCTTGTGCAGTGGTTTGGGGGGGGCAGGACAGAGACCTATCTAAAAACTGGCCGGGATATTGGCAGCTAAGTTGACCAACTGGAAATGACAATGAGACTTTGGAGGGGACATTTAAAACTAATCTGCTGCTGATCGGCCTCTCTTGCTTTGGAACCAGCCGTGAGGTAACATCGGTGGCGGCCGGGCCCGGCCCGGTTCAGGCCCTGCTGCCCCTCTGTGCGGCCGGGCCGGGCCCAGCCGGGCCTCTGAGGGCCGCTGCCCTCACAGGGAGGGCCTGGGCCGGCTGAGCCCCTTTGCCCCGCTTGTCTGCAAGGGAGAGGGGCGGCTGCAGCTCAGCAGTGCTGGCCACGGGCTCAGATCACGGCAGAAAGGGCCAAAACATGGCCCAGCTTAATCACCGCTGGCAGCAGAGAAAAGCAAGCCTGCAACTCCATAACAACTCCGAGCTGAGCCACCCTAGATGAGACTGAGGGGTGGAAAAAAGGACATCTACCAGCTTCCTCCATCAGCAGAACTTTGCACTTTCTTCAGTTCCTGCAGCCTTGGCGCTTGCATGTGGCTTTTGCTGGCCTAAGCAGATGTAACTTTTTCCTAGCAACATGGAACTTTTAAAGCACAATTCTTCCTTGAGAGAAAGAAGAAAGAAAAACAGAGGGTACATAGAAACAGATACCACACGAAGTCAGTTAGATTAGAAGTGAAAGAACTAATAATATTGGAATAGGATTGAAGAAGTGGACATTTTTATCTGGACTTCTCTAAGGTAAATTATGGAGAAATGAACTGTTCTTTGTAGCATCTTAGTATCATTGTGTAGAATGCTATTCTAATCAAAATTAAGGACTGATGTAATGGAGATTTATTTGAGAACTTTGAAACCCCTGCTCCTGGGTTAAAGGGAGGTCTCAGCCTTTGAGACAAAGATGATTTTAGACTAGAAGTATTAGTAAATACTACCCCAGATACACTGAGAAGTCTTGCTGATAAAACATCACAGTCTGTGAAAACTCCAGGCAGTAGCAGATGTGTGACATTGGGAGCACTGGAGTATTTTGTCTTGTGGCAAATGTGTTCATAATATTTTAGAGAGGCTCTCCTCTTAAAAAATTATGAGTGATTATGTCTAAATAGTGAAACTGACTGAAAATCCTAAGTTGTGTTTTTTCTCTGTTGTTCAATAAGAAAGTTAATAGTTTGTAAAAGGAGGGAAGCATGTTTTAAAGTGTCATTCTGTTTTAGTTTTTTTTTCTTTTTTTTTTCTCATTCTTTTAGTATGTTAATAAAACTATTTTTATTCATTTTTAAGCTTAATCCTGGTTCAGTTTTTTTCTCCTAATCTCTCCTTCCCACAAAAAAGAAAAAAAATACTAAACTCCCTCCATTAATTACTGTTTCCGCCCTTTTTTTTAAAAAATTTAAACCATCACAATAAGAAAGCAGGAGGACATACAACATAGTTTATTTAATCTATTGCATTTATTATTGTTCATTGTACTGTGCAATCTGGACAGTTAGTCCTTGATTCATTTGGACAGGCCATAAACTGCTAAAGCTGCCCACTTTCCAGCGCAACTGCCAGTGTTGATGACCTCCTACTTTATTTCTTGTCTTTCTTCAATACAGTGCTGAAGCTGGATCCAAGTGTTTGAAAGGGCAAGACAAAAATTTTTCCTCTTTTGTTTGCCTCTTAGTCCTGTTTAGAATAATATCTGAAAATAGTGGCTCCAGTGAGTCAGCAAATTTATTATAACATTATAGAAATTAACTAGCTCTGCACTGCTGCCATATGATCATGCCAATTTTGTAGCTCCCATGAGATCACAGAGCCACAGAAACACTGGTTGGAAGTCCAAACTTTTGCTGAAAGCAAGACTATTGCCCACACTATGCTTCTATCTTATTAAGTCTTGAATAAGATGGAGACTTCACAGTGTCTCAGGACAAGTGCAGAAGTATACTTCCCAATAAAAGGTTTTTCCTGATGTTCAGTCTGAACTTTCCAATATGCAATTTGTCCCTTTTTTATACCCACCAATACTGAGCAGTTTGGCTGTATAATATCTGTAAAATCCCCAAAGAAGTTGTATGCTATAAGAGCACACTGACCTTCTTCTCTGTCAGGCTACAGAAGCCCCTCTCTTCTTACAAATTGCCAGATAGTGACCCTTTGGCTATTAACATTAGAGTATGCTATTTGTTCCAGATGAAAATGACACTGGAGACAGTGTCAGAAATGTTACTTAAGTCAAGGTATCTTCTGTTTGCTACTGTCCCAGGCTGGTGAGGTATAATTTTGTATTGACAGATACTTCTTGATTGTTGTAATGCATTAATTTAGTTTATCGGATTGTGTTTCATCGGATTTGTAATGTTTTTTCTCGGTATCACGTGGTTTGTCTTTGCCCAGCAGTGCCCATCCTCCACACTGAAATGTAACCTAACTCTGTTCCCCTCTCATTTTATCCCTGATTGGGCAGTGTCTTGTCTCTGCCTCTGGGCCCTGCCCCCTGGGGAAAAAGCCCCGACACGGGAGGAGCCTTGCTTTCTCTGGCACTGATGAGCTATCGGGAAGGGCTCCAGCCAAGTAAGGCAGGACTCAAGAATAAAAGCTGTTATATCCCTGTTATATATTTCAATCTGTTACCAAATATGAAAGGTATTACTATGAAATCAACTAAATTTTAGTGCACTGTAACTTTTCTTTTTGCTGTTTCTATCATCTATTATCCATTCCCAGCATAATAACCTTGGTTGTTTTTCAATTATAATTTCAAGATTTGTTAGAAACAAATGTGTAAATCCCAGCACTTTATCAGCTCCTGCATGAGATTCTTAAAAAGACAAACATTAGTGTCCCAACTGCTATGAATGCAGCAAACATATTTCATTAATCTTTTTTTTTTCATTATTAAAATGACCATATAAAGGCACCTGCCTTTTAGCCTTGTACAGAGAACACAATAGTCCTGGGCTGAGTTTTGTCCTTACTCTTTTTAATATCTTTTGGAGAAAAGAAAAATATACCATTAGAAACATTGGTTCCTTGTACACCCTTCAAATTTGTATTTATTACTCTGTCTGCACCTAAAAGTGTTGAGTGCTAGATGTCCTAAGGCTTGTGCTCCCCAAATGATGAGCTGCATGAATGTTTCCTCCACAGTGGGAGGTGGAAGAAATTATACTTCCTTTGGTCCTGTAAAGGGGCAGCCAGAGGGAATAAAATATGTTGTCTTTGAAAGTGTCAGATTCCCACTTTTGCTGCCAGAGCAGCAGGCCTGGAATGAAATGTGCACACTGTGAAGTAGTCCTGGGTTTCTGCCTAGGTTAATCCCAGAATGGACTTGAAGCTAAGGTGCCCAAGCCACTAGTGCCTCCTCCCCATGACACCGGGTCACCCTGCATGTCTGAACCCTTCCAGATCAAAGTTGTGACTCCACTTCTGTTGAATTAGGCAAAGCAAGATGTGGAGCTCATCATGCACAAAGGAACCCGCCTGTGTGAAATTAACATGTCAAACTGTTTTGATCAAATTTGAATTAGGTGGGTTTGTATCAGATCAATGTTTGTGTGAGGCAGCTACCAATTTCTTCATTTAATATCAGGAGACCTAAGAATGGGGATTCCTGACAGAAGTACTTAATTCACAAGTATTTTTTTCTACTTATTTTTGTCTAAGAGACATCTCTTAGATTTAAGATCTAATTCATTTGCTTCATTAAGCTCTGTGTAAAAATATTTTTGATTTCATTATCTCAAGATCCATTGGTCTAAATTTGGAGAAAGAGAATATTGTGATTTCTTGTCTGGAAAATCAAGTTTTTCCTCCCTTCTCCTTGTCTGACTGAGAACAGCAAAAACCTGGACATATAGGTTTTAATACTGATGTTTTTTAGATAACACTTCTGTTCTCTCTCATGGAACTGCTAAACAAAAGTCACGACGTTTTTTGATTGCACAGCAAAACCTGCTGTGTACAGGTACAGAACACAAGGGGTTAACAGACACCTTTTTGAGTCTTTGCTTAATGTAGTAATTTCCAGCCAGATGGAGATTTTCTGGATGTGGAAATGCTGGCCCAGTCCCTGTCTAGCTTCCCATCCAGGTCGGCACACCATCTAGGTGTGGCAGGCATGAGGCTGTCTAAAGCGTGGGAAAGGGGGCATTCATACAAGTGCTAACACACCAAGACTTCCTCCTCACAGGATTATAACTCTGAGGAGAGGTTCTCAGGGTTGTCAGACTGCAGTTGTGGCTGGCCTTTATATTGACACAGACTCCCCAGCAGAGGATATTGCTTGCAGGCCACACACACACACAACATTGACCTCAGGAAAACACAGCACCCTGTGGACCAGTCTGCCCTACAGGCTCTCAGAGAGGCTACGTGGGAGAAGTATACCCTTCTGCCTCAGAAATTCTTCAAATAGGTGTGTGGCTGCAGAAAACACCATCAAATTCCTTATTAATTGTGTTTCTATTGCCATTAAGGGCACTAAAGATTCAGAGAAGCATGATGCTAGAGGACAGAGTAAGTGATGATGCTGCAGGTGAATTAATTTATCACTTTCTCTTACTATTGTTAATGGTTTTTCATGCCTATCTCTTTTTTTCCTTCAGAAAGTGTTAAAACTTTTTGAGTAGAGCAGCCTTAAATCTCTTCTTTGGAAATATATCCACTAACTTACAGAAAAATGTGCATGTAAGATCATTTTAGTATGCAGTTTAGTCATCTAAATTTTTATGATCCTTTTTTTTTTTTTTTTTTTTTCTTGTTGGTTTACTTTTCCTAATCTGCATAAACTATTTTTCATTTGTTATAGCTATCTTAGCCAACAGATGGTGCTATATATAACATTTTTATGATATTGTATAAAATAAAAATAAATACTACAGTTAAATTGTACAGGTAATTACTTTGTTAGAATATAAATGTGGAATTGAAGTTCACAATAATAAACGCTTATCATAAAAATTAGATGCAAGGAACAGTAAGTGTTGAGAGTCACTGATGAATGTTCATTTCAGCCAGCATGTAGGGAAGGATGGAGTTGCATATGTAAAGCTGGCTGTGGTACCAATGCTACTGTGCTTGTACAGAAGGATCTTTTGCAAAGTCAGGACCTCAGATTGGTAGATTTTAAGAGCACTAAAATTATTAGTGTCTGTTCTGGTTTCTACTCTCTGGGATTAATACACTTTATCTAAATTGAAATAGAAAGGTGTGGTATGCCACGGGTACACATACAAATGAAGAAGGACCACTCCAGTATATACAAATTATGAAATTAAATTATCAGCGCCATAGTTGAGTATCACCAGTGTTTCACACTGTGCCAATATTTCATCATCCAGACAGTTGAGCTTGATGGTACTACTCATGCCTATAAAGCTAATCATGTACATGCAAAACAGATTCAGTTTTCTGTGGGCTTGGACTTTCTGTGTGTAAAAGGGATGAGAGCTTCACTAAACAAGGCATGACAAAATCTACTGTGGTGAATATATTCTGTTAAAGCTGTGGTCAGTATCACCTTGTGTAATCTTTTCTCTTTCCAATTACAATTTTTTTTTTCCAAATTTGCTGTTTGTTTGTTTATTTGTTTGTTTTAACTTGACCATAGTTAATCCTATTTATCCAGTCTCATTCATCTCAATAAATTCAATAAGCAAATTATATTACTTAAAAAAAATCTTCTAGGAAAAGTAGGAATTTTTACAATATAAATATAAATAAACCAAGCCAATTACAAATATTCTATGTGGAAAAATCATGTGCTTTGTTTTTTTTTACTGGAATGAGTTGTTAAAGATACAATCAGTGTTGAATGGTTTAGGAGGGCTCATCATATGTTTCAATGAACACTGAAACAAGATGAACTGTCTTACAAATGCTGACACTCAGGTCCTTGAGCACACAAGTAAATGTATTTTTTTCCCTAGACTTTTAAAATATTTCATTTCATTACGTGAATGTTTAAAGTTTGATAAAGTGATCTTCATTTTACAGTTTCATAATATTGAATTTCTGGTGACAACTGCTAAAAATACCTCAATTAGCTATTTCCCATCTCATTTTATTTTCTTATTGTTCACACAATTAGGAAAAAAGGCATGTACTATCCAGGAAACTGTTGATCATTACTGTTGAATAAAGATTTTAAATTTTCAGGCACAATATAACAAGTATTATGATAATTTCACATACTTAAAAAAAATTAATAAAATTCCATTTTAGTCTGATCTGCCTCACAGATTTCATTAAATTCTATACTGATTAATGATCAATATTATAGAATAATAAGGAATGATAGAATACTGCAATAATTTGGCAGTGTGTCAAGACAATTTTTAACTGAAATTGAATTACTGGTGTTTGCTAGTCTGAGCAAGGAGAATAATTTTTTTTTTTCTTTTTAAAATGAACACTAGTTTGCAGTGAAAAGCATGAAAACTTCAAGCCTCTTTCAGGATTGCCAAAAGAAAACATTCAGATTTTTCTTCCAACTTTCCCACTTTCCTCTTGTGAGTGAGGTATCACTAGGTTAGTACTTTTCAACATGGCATGAAGTTGTGTGTGTGTGTGGGGGGGGGGGGTGGGGGGGTGGGGGGGGTTGGATTTCAGGAAAAAGTTCTTCCTCCAGAGGGTGGTTTGGCACTGAGCAGGCTCCCCAGGGAAGTAGTCACAGAAGCAGCCTTACAGAGCTCAAGAAATGTTTGGACAGTTCTCTTGGGTACATGATGTGATTTGGAGCTGTCCTGTTCAGGGGCAGGAGCTGGACTTCAAGGATCCTTCTGGGTCCTTTCCAACTCAGGACATTATAGCATTCTATTATTCTATTTTCAATCATTCTTCTGTAGCCTTTAGTCCTGCTTCTGTAGAATAGGAATGCTTTCACAAAGAGTTCTTAGGGCCATTTTCCTGTCAGAATTTGAAAACAAGGGAGGGATATTCACTGCTGGTGCACAGGTTATATAACATTTCAACTGAGATCACTGAAAAAAATATATCCCTGTTACAGCTGGCAGAATAGTTCTCCAGCTGGATCATCCAAATTTGCCACAAAGATGAGGGAGACAGGGTTTGTGGGACTGTAAATGGAAAGCAATTGTAAGAATTTGGCCCTCAGCAGAATTGTTTTAGGGAAGTGAATGCAGGAGTAGTAAATTCCAGGAATAAAACTGACAGAAGTTCCTGCGTTTATATAGGACAGTCACACTGAAGTGGAGTTCTTTCATTTTTTCATCCTCTGTGGCACACTACAAACCATGATCTGAATTACACATTTCCCTGTGATGAAAGGGTACATGCATCCTCTCTCCTCATCCTCTCTGTCTCTCTCCCCAGGAGGAAGAACCTGTTGATATAAAGACTTAAAGGCAATAATGGCAGAATGGCAGCAGCTGCCATGATGTTTCTACCAGCGACCCATCTCCTTACATTCCTAGGAGGAAAGTTTCAGATTTTTTTGCTACCCACATTTGCTACCCAGAGTTTTTTTCTTCCCTGAAGATTCTAGTTTTTTATTCATTGATTAATTACTTAGCTATCACTACATTAATTATTTTGTAATGATTACACAACTACAATGCAGTCTTGAAGATATTCAAGCCAGTGTAAAATGTTAACTGTAGCTGAAGAGTCAGGAGATACCAAACAAATCGAATAGACTTAAAACACACACTTGTAGAGCACTAGCATTGGTATCTGTGTTTCAGCCATCTAAGCAGCCCTGAGTTAATTCCAGTGTGAATGTTCCTTGCCTCTGTGTTTAAACTCAGAGCATCCAGCCTGCTTGTCCACTCATGTTGTGGATTAAGCCAGCTGTGGTTTTACTGGATGTTTGCCCTGCAAAATTTCCAATCCATCCACAACCTGACCTAGGACATTCTCTGGCTTTGTTTCTGTGGGGGATGACCTTGGTTGGATGCCTGGTGCCCACCAAATCACTCTATCTGCTCCCTTTCTCAGCTGTACAGGAGGTAGAAACCACTACAGAGAACAACTCACAGGTTAAGATACAGCAATTTACTAAAACAAAGTGAAAAAATCTCTTCTCAGCACCTATTTCGAATAGGCACTATGGCTTTGTGTCATCTCCCTGCTACTCCCTGGGAGGAAGAACATCAGCTCCAAGATCAGTTGCACTTGTCTGCTGGGACCAGATGCAAAAAAAGAAGGCACTTAGAAACCCCTTGATTTCTGTATACCTGGCTAGTGGAATCCTGGGGACTGGCTACTTACATCTGCTTTCACTTCTCAAAGGCTTTAGCTCTCTTTGCTCTAGCTTGTTGAAGTTATTTGAAGTTATACGTTGAAGCAGAGGTTATTACTTCTGCACTGGAGCCAAATCATCTCTCACACCTGAGAAGCCATAAACATCTTCAGTGACTGGATCATGGCCTGTACTCGGTGTAAGAAAATGGGTGCCATACAAGTCGCTTCTTGATATAAGTGCACATTCTACCAGTTAGGTCAGCATTCTCAACCACATGACATAAAAAGTTAGGATGTCAGACTCATCTAATTTTCTGAGAGTACATTTGAACTCTGAGAGTTCATATCGCCATGAGAGAGAGCACTGAGTGTTCCAAGCTGAAGAGGGACCCACTTGTTCCCATGCTCAGTGAGAGGCTATTGCCAGAAATTACACAGCTATTCTGTGCCCCTCTTCCCCTACTTGCTTTATTCCAGCTGTTTTGACTTTATGTTCATACTGATCTCAGATTCCTTCATTCGAGAAAATAGCTCCCACCAGGTTGGAATATGCTGCTGGGTAACCTGGGTAATATAAAAGTTTGTTAAGAGCCTTTTAACTGAAATTGCAGGAAGTCAGCATGGATGAATTTGTGTGCTTACTCACAATTTAGTTTTTCCTGAGAAATGTTGTGTATTGCTGGGAGTTGCTCACTATCTGAGCTGCTATAATGACCTTATTTCTCTGGTACACATTGAGGTCACTGCTGTAAGGACATAGAGGAAGTAAGTTTTCATCCTTGGAACACATGAAGAAAGTTTTATTTTTACTATAAGATTTTCTTATTAAATAACAGTCTACATGTATATATATTCAATTATTCTGATCATAATGAGGATTGCCTTAATGAGGAAAGGTCTTAGTTATGACTGTCACTCCTCATTGTATCATCATCTTGGATCTTAACAGGGGCACAGACAGGGCACAGAATATCTTGAATTCCCTGTAAGCAGGATACGAATGTCAGCAATATTAATTCACAACACTGTTATTTTGTCAAAGTTAGTTACACGTGCCATTATTTTGAGAATATTTGACTGATACAGTTGCCTCTATAATTAGGAGCCTGTCACATTTCAATTATATTTTTATACCACTTTTTTAAAGCCTATAAATCAGATAAACTCCCTTTGGGCTGAAATGTGCCATGATAATTAGTGTGGGGACAATTTTGTGTGTGCTGTAGTCTGGTGCTTTGTTAGGGGATTATTATACAATAGGGTAGGTGTGTTGTCATATTTTTAGACCTTCAAAAAAAAAAAAAGGTATTTTCAGTTGTCACATAACCTTTTTGTTATAGAAGACACTGAGAGTTTTATCATTGCTTTGTCACAGCATCCTAGCAATCCTAAATACTTACTAAAATACTCTTGCAATATAAAAGCAGTATATTTCATAAATAAATTATACGATTTTAATAAAATGTTGAAGGAAAAAAGGAGGATCAAAAGTTAAATTGTCTTATTTCTGAATAATTTTCCAAGCAGCAGCTCTTGACAAGAGTACATTGTGTGAATGTACAATGTAAAACATTTGGATAAGTTGCAATTATGTGTAATTAGAAATGTATCTTTGGAGATTGTGGAGGAAGAACAATTAATTACTTTAATTTGTTTTCTCAAATAAGAATTTTAGGAAAAATTATGATGTCCAAGAAAACCCTTAAAACCTGCAGTGATGCACAGATGTGCTGTGAAATTCTTAAAATGTGAGCTAATGTCAAGAAGATCCTCACTGAATATTAAAGAACGTTGGAAACTGCTACCCAGAAATAGACTTTTTTTCTCTGTTCTTGGTGTAGGGGTGGAGTGCCAAGAGCTCATTTTTTCAGGAAAGAGGCAGTTGTCAATTTTTTTGAGCCTAATCATACTTTGTATGTATATATGTTAGGCTCCTGGATTTGCATTTGTGGGTTATTAAGAGAGCAACTGGTGCTTTTAGAGATGTGTCATGCAGACTAAAGAATCTTCAAGTGTTTGCCTATATTTATCCTTAGATATTGGAATAAGTAAAGGCATCAATTGGGTGGCATTGTTTTGTCTAAGCAGGCAATGCACTAGGGATGGCTCTTCCTGCATGCAGCCCAGCTGCTTTCAGTGACATCCTTTCTCTCTGGGGAGAGTACTTTACTGGTAATGGAAGGAAGCAAATATGGCAAAAAGATGTGGGGAAAAAAACATAGACAAACATTCTAAAAATCTATTTTCAGGCTAGAAATCCAAACTGGAACTGTGGAAAAGAGTGAGCTTTTTTGTATCTGAATACAAGATGTATTTTTTCAATCAACTTTTCTCTTCCAGAAGATTGTCATTATTCTTGAGCATAGAAAATTTATTATTGTAGAGGAAACTGGAGCGGGCCAGCTGTGAGATTGTTTAGCTAAGCAGTGTTCACCTTCTAATGGTCATATAGATAAGATTTAGTACAGCCTCTGTCCTGGGCAGAGAACAATATATTTTCAGAGAAACATAGAACTGTTTGGGTTGGAAGGGACTTTCAGGGACCTTATAATACAACCCCCCATGCCACAAGCAGGGACTTCCATCACAAGAAAAAATTGCTTCGAGCCTCATCCAACTCAGTCTGAATTTTTAGAGATGGGGCATTCACAACTTCTCTGGACAAAACCTGTTACAGTGTCTTGCCAAAAATTCTTTATTATATCTAATATAAATCCATTCTATTTTACTTTAAAGCCATTTCCTCTCATCCTATACATCCTTGCCAAAAGTCCCTACCTGGCTTCCTTGTAGGCCCTCGTCAGGTACTGAAAAGCATCCAAAGCTTTCTCTTCTCCAGTCTGAAGAACCTCAACTTCCTCAGCCTGCTTTCACATCAGAGGTGCTCCATCCTTTGGATCCCTGCCCAGGCCTTTCTTATGCTTAGGAATGCCCCAATAAGACCTTGGAGTTGTTCTTGTTGAATGTCATGAGGTTTGCATGGTCCAGGACTAAAGCATGATATTCAACCCCATCACATTTCCTTTTGTGAGGTTCTCCCAGCTGTTTAAAACCTTCTGAGCCAGCACCACTGCATGGTGTGAGAGATAGCCTAGGATGGCATCAATTACCATATGGAACTAAAAAGAACCCACCTACACAGAGATGAGGGATGCTAGACTCTCTGCTCCTACTTCTCTGTTTTATCGATGAATATAATTTAGAATGGACACAATTAATAATACTAAAACCACAGTGCTAAATAGCAGGCAAAATTAAGGAGGGTTCAGAAATCACTTCATTTAGGGGAGTACAGAGGCATGTATTCATGTCCTTCTGGAGATCAGGAGGTACTGAAGACCCAGTTATAAATAAGTACTTTCTTGAGCTTACCATTTAAAATAAGATTTTCCTTTCAAGTCATGCAGTAACATAAGAACAATTAAAACTGCAGTTTCTATTTGCCTAATTATGGAAATCAGGATTTCTTAAGCAAGGCTTGTATTTCTCCACACGTAGGTTTGGTATTTGTCCTTTTATACACAAAAAGCCTTAAAATTAGAGAGAAATAGACGCATTGTACTACTTTATGACATCCTGCTAAAAAGTAGGAGGGAAAAAAAAGGTTAATTTTAATATTTCTTCAACATGGCTCTGCAACTGAGAATTTCTTCAACCTTAATTAATTTATGTTTACTTTTGTTTGCTTTTAAATACAGTAAAATATTTATTGCTAAAATTTCAAACATAGCCACAAAAAGTTAGTCTTAGTTAAATAATTGCTTGGGTTGACATTCAGTGCTTGTTTTCTCCCTTCTAGCATCGAAAAGTTGTCAATGAGCTTGCTTTTTCATAACTTGTCTGGAAAACTACCAGCAGCACTATAACATTTTCTTGCTAATTTTCAATATTGTTTCTTCAATTTAAAAAAGTTGGGGTTTGGTGCCTTTTTTTTTTTTTTTTTT
>JANEHK010000055.1:3865589-3917250 GCA_025960845.1 Tachycineta bicolor
TTTGAAAGGAACACCACCACTATAACAATTTCTTTTTCTTTTTTAATATTTTTTTTTTTAATTTAAAAAAATTTGGGTTTGGGTGCTTTTTTTTTTTTTTTTTTCCTTTCTTTCTTTTTTTTTTTTTCCGTAAGGGATACATATGCACATATTTACATAAATTGATTGTTGTACTGGTATTTATTTTAGGAGTTAAAATTTTTAGTGCCAGCATGTGCATGCATGTCTGTATGTGTAATGCAGTCTGAGATCTGTTTCCAGAAGTTTGCTGAAGTCTTCTCTTTCTCTCTTCAGTAGTAAATGAGCAGAACTTCAACAGCAGCCAGGGACTGCCTGATGAGAGTGCCAAGTAGCTGAGCTATCATCTGCAAAGTCAGGTGTCAGCTCTCAAATATGAAGGCAATTGACTCCTCTGACATGTTTAAATGTATTCTAGCTCCCAGGGTTCAGCTTATGGTGCCTCATTCACTTCTGCCAGAAGCAATGTCTCTGCACAGAACCTGCTGTGGTGTGTCAATCTCCCTGGCTTCCAAAAGAACCATCCTTAAGAGACACCCTTCTCTTCCAGCTCCTCCAGGGGTTTGGGACAGGAAAGCTCTTCTATTCATCATGCTTTAGACAAACAGAGGACAGAAAACATCTTGATCTTTCACTTACTGCTTTGAGATCTGCTTTCGTTCTCCTACATGATTAATTTCTGAAGGTTAAGAAAACTATAAACTTTTAGGGAATCTAGCTTCAGAGTTTTCCCTGCAAAGGATTTGTCCACAGCATAGTCTTTCACCCCATAATCCACTGTAATGCTGCAGCTAATATTAGCTAATATCTAATCTATCCCTGTGCTTTCCTTGCTGTTAAGCACTGCTCAAAATAGTGCAAATGCCTCTGCTATTGAACTGTACTATGTTAGGAGAGTCTTATTTTTGGAAGGATCAATAGTATGAAATGCAGATATGAAAACCTTTGTGTACAAACTTCACTTGATTAGGGCTATTAGTGCAAAGAGTAATGGGTAACTTCTATTTTCCTTGCTTTATTTTTTTCCTAGACCAGAATTGAATATCTACAGTGAATAAGAAGAATATTGAACAAAAAGTTATTTTAAATGCTTTCATAAAAACATGATACCTGTAATTATTTTGCAATACCCTTTTCTGGTTTTGTTTTCATTCACTAGATTACAGTACTTGGTAGTACTTCTTTTTATTTTCATTCACTAGATTACTGTGTCTATGCAAAACTCCATGAGCCACCATTTTTGAGTTGTGTGCTCAGAGTACATCGGCTACACCTCCCAACTAATTTCTCTTGGTCTGTAATTTGCTGCACAATAGTGGCTGTGTCCAGTTGTGCCCATTGCTAGGCAATGACCATGAAGAATGTTGCATTCTCCCCAGATTTTCCCAGTATTCCGTACCTATTTTTTGAGAGATAAGATTTATTTTTATATTTGTTAAAATGTCTCACTTTCATAATAAAAGATATTATTGAATACTTATCATTGGATAGATTCAACAAAGTACTATCAAAATGCCTTCAAGTGTGAACAAACTAGTTCATGAATATTTGTTTGATAGCTTTTAGTCCTTCCTGTACCTGTACATACACTTCTCATCCATCTAAACTATCTAGTAATTTTTTAATTTGTGCAATTTTTTTTCCTTAATACGCTAGTCATAGAAGTTTTTTTTCTGTTATTCACAAAGTACACTGTCCTAGATAGTGCAAAATAATGCAGAGTATATGAGAGAAACCTAGCTCTTTGCTGAGGAATGTTTTAGAATACAGGAAAATGAGAATAAAAATGTTTATCAGATTTGACAGAACTCCACTTAACATCTCAGTTTATGAATTACATGTGAGTTACAGAGCATGTTGTGCTAATTCATTGTACTAGTACTCCATGGTAGAATACCGAGTGTACCAAAGATTGGTACATTTCTGAGACACGTGCCATTTTTCTGTGAAGAGCATACATTTTAACCTTCCCAAGCACACTCACATTAGTAAATTCATAGTGGTATAGGGTGACTGGAATATCTTTGATAAATGTTGCAACAGTTCAGATGTAGATGGAAACACCACCAGGACCAGTTCCAGCAGAGGGAGGGTGTATAATCAGCACAGCTGCTGATTACACACCCACACAAATACAGGCTCCAGCTGTAGCTTGTGTTCCTGTACAAGAAAAAAGGATATGGTGAGTACTGTCCTCTATGAAGTCATCTGAACAAATGGTTGGAGAGCAAGAACACTTCTCCAGTGAAAAAGACCCAGGAGAGTTGTGGCTGTTCAGCCTGAAGATGAGAAGAGTTCCGGGAGACCTCACAGCAAGATTTCAGTATCAAAAGAAGCCCACAAGAAAGAGGGACTTCTGACCAGACCACGCAGTGACAGAACAAAGACTAACGGTTTTAAACTAAAATGTGGCAGATATTAGATGTAAAGTGTTTTTGTTTTGGTTTGGTTTTTTTTTTTTTTTTTGTTTGTTTTTTTTTTTGGTTTTTTTTGTTTTTTTTTTGTTTTGTTTTGTTTTGTTTTGTTTTGTTTTGTTTTGTTTTGTTGGGGTTTTTTTTTTGAGGTTGCCCAGAGAAAGCGTGGGTGTCCCTTCCCTTAAAGTGTTTAGGTCAGGTTGACTGGGGCCTTTAACAACCTTGTCTTGTGAACAATGTCATGGAAGGCAGTGTTGGACTTAGAAGGTCTTTCTAGATTCCTTCCAATCCAAACAATTCTATGGTATTTGATCTACTAACTGGCCACTCATTATGCTCATTTACTCTAATTTTTTTATTGAAGGTGTTGCTATGTAGCTGCTTTTTCAGCACCTGGGTATAACCAACTGTTCTGTGACATTTCTTTTTCCATTTTGATGGTCTAGAAGTATTTCAGGTGTCATCACCCAGAAACAGAAAATGGAAAAACAGGAGAGCAATCAGTTTTGACTGTCCTGAGAGTGTGAGAGGAAGTTTGTCCAAAGGTTTCACAGGTGGAGACCACCTCCTATCTAAGACACCTTCCAGAGCTTGTGTAGCAATGCTGATCAGACAACAGGTTTCCTTTAAGAGTAAAAACATCTCAGGGATCTCCATGCTGTCACTGAAGGGATCTGCCAGGGGCAAAATAAAGGGAATAGCTCTATTTAAATGCCTTGAGGACAGCTGACAAAACCACATTTCATGTGAGGAGTCTTCTGGCATCTATTATCTCCTGTCACCTCAAGATAAGTTGTGAGAGCCGTGATGGATGTTTTGTAACCAAATGAGAGAATATGAATTGTCAAGTACCATTAGACCGTGCTGCCACTGTGTGTGACATTGCAGTAACACAAAAGCTTTTGAAAGTTTCACATTACTATGCCACCCACTGGAAAACAGACTGAGAAAAACAATGTTAAATTTAAAAAGGAAATTAATGTACTGGATATCATAAGTTTCAGCAGCTGGGACTAAAAGTATAAAATGTATTATTTAGTTGATGATCTGCAAAAAGAGTAGCTAAAAATTCATTTTCATTGTTTTTTACAAATATGATATTTTTTCCCATCAATTACAATCTGAAACATAGTATTGCAATTGTTTAGTACTTCTAAATCTTTCAAGTATCCCTTTAATGCAGGAGGCACTAATGGAAAACAAGTGTGTCTAATAGAAAAGCATTTGAACAGAACAGGTCTAGCCTCCATTTATGCAAAATCTAAAAATAAACAAAGGTCCTTTGGTTGCAGGGACAGTTGATAGTCTGACCATTTTAACTTATAACTTTAGCTGTAATGATATTTTTAACAACTAAACAACTCACTGTGTGTTGGTTAACTTTAATATAAATTATATATTTGAACTAAATTAGGAAAGCACTTAAAGTGATGCTGTCTTAACAGAATGTTAGGTCATAAGCAGTCCCAGAAAATACTGAGAGAAGTACTTACTGTTACAGTTCTTTTCAGGCATGGAAATCACAGCGGTAAACAGTTTTCTTGGCACTTAAATCTCCACATCTCTCTGTTAAGGATAAATTGATTGTGAGAGTTTTTGTACCACTTCAGCGCCTTCCATTTTATTTATGCAAAAAACTTTGTACTGATTGTGTTTGAGAATTGTGTGGCTTTGCTAGAAGGTCCATACATAATCTGTGTGCCTGTTTTACACCTGGTCAACAAGAGAAGGTCTAAAGGGCAGAAAGGCAACATCCTTCCTTAGAAATATGTCTTGATCAATATTTATCCAGATGTTTCTGGGAACAAGTTCACTCTTGCTGTGATTTCACACTGAAATACTCCATTCTGAGTAGCTAATCTTACATATACTGGACTGAGTTGAGAATCAGACATTATTTTTCTGTCTCTGTTGTATGCTGCAGTCTCTATTAATGTTTATGAACCACATCTACTATTTAGAAAACCTATCTGAGCAGATGTACAATAACTAAAGGTTTGCTCAGATTTCTCTAGGTCAACTGCTACAGGAAAAAAGAAATATAAAAAACCCTCAATGTTAAATTTTACTCCAGAAGTTGCAGACCCAGCAGTCAAGGGTGACTTTGCATCTGTTTGTGTACTGTTTATCTTTCACTCTTCTGACACTTCATGTGCATCATGTACAACATTTGTATGGCATTTTTACCCTGCCTTTATCATGGGAGGGCAGGTGGGGTAGAATTTTACAGTATTTATTTCTTCTATGAGTAATTTTTTTACTGTCCAAGATATCAGCCCAAGATTGCTATAATGAAAGCAAGATTATGCTTTAATTATACTTCTCTGTCTTAAGTTTTGTTTTGGTTGTTTAAGTAAAACCCCCATCTCAGGTTCCTGTCACTGTCCTCTAGAATCTTCTTATTACTTACCTAATAAATTCAAGACATTTCTCATTTTCATTGCAGACAGTTGTTCTTCAGCAGTTAATGCCAACAATTAGGCACTTGTCCTGAGTAAAGGATTTGGTGTCCATTATTATATTTTGTTTTTCTCATATGGCTATAAGGTTTTAGTCATAATATTTTACTTTTCAGTAAATTGCCCTTCTTATTTAATATAAATATAGTTCACATAATTTAAATGTATGCAGCTTTCACTCACATAATGGACTTTACGTCTGAGTTACAAAAAAGTAGAGGAAAACTGCCAACAAATTAAAAGAAATTATCCTTCATGTGGCATTTAATCTTCCTCCTACAGCTTTTTAAGGCACTAATCTGTGTACAGGTGTACAAAGAGAAGAAATGTGAGGACTTATGTTTGCACATCATGCAAATTTAAAAGAAACAAAATTCAATCAGTCTCCTTATACAGAAATTAACTACTGATTTCATATCCTGTCACAGCAATAATATATTACTTTATTGAAATATCAGCTTATAAGGAGGTTAAAAATATAAAAAATCCTTATCCTGTCCCTATTTTTTGGTTGTTCTGACATTTCAAGTAAGAAGGAAATTTTACCTAGAAAATTCATTGGTTAAGCTCTTTTCACCAAGCAGAAGTGTCTACCTTTACTTTGCAATCAAAATGGGAAATATCCATTGCAGTTACAATGTTCACAGATTGGCTGCTGGCTGGCAGATTGTCCAAAATGGTGATTTCACATGTATCAGTGGGAAATTTAAAAGCAATTTATTCTGAGATATACTTTCAAAGTTATGGAAAATGGAGGTTTTTACAATTCTTGACCCTGGAATTTTAAGGTAATAAGAGATCATTGCACAAAAATACAGCATACTACTTTCTGCACTGAAATGCACAACTTTGAAAGCTCTATCTCATGCACATCAAGTGCTTGGCTCATATGAATTTCCTGATGAATTTTATAAGCCATACATATCATTTGCTGAATAAATTGCTGGTGGCTTTTCCTGACGGTTCAATTGTTTGGTGGATATTTGCCAAAGACGAGGATCTTTACCAAGGTTGTAAGATATCGATGTATGGTAGTTCTGGTCCAGTGGCATACCTGACTGTGTCCTTCCACTTTATTCAGAACTGTATCTGGAGACTAGAATTCTGAAATTCAAAGGTATGGAAAAGAGGGATACAGCTTCTGATAAGATGATGTTAATTATGAAACTGAAAGTTTTAACTCAGATCCTTGACTACCAGTAAAAAAATAAAGCTTACCTTCAATAAACATTTACAAAAACCTAGATATTGTCAGTGAAGTTTCTCTCAAATTGCCTAGTGCTGCTATTTACAATATTATGTATGGGTTTTACTGATTACTTTAGTCATGTCTGTTACTGTCTTAATTCATTAAGCATCTTTCACTGTATCCACATTCTTAAATATCCCTAGTTCTAAACACTAAAACTTTACAAGTACCTTACAAAAATGTCCAGCACTTGAGTCAGCATTTGGTGCTTAGCCAGTTTTAACAGTTTAATAAATGGCTTGCATTAAGCTATGGCAACTGGACATGCAGTTCTCTCCACAGTCTGGAAGGAGCCCAAATCATTCAGCGCATAACTAATCCTTGTAAGTAGACACATAGAAACACCTGGTGGAAAAAGACTGATATTCTATACAGACGTATCTTTGGAAAACACATTGTAGCCTGAACATATATGTTACAGGGTTGAGAATTACACAAAATAAATGTGATTTTTGGAAGGAGAACATGCCTCTAGGTTCCCCAGTCCTTCTGCTTTCAGAGCCCCAGGAAAGGATATGTATAAATTTCCCCCAGCCTGCCAACTAATTAATTGAAATTTGGCAATCTGTTTGCCTTGAAATAGAACAGGTGTGGGGTCCTGCAGAGAAGTAGTCACTCTCTTATACATTGACCAAGCCTATTATCTTGTTTATGAAATTAACTCACCTCAGTTAAAGATTAGATAGCAAAGGGCATCTACAAAGATCTCAGTATTACAGATAAACATGTTTAGAGCAATCATTATGCATCAAATGCATTAATTCTTGCTAGGTTATGTCCATCCTGTTTGGGATGATGGAAACAGGTTGACATTGTATTTTTCTGGGAAATAGTGAAGATCTGGTCTGGATGCTTCATGTGTTTCGGTCAAGGAATTACCCATTTGGCAGGAAGGTTTTGCTCTGTGACAATGCCAAATCATAAGCACCACCTTCATTTATGCCTGTTGACACTTAGGTGCCAAAAAATATAAAATCTAAGGCAAAAAGGTGTAGAGAAGATAGCAACTCTAGGTGCTACTGACTACAAGAAAGACAGGTTATATTGCAGCTGGAGAAGTCATTAATACCTCTTCGAGTGTTATTAAATCCAGGGTGTAACTTGAGAGTGCAGCCTGCCATGACTCCATGAGCAGTCAATCCACTGGCAGGACAGCCTAAGCAGGAACTTGGCTGAGCTGCAGGGAGGGGCACAGCAGAGTTCAAGGCATACATTGGGTGCTTCCCCCAAGAAACTGTCAGCTGGTGGGTGATGTATAGTCATGGATGGTAGGGATACCAAAACAGGACAAGGAAAATAAGAACTGGTCTGAATTTCATATTCCGCATCTTGGGCAATGTTGTTGAGGAGGGAAGTGCATCTGCAAATAAAATCTCAGTCCAGAGAAGGTTTGAATATATGATTTACAAGTACTAAATAATCCCAGTAAACATCCTAATAATACTTGTAAAATAAATTGTCTTATTTGAAGGAAAGGGCCTTGGTAAAACAATGAATAGATGCTTCTAAAGCAAGAATATGTGTTTCACAAAGGTGAATAGTCTGACATCAAAACAATGATGTTGTGGTAAAATACAATATTTCCACTGAAAAATATATTTCCACCCTAGCAAAAATTATGAGAAATGTTAGAATTGGCTTTGCTTTGCTTCAGGGTTAAAAAAAGGTAGATTTTTTTGAGACTGTCTTCTTTACTTCAAAAATTTCTTTCATCTTCTAGATGTTTCAGAACAGGACCCAACTGTAAAATACATGCAAAATCAGTAACATCCCTTTTTCCTTCATTTTCCCTTTCCATGAGTAACTGTTACACAGTTTTGGTTCACTAATGCAGGAGATCACAAGAGATTTTGGGCACTGTGAGTTAAAAATTAAAAATAAGTAAATTAGCAAACATTTACGCAAGGATTTTGATGGGAAGAATTATGGCTGTGCAGTAAAACTAAAATAAGTGTAATGTTTCTTTCTAAATAAGTCTAACTCAGATTCAGAATTCTGAGCATCCAAGATTAAATCTGGGATTCTAATGTAGAGATTTGCATACTTTTTGGTGCATAATTAATGTATCATTTAGCAAACATAATTCCATATAAGAAAGTTAAGAAGAATAGCTGTAATGAATCTAGGTTTTCAGAAGCAGACACCTGATAGAGTTGTAGAAAACATTTGCCCAGCTTTTGTTTTTACTTTACTCACTACCTTTCTGAATAAGTCAACTGAACCTACAAGCTACTCTTCTTTAAAAAAGAGAAATACTATCTTTTCAGTCACTAATCCTTTAAAGCCATAACTAATTATTAGGTACAGGAGGCAAGCATATATTACTGGTGACTATTAAGAAACTTAACTTGTATAGCTGTGAAAAACCCCATTTTTCAAGATGTGATATTGAACATTAGATATTCTTGCCTGGACTCAATTCACTGTCCTTGCTTGTTTTCTTTAGTAAATGCTTAGTTATTTGTTGTAGAAAAAATGTTAAGTGCAAGGAGGAGGAAGGTATGCTTGTGAGACAAAAATGTAGAAATGGGGCTCTTGTTTACCAGGGTCTCACCAAAAGTTTTCCTTTGTCTCCTGGCAGGTGTCAGAAATACTCTTGTTGTGCTCGAAAACTGTGAGATGCCATATCAGCTTAAAATAATCTGATGCAGTGATGTTTATCTTGCTCTATATTTTACTAAAGCCTGAATATATGCCACAAATTTTTGCTTTCTAAATCCATTTCTGTAGAACCACAAATTTGTTACTTCTGTTAACTAAATCATTGACTAGTTACAAACACAAGGCTTACCAGCCTTCGTTCTTTGGTGGAATAACTTCTATGAGAAGGCCAATTTCTATCAGATGGAATTTTCACATTCACTTAGTACCTTAAAACTTCTCCCAAGGCTACTGTTGTCTGAGGAGTGGAACCTGGTGCCCCTCAGATGCCTCAGGAATGTGCACAGGGGGTAGCTTATGTTGGTGGGTTTCAGAGATGGGACTTGCATGGGTCCTGAAGTCACACCACACTATGTCAGCTTCTGACATCAATTGCTCAGACACTTAATAATAACAACCTCCAACCTCTAATTTAAAAAATGTAGACTACAAACCCAGGTCTATCAGTCATTCTCCTCAGTCAGGTGGAGATGGAAGTAGCCCTTCGGCTTGGGTGGGAGTAAATAAACGTAAAATAGTTCCAGTACCCGGAGAAGTGAAGATCTCTTTATAACATAAATATTAAGTAATTTTCTTTATCCACTAAGTAGCCCTACAGTACACATGAATATGGTATGCTCTGGAACTGAAATTTACTATCCATTTCTTCAAAAAATTAGCATAAAATAGGCCAAAGGAATAATGGTTTTCTTGACAAGTGATCTTTAAAAGTATTTTCTGAGGCTGTTCTTTTTACAGCAACTTTTTCATATTTGATTAACATTCGTTCCTGTTTTCCGGTTCAGAACATTACTTCTCTGAGCCATGCTGGATCTAAAACTGAAAACAAGAAAACTCTACAACCATTGTGATCCTAGGAAAACTGACTCTACTATTTCCATATCTCAGGTTTATCTTGTATGTTGTCACAGCACAAAAAAGGGATGTAATTTTTGGATACGATGCATAATAAAAAGAAAAATAAAAAGAAGCTAAAGCTTTTCAAGCTGAACTTTCTTTGCAGCTAAACACTTTTCAGATGTTCCAAACACAGCAGGTAAAATATTCTAGGACTATGATCAGATCTCTCTCAGAGCCCAAGAGTTCACTCAAAATACTCCATAAAAGAAAAGAAAAGACAAATTCATTTAGTAGGGATCACAGAATTTCCCTCAGTTAAAAGCCATGTATTAATAACTGACAGAAAACATTGAACCTGTTTTAGTGAAACACCTGACACTTTCCCCCACTGGAAACATTACCAATACTGCTACAAATATTTGTGGATTAGGCTGATGGAATCTTTCAGTTACCCAGAAATGTCGTGGCCACAGGAGATTGTGTACATGTATTATTCAGCAGACAAAATGCTGTATGGCCACAAAAAGCTTCTTGCAACTGTAGGATGAAGTCTCACATACTTCTGAGATGCAGTGTAAATAGGAAGATAATGTCTAGGAATGTGTGAAGTTTCCATAAGAAATGTCCTAACCTACCTGCTTTGATTAAATCAAAGTACTCTAAGCACTTTGCTACCCTACTGCAGAAATAGCAGAGCTATAACCTCCAGACACACAGAGAAAGCTTGTGTGCTTGTTTAATATTTTTTCACATTTAAGGACATTTTGTTTTGTTTTTTTTTACAAGGAGATGTATTATGGCTTGGGACAAAAGTGTGAAGAATATGAGGCAATTTTGAGGGTTACAATATAAGAAATACATTAAGCTATTAGAGATTGTCCAAAGGAGGGAAATTATGATCGTGAAGAACCTTGAGTGGCAGCTAAGGTCACTTGGTCATTTCTTCTCTAAATTACAATTGTATTATCCCACCTTTGCACCAAAGTTTTCCTCTCCTGACAGCAACCATCATTAATCACTAAGATTCAAAAAACAAAAATAAAAATAAAACCAAAACAATGGAAAAAAAACAAACAAACAAACAAAACAAACAAAACCCCACCAAAACCAAAACAACAACAACAAAAAAACACCACAAACCAACCAAACAAACAACAATAACAAAAACACATCAAAAACAAACAAACAAAAAACACTGGAAACACCAGCAAGGCTTGTACTTTGAGATAGTGACATTAATTTGGCTTTTTTTTTGTTTAAAAACTCAGTGGATAACTTCATGGATTCTGTTGATCCTTGGCGTAGGTTATCATTGATGTTTTCATTCTCTGCTTTTGCTTTTAAGAGGTTCTCATTTCCTACCTCACCAGATTTGATCCAGAACTTACTATTGCTCCTTAAACTTCAGTGGGTGCTGAAAAATACTCAGTTTGACAGTGATTGCAGGTTTTTAAAGAGTTTGTCTCTCACTTTTCTCTATGGTAATTCAGAAGTTTTCCCAATTTATTTAGTGGTGCCTGAACCATGTATAAAAGAAAGATACCTATAGTAAAGATAATGTGTTCATGGAAAATTTGACAATAGTCCCATTATAAGTGCTTGAACTTAGTAGGTATCAGTTAAAGTTTGGCATTAATCAATATATATATGTAAGGAGCATTTCCATATGAGTACACAGAACAGCAGAATCAGTCTGATCTTCAGCCCCTGGGAAGCTCCAAACACCCCAGAGAGATGGAGGGGAGGATTGTATAACAGCATCTAGAGAAATGAGGAAGGCTGGAAGAAAGAGTTCTTTCAAAGAATATAATGATAGAGAAAGGACATTTATATACTTCAAAATTTCTTTTCCGGGTTTTTTAGCATCCTGATAAAAGCAGTTATTTATGCTTGATTGTCAATCTGAAAGTGCATTGGTCGAGGCTGTCTCTGTATTTTGTCAGATATCAACTAAGGAAATCTCAGGCTGTGTCAATCTAGGGTAAGAAACCAGTTGTTAACTTGTTTGTCCTTGCTGTTTGCTGTTATGGAAAACAAGTAATACTGTACATTGGAAGGAATGAATGGCTGTCTTTGCAGGTGTGTGTAATGTCCACACACAATCCTGTGGAAACAGTGAGATTAGATCCCAGCTACTCTGGCTCTGTTATTAGATGGATAGTGAAGATATGTGTTGCAGCCCAATAGTTTCTCTGTTTTAAGAGGGGTGCTATAGCAAGACACTTATATACCCTTTCCTATAGATTTCCCTCCCATCATATTTCTCTCTGCCTTAAATTCATCCATGAATCTCAAATGTTTTTTAGTTGTTTTATGGCATATGTCAAACTAAAATGTCTGCTAGATAGAGGGAAAATAAAGGGGATGTTTATACTAAAACCCAAATAAAGACAATATACACGCACTTGAGGGAAGGTAATAGGGAAGCAGCAGTACATAAGGGTTGAAAAAAACCTTGTTCTGCTGGGAGAGTTGATGTGTCTTTTCTCAACAGAATTTTTAAGGTGATATAAAACTGGTGGACAACTTTTCCTTATATGGAGTAAGAGCTGCCACAGTCTTTTGAGCGCCAAATTAATCTAGAGGTGTCTTTCCCCCAGTGCTGGACAGTAGATTGGTTGGTGCAATGCTGTCTGTGAGGGGGATGCAGATCTTGTACTCACCTCAGGGCTCCTTCTCCAAGTGTCTGACAGGCATCCAGCTCACCTGGCAGGCTGTGAGTCCTGGGACTGCAAACTGCAGATAACTCTCCTCCATGACTCTTCCTTCCAGGAATACCCAGCTGTGCGCACAGGTGTAGTATCAGGTAGTACCTGTGTCTGCTGGCAGCCACAAGGCACTCAGATTAAGAATCCTGGTTTATAAGATTAAGGTGTCAGATTCCTAAGAACTGCAATGCTGCTAAAAACCTTGGTGTGTCTGTTTGCATGTGCAATTCGGTTTGATGTAACAAGAGCATTTTAGAGAAGAGATGCATTTTAGAAAATCATATTAGCTCCTTGGGAACTTTGACATCTGATTACTTCAAAAACTACTAGGAATTATATCACCCTCTTCATTATAGCTGAGATGTCTGAAAGTTGTTTTCTCTCCTTACTGTTTACATTTTTGCGTTTTGATAAATTATGATAATCTGCATTTGAGGAATTCATATTACTTCACTATAAGCTGTTTAAATCCAGAGAGAAGTGCTAGCAGTTTTATGGTGGGTTATTCTGCAGCCAACAATAGAGAGAGACAGAAGAGAAAGATGTAGAATTGGCTATTAAGGACAATTGAATTGTTAGTTACCACCCAGGCTGTGATGCTAGAAATCAATACTTGACATGGTAACTTCAAATCCAGTAGATAAAGACACAATGATTATGGTATCCAGTGAAAATATAAAGGAATCTTTTGAAAAACCTCCAATTACTGAGCAGTGGAAGAACGGGCAAAGATAAATTTGAAATTTGGGGGCAGGAAAAGGAGTGTAAAATGTTGTGATCTGCAAGAAGAGTACATCGATAGTACATCCAAATTCACCTTTTTGCAGCCTGGTAACTTTCTCAACTTTGAACAAAGAGCTCTTGTTTCCGCTTAGCAAAAGTGATGTGGTACAACTTTGTGTTTGTACCTTCTTGCCTTGTTGTAGAAAAAAATCCCCCAAACAGAAACCACCAAAAAAATCCAACCCACTAAATCCAGTACCTGAGCAGCAGTCACTTCAGAATAACTGCTGAACCCTTGACTCAGCGGACTTGCTTGCCTCTCCAGGAGCAGTTTGGCTACCTGATCTCTCTCATTGCTTTTTATCTTCAAATCTGAGTGGAAGATTATTGTTTACTGTTACTCACAGATTTAGAACTTAGGAAGATTATCAGAGTTTTGTCAGAGAGTGAAAAGTAAATGAAGACAAAATTAATTATTGCACTAAATCTGCCTAACACAGGTATTTTTAGCAAGTGTCTGGTGATTCTGTGAGCACTGGTGGACAACTTTTAAGGCCATATGAAATCTGATGGACAGCTTCTTCTTATTTGATTAAAATAAAAATTTGATTATTTGTTAAAAAAAAAAAGAAGAAGAGAGAAGAGAAGAGAGAAGAGAGAAGAGAAGAGAGAAGAGAGAAGAGAGAAGAGAGAAGAGAGAAGAGAGAAGAGAGAAGAGAGAAGAGAGAAAAGAGAGAAGAGAGAAGAGAGAAGAGAGAAGAGAGAAGAGAGAAGAGAGAAGAGAGAAGAGAGAAGAGAGAAGAGAGAAGAGAGAAAAGAGATGCCTGTACACTATTTTTACCAATAAAAATGTCTAAAAGGAGCTAAAAATTTTGAGAGGCCCACAGGAAGATAAAACCCCAACATTTAATATTTTCTCTTCAAGAGATGACAATTGTTATTATTTTTCAGAAATTATTTTTTCCATACTAAAACATTAATTTTGCCATGTGGCTGACTAACCTTTCTGATATTAAATGATGGAAAAATATCTTTAGCACAAATCTGCTGCAGCCAGTTCACCTGTATGCCTGTGTTTATTGAGGTGGACTAAAATGTAAGAGGCTTTTTTCCTTTAAAAAGAAAAGCAATTGTTGTAAAGAGATGCATTTGCTGTTGATAAAACCAGAGTGATTAATTTACACCTACAGCTGCCTCCAAGGCTGACAGACATCCTCTTGACAGTGTTGAGCAGCTGGATATACCAGAAATGAATATTTCATAGCAAAACTTGGCACTTTCTGATAAACATGGAAGAGGTACTGGTGGCAGAATTGCCATAGGCCAACTTCTGTCAGCAATGAGCTTTGTAGTGTGTAAATGGTGTCTTTGACACTCCATTCTTTGACTAAGGGGTATTGAGTTGGTGCTTTTCCAATCTTCTCTTGCATCTTAATGATATGTTTGGATGTTCCATGATGTCATCATATTTCTTCTCAGAAGAAACTGATGTGGTGTTGGCAGTAATTACCTATGTGATAAAGTTGCAAATGTAGAATGACAATTTCCTGTTCTGGTAAAGAATGATAATCAAGGTCCTTATTTTAGATAAGGAAGGTTTTGTGTGACTAAGGACAGTTGCAAGGATAACTGTCCTTAAATCTGAAATCTGTCCTTAAATCTGTCCTTTTAAATCTGAAAAAGAGAAGGTGTCTACCAACCAATAACATATCATTGTATAAGCACTATTATATCTAAAGTCTGTATCTGTATTTATTGGTGTATTTTCTGTATTATTCATTCACATAGTGTTCTTATACTATATAACCTATGCAGTTACATTACTGATTTTTTAAGAATAGCTCCTTTTTTTTTTTTTTTTTTCTGAATTAATAATTAGGGTTTGATTAAAGTATATGCATAGGCACCTAATCAAGTGCTAAACCACCTTAAATGAATACATGGACTTTTGAATAGGAAATGTGGTCTCTAACTTGGAGATATCTGTCTTTTGGAGTCTGCTATTCCTCTGGACACAGTATGTTATCAGACTAGTGCAGACCAGCTATCTTTTGCTTAGGACAGAACAGATCAATTACTCACTTCAAGTTTTTAGGATCAGAATGATCCAGGAAGCTACCACAAATCTCAGCAAAAATTAGTGATGTTTAAATCTCATGGATGGCTTGTTGGATCTGAATTAACAATGCAGAAAGAAAAACCATTAAACAGTCATTTTCTGATTGACATATGCATAAATCAACCTTTTCTCCTTTCCAGAGCAATCAAGATGGCTTGCTGTAAAGTTGTTTTTCCCAAGATGTTCATATTTTTCCTGAAAATCTAGGTCTTACACAATCCCTTTGAAAAAAATTAGATAACAACACTCCTGGCTTGATTCATTGCATATATATTTTTTTTTTTTCCAGAAAAAGAAAACAGTCAGGTTTATGTGCATATTACATAAAACTTAGACACTCACTGGTTTTCAGAGACTCCTCTCCCATTGTGCTATCAATAAACAAAAAAGCAACAAATTTAGCAGAAAAATTAAACACTTTTAATCCCTCCAAGATGTGACAAAACTCATGATCAGTCTTATGTAAAGATCAATTGCTGTCTAAAGGAAAAAAACCCACATAATTCTCTAGTTTCCCTATATTTTGCAACTTAATTGATTATGTTGATACTTACTAGCATTCTATACATGAATTAGGGGGGGAAGGTTTAGGTTTGGGGCTACAAAAAATGGACTGATGTTGCAAAAATTTATTTTCTTATAGGTGGGACAATTGTTCGTTGACTTTTACCTGAAAGTATAACAGATTGTTCTGAAAAAGTGTCCTTTACATGTTTACTCGCAGTAGGTACCTACTAGGGCCCTAAGAAGGGAAACATAAATATATAACTCAGCATTATAGCAAATGCAGATGTGGCAGCATTTTTTAAAATTATTATTAATGTAAAACAATATTTATCTGGTACTCTTAGGGACACTGAGAGACTTTGTATCTGTGCTGAACAGTTCTAAGGAGACAGCTGAAAAGAAAATTGGCTATTGTGCTTTATAAAACTCAGAGGATAATATAAAAAAAAAAAAAAAAAAAAAAAGTCCCTGCATTCTTACTCATTAATATCTACTTCATAAGCATCTAAAGCCATTTTTTGGGAAAAAATGAACAGATACACTCGAGATCCTTTTGAGGGTGACTGAGTTTTGGTGATCACTGCTGTTGCTGCTTCAGTCCCTTAAAGTGAAAGGAGCTCAGTACTAACTCCTGCAATGGGCCAGATAAAGGGAGAAAGAATTGCTCCTCTCCCCCTTTCCCAGTACCCTTGAATGGCTATGTTCATAATATAAGTGTTCATATATTTTAAAACTATGGATAAAAATATAAGGACTCAAAACATATAAAAGACTCTTTTTTTCTTCCAGATTATTATCATGAGAGGACACAGTTTTTTGACTTGTTCCAGCACAGTGTCTGTGAGAAAGAGGTGCTTTCAGGTCAACACAAGCTATTTCAGGAAAAAATGCTGGCAATATCAGACCAGGGCTTCCATCAGTGAAGTCACACAGGTCATTGTGGAGGAAAACTCTCATTAATGGTGCAGGTGTTGGTCTCAGAACTCACCAGGGTTTGCATTTAACTTGAAAAAGCAAAAGTCCCAGTACTACATTTTTTTAAATAGTATAATTTTTTCAAAGTGAAATGTTAGATACATGTATTCTCCTACCCCCTGAGGGCTATTAAGCAGAATATAATTGATTTCTTTGACAACAAAATTACAAAAAACTATAGCAAGAGCTGAAGTAATTATTGATGGCAAGATAAGTTATGAGGGAAATGTAAATTACTAAATACTCATTGAATGTTGAGAAGCAGCTAAAATGATTTGCATCTTCAGAAAATAGTTAAGAATAGGAAGGAAAGTGTAGTAGATTTGGAGTTCTTGTCAGGACATTGTAATTTTGGAATTTCTGCTAAGAAGGATCAACTGGACCTTGAAATAGTCTCTCAAGAAAAGTAACAGAAGGCTTAAATATGTGACTATAACTGTGCAGAACATTTAAGAATATGGCACTGGTGATAGGATGGACTGAACAGGTGGTCCATATTAATTTCCTTCATAAGCTTTTTCTGTGGCTCCATGAACACATTCAAGAAATCTACACTATATAAAAATCTTCTGTGCACTCCTATAACACATAAAGGGGCCCTTAAAAATTTGTATGACTGTAATATTCACCATATGTTCTTATTGTCAAAAATAGCAGCAAAAACCACAGTAATGGAAGAGAGTTTCTGAGTCTGGTCCATTTTTAACACTAGAAAACACACCACATAATGTCTTTCAGAGATGTGTGAAGTTTCATTTCAAATCTAATTAAATTTTGCCCCTCTGATTCAATCCAGTAACTGCAGCACCAGTACCTCATTCTTTTCACACAAACCTTCATTTAATTTCAGCCCATACTTAATCATGACTGCTTACACACATTTATTCTTGTGCCAGCACCATCCTTTGGCTTTAATAGCTCTTTTCTTCCCTGGTATTTTTTAGAGAGGGCAATTATACTCCGTTTTCTTCCCTTGTGTGGCCATACTAAACAAGTCAAGTGCCTAAGTGCCTTCTTGTGTAAGATAGTTTTGTCATTACTCTGATCATCTTAGTAGCACTAATTGCCACTTTCTGCAGCCTGAATAAATCTTGCATGTGTGTTACCATGCAGGAGCTTATCAAGAGCTTTATTCAGAGGGATTTGTAAGTTCCCTGTCTTGAGAGGGAATACCTCACCTGATACATTTATTTTAATGACAACAGGAACATTTGAGGGTCACAGACATCCCGTGATTGATTAAAACACTAAATCTTTCTTTTACGCTGTCACTTTCAGTTGATGAGTTCTCTGTTTATTCTAGTGGATCTTGCCAAATGCCATACTTTGCATGATTAAATTTTGTCCCTTCTCAGTTAGTTTCCTTGACCAGGTCATTTAGTTCTTCCTGTATGTTATTCTGATTCTCCTGTGTATTGATGATGCCTCTCAAACTTGCACTATAAATTTAATTATTACATTCTCATTTCTTGTTCCCAAGTCATTACTGTCTAAGATCAGTCTGTCAAGCTTTTGAGGATTCCACCAGTAGCTTCTGCCCAGTCCTTTTAGTAGTGTCTGTCAAAGTTTCTTTTCATCATTTCTTCCTTTCTAATTACTTTTGCAGTAATGACCATTTCCATCATCTTAGCCTGGCTATGAGCTACCCTTCTATGATATGTTTTCTTGAAATCTAGTGAGATAAGTCCATCATTCACCCTTTGTTCAAATAATACATGTTATCAAAGGGCCTATTAACATGACTAAAACCATCCTTGGCAATCCTTTTAAAATTATTTTTGCCAATGTATTTAATACAAGCTATTTTTTTTTAATATATACTCCTGTGTCATTCTTCTAAAATTTATTCACAAGGTATGTGTTGGACAGGTTGTAACATGTTTTTCTTTAATAACTTTCCTTGACATGTGTCTTTACTGTTCTGCAGTCAAGCAGTATCACTTCAAGCAGTTCAATCATAAAATCTTTCTACTGGACCTGACTCTATAGATCAGATGATAAGAGACTTCATCTGCTACCTCAATCTGTGTATGCTGGCTTTATACAGGTAGACATGTCTATTCCTAGTTCTGAATATAATTCTGCTGGCAATTTTGCATCATCCTTCTTCCTAGAAAATGAAGCAAAGTTCACATCATGTTTGTCCCACATCTGAATCGCTTCTACACTGAATCCTGGCCCCTGAATATTTTTCCTGTCCTTTATTCCATTTCTGCAACAAGAAAATATCCTTCTCTACTGTGCGTGTATTTTTGATTTTCCTTAGAAAGGCTTAATGTGGTTTGATTTTCTTCGCTATTCTGACTTTATCATGTGCCCTCTGCTCTCCAAAAGATAGCTCACAGTCTTTTTTAACAATCACCCACCTGTTCTATTTCTTACAGCTTTTTGGTTGTTTTCATCATCTTTTACTGAGAGGAAGAATGATATTCTTTGACAGTAGGATATCAGACAATATTTCTTAAGGCTAGGAGAACTTTCCTAAGGCATCTTCTTTATAAATTGCAATACTACAAGTATAAAAAGGCTCTCAAGAGCAGAAGAGACCTGAGGTTTATAAAAAACAGGATCTGTTCCCTTCAGTGAAAATAGAAAATAGAGGTGATTGGGATGCTTTAAGTGTGCTAAAAGAAGGAAAACAAAACAAACTAGCTAACAAACAACAACAAAAAAACAGAGAAGGGGAGGGGAAAGGTGGAAAATTAAAGACCTGGGTGTTAGCTGGGGTTTTCTTACTCAGGTGACTAGCTGGGAGGGAAAATGTTTAGCACAACCATTATCAATATTTTCACATGTCTATAGAGAAAAGATATTGTTTTCCTTTACTTTTTTCTTTGTCCCATCTTGCTTTTCTCTCATGTGCAGGTATCCCTACTAGATAGTTTTGTAGCACTGAATGAGGTTTTCTAATGTGGTAATTATGTTCTGAAAGCATGTGACAAATTGCAGGTAAAGCAAGAAAAGCTGAGGCATCTGGGGCAAGGGACAAGAAGCAAGACACTAGAGGAAAGAAATATTTTATAAGCCCAAGAGTGAAGACTGGGAGGTGAAATGGATGGATGGATGGATGGATGGATGGATGGATGGATGGATGGATGGATGGATGGAAAGAAGATAATCACAGTGAGTGACTGGAAATAAAATACTTTTTTTCTTAATATACTCTTCTGTTTACAAGGAAACTCTTACAAAACTAATTGAAATTAAGAAGAAAATGAAAGTTAAATTGTGTGTGTGTATGCGCGTATGTGCATGTGTGTTTTTCATCAGTTTATCCTCTGTCTTCATTTTTTTAGTCTAATTAAGAATGTGCTGTCTAGAAAATTCATATCACATCATCCTTTAGAGATAGGGGAATGGAAATAGGGTGTAGTGAAGCTCAGGCTTCCGTGTGGCTCAAAAACCTGAGTCACATCTCAGGCATTATCAGTCCGGGTGCTTCACAATGCTACATGGCTACACTGACACAGGTGGCAGCACAGCATCTCTCGGTTGAGCAGAAACCTCTGAAATGACAAGTAGAAATACAAAAGAAGAATGGCACTATAATATAATGTATCTATAGCACAGGTAAACATTATTTAAAAAAAAAAAAATTGGTAGTATTAGACACAGACTGGGGAATAAGATGCTAACAAGCACCAGGGAAAGGGATCTGAAAGTCCTGGTTAATGGTGAGTTGAACATGAGCCAGCAGTGCCCTGGCAGCCAGGAGGGCCAATCCTGTCTTGGGGGCATCAGGCACAGCATCGCCAGCCAGGAAAAAGAGGGGATTTTCTTGCTCTGCTCGGCACTGGTGTGGCCTCTGCTTGAGTGCTGAGGGCATTTTGGGTCCCAAAACACAAAAAAGACACTAAACCGTAAGCAAGTGTCCAAAGTAGAGCAATGAAGATGTTGAAGGGCCTTGAGGGAAAATGATATGAGCTGCAGCTGAGGCCACTTGGTCTGTTTAGCCTGGAGAAGAGACTGAGGTGACACCTCATTGCCATGACAACTTCCTCTGAGGGGAAGCCAAGGGGCAGTGATCTCTTTTGTCAGGTGACCAGTGACAGGACCCAACGGAATGGCATGAAACTGTGTCAGGGGAGGTTTAGCTTGGGTTTTAGAAAAAAGTTCTTCCTCTAGAGGGTGTTCAGGCACTGGAAGAGGCACCCCAGAGAAGTGGTTGCTACACCAAGCCTGACAGAGTTCAAGAAGCATTTGAACAAAGCTCTCAGGCATGGTGTGACTCCTGGGTCTGTCCTGTGCAGAATTTCACTTCCTACTGGGTCCTTTCAAACTCTGGATATTCTATGATTTGTAATATAAATAAGGTAAGGTCCTGATCAACTGCTGAATCAGTAGTAAAGTTGTATTAACTATCAAAATCAATTTCAAGGACTTAACTTTGTAATATTAGTTCACAGTTTATTATATAATAGTTTATATAATATAGTTTATTTATTATATAATAGTTTATACTTCTTATTTTGCTTCCTACAGTTACAGTTCCAGGATAAGAGAAAAACAAAAACTACACAAGTACACAAGAAATGGATATTTTGTCCTTGAATCTTGCATGCAACTGAAAACTGAGAAGCAGATAATAAGCATCTTCTGTTACAGACCAATGTACATGGTCTAAAACTCTTAGTGACATTTCTGTTGAGTCAAGAGAAGGAGATGATCCACACCTTCTCATCCTATTCTTATTTGCTATTACTTGGTCTGAACTGTGGAAGGATTTTAAAAGAGCTCTTCAAATTTTGTGTTACCATGGGATGGGTAATTTCAAACAAAATACAATGCTTGTGTGAAAAATACCATGGAAAAGGATGACTTGTTCTAGTAGGACAAATATCTGAAAGTAACATTGGATCTTGAAGCTAAATTAGGTGAAATACACTAACTGCTACTAGTATGTGTGGCAGCTACAAAACATTCATGAATACACCAGGGAAACTACATTCTTGCAGAAACTAGACATTAATCTCTAAACACTGAAATAAATGTTCTGGAAAATATTGGAGTCTGTTCACATTTTCTCTATGTTCAGAAAATGGTGTGGACATTTTTAATTGGTAAAAAACAAATTTTGAGAGGCATATCAATAGTTAACTAAAATTACATTAAGAGATAATGTATTACATAAGCAGTTTTGATTATTGCATTGTTCTAACTCTTGAAGCATTCCATTTGATACAGACTTTTCAGAACAACAGCAGCAATCACACTGTACACCTGTAAAACAAGTACCAAAACAGGAATGGACACAGAAATGATCAACAGCTAAGGTATTCACATGAAGCATGAGTGCCATGACATCATGTTCTATTCCAGATAAGTGCTTCATAGAAGTTACAGTTTTCCTGCACTGTATTGTCAGTAGCTTTGTCCTCAGTAAGTACACCTGAGAAATAAATTGTTAGGGACACATTCCAATGACCGGATAGATTTTAGAGGCAAGGACTTTATGTTCTTATATACTTGAACCAGACTCCCCATAGGTCGATAAGAGAAGCTTTCTGGACACAGCAGTTTTTGCCATCTATTTTAAGCTCCTGCCCTGCAATTTCTTGTTTGGGACCCATCTATATCCACTGGCTGCCAAGGTGCACACCTGACATTTAGTGTCTCCTGGAGAGCTGCTCTCTGATAGATGCTGTCTTCAAGGTAAGACACTATCCGAGATGAGTGTCTCCAGATAACAGAGCAACTGATCCTGGTAATTATAGGCCTGACGTCAGTACTGGGTGGAATAATGGAACAGTTTGTACTGTCATCACACAGAATTTACAGGATGGCCAGGGTGTCAGGCCCAGCCAGCACAAATTTAGGAGGGGTAGGTCATGTTTGACCAACCTGGTCTCCTTTTATGACCAGGTGACCTGCCTGGTGGATGCAGGAAGGGCTGTGGATGTTGTCTATTTGGACTTGAGCAAGGCTTTTAACACTGTCTCCCACAGCACACTCCTGGATAAGCTGGCAGCCTGTGGCTTGGACAGGAACACTCTTCTCTGGCTTAGGAACTGGCTGGATGGCCGGGCCCAGAGAGGGGCGGTGAACGGTGCTGCATCCAGCTGGGGCCAGTCACCAGTGGTGTCCCTCAGCGGTCTGTGCTGGGCACAGTTCTGTTCAATATTTCTATTGATGACATGAATGGAGGCATGGAGTCTTTCATTAGTAAATTTGCAGATGACACTAAGCTGGGAGTGTGTGTCAATCTGCTGCAAGGTGGGGTGGCTCTGCAGAGAGACCTGGACCAGTTGGATTGGATGGATGGGCAGAGTCTAACAAGATGAAGTTTAATAAGTCCAAGTGCCGAGTCCTGCACTTTGGCCACAATAACCCCCTGAAGCGTTATCGGCTGGGGAAGGTGTGGCTGCACAGTGCCCAGGAGGAAAGGGACCTGCGGGTATGGGTGCCAGTGGCAGAACATGAGCCGGCAGTGTGCCCAGGTGGCCAAGAGGGCCAATGGCATCCTGGCCTGGATCAGGAATGGTGTGGCCAGCAGGAGCAGAGAGGTCATTCCTCCCCTGTACTCGGCACCGGTCAGGCCTCACCTTTGAGTATTGTGTCCAGTTCTGGGCCCCTCAGTTTAGGAAGGACGTTGAGATGCTTGAGCATGTCCAGAGAAGACAACAAGGCTGCTGAAGGACTTGGAAAACAAGCCATATGAAGAACAACTGAGGGAGCTGGGGTTGTTTAGCCTGGAGAAAAGGAGACTCAGAGGTGACCTTGTCACTCTCTACAACTTCCTGAAGGGTGGCTGTAGACAGCTGGGGGTTGGTCTCTTTCCCCAGGCAGTAACTGACAGAATGAGAGGACACAGTCTCAGGCTGTATCAAGGGAAATATAGGTTGGATATTAGGAAAAAGATTTTCACAGAAGGATTGCTAAAGTACTGGAATAGTCTGCCTGGGGAGGTGGTGGAGTCACCATTCCTGGACATGTTTGAAAAAAGACTGGATGTGGCACTCGATGCCATGATCTAGTTGAGGTGTTAGGGCATGGGTTGGACTCGATTTCAGAGGTCTCTTCTACACTATTGATTCTGTGATTCTGTGATAGTTTACATGTTCATAAGCGTCCTACTTAGACAGCTATTAAAGTAACATGGTCTTATTTCAGGAAGGATTTGGGCTTGTCTTATCTTACTAGCTGTTTAGAGAGAGATCACATTGATTTTTGTCATCTCCATAAGGTGTCAGCCTCCTGACAGGCCGGTCAATTGCCACAAAAATTCATATATAAGATATCTGTATATATGTATATCTATAGCTTTTCCACTGAGAGAGGAGAGAGACAGCACACATTAATTCATAAAAGCAGAAGAAAACACTTTCTAACAGGGTAACATGGCCCTTTTATCCTTTTTAAAATAAATATCTCTTCCTATGAAAAAAGCATTCACCTCCTGTTTCCTGAACAAGAAGATTCTTAAGCTACAGAAGTTTAAAGCACATATGAGGGCAGGAGTTTGTGCTGGCCATGGGACTTGCTTTATGAATAATAACCTGGCCAGCATGACATGTAAGCTTGCAGACTTGCTTGTTTAGAAGGAATCATGCTAGAGTTTCTTTTTAGATACAGATCCAATCATATTACATTATACAAATAAGAAAGAAAGCAAGGAAAAGAAAGTGTAGAAAGGGATGATAATGTCCTGCTGGAAGGAGTGTTAAATTAATGTGAACACCTATCCCTTGGGTAGATGCATAAAAACTGCAGGCTAGGTATTCAGTATCCAAATGAATTACTTGCAAAGTGATTGCTTGGACCTGCACCAGGTTTAGTTAGCATTCATCAACACAACTGCCACAGCTCTGCTTGCAGGCCTGCATACAAGCCCACATGCATGCCAAGAAAGGGAAACATGAGAAGGGATAAAATGAGGGAAGCAAGAGGGAAAAGCCCCATCAGCAAAGCATGATCATTCACTCTGAGCAAAACAGCCATGCCAAGCTTTCCCAGGGCAAAGCCATAGAGATAAAATGAAGAGAGATTACAGCAGCTGTACACACAAGGTTCCAATGCAAAGGTCTTTGTCAGCATAAGGAAAACACAGTAGAGGCTTCTCTGTTATTGTGACATATATGGAGGATTCATGTGGTATCTATAGTCTATCAATACACAGAAACACAGGATAAAGTAGCCAAAACAAGTTAGCATTTCTGATGTCAAAAACTAAACTGCCTGAAAGAAAATTTACATATAGAATAATCTTTCACTTCCCAAGCAGGAAGTGATACTCCCATCTTTCATTCACTGTCTTCTACAAGTTACTTTATCTGCCTTTTGAGGGAGGAGTGACTTCCTCTGCGAAGTCATATCCTATGGGTGGGTGCAAGAAATTCACAGGCTTTTATTCTGACAAGAAACTACTATTTGTACCCCTCAGAGTTTCTCTGGAGCAAGGAGTACATATTAACCACACAAAGACTTTAGCTCTTTAGCTCCAGGCTGTATGTAGAGAAAGCTTCATTAGCCATTCAAGTGACTGGAAACAAACAAACAAACAAACAAAACAAAACCAAAAAAAAATCCGAAGGTTGGAGTCAACACAGATTCCTACCAGCAGAACTGTCAGTCATGCCTGGGGGACGTTCAGGATGGCAGAATGCCAACTGTGGTTCAAATCCTTCATATGTTTTATTGTACGTCTCAGGAAGACCATTTTTGTAAGGTTTGTCTAAGATTTCTGCAAGTGTTTCTTATCAGTTGTCAGAGAAAAGAATTAAATATTGGGAGAAAGATTTTTGACTTTATAAGCTTTCCTTCTACCGCATTCTCCAATGATTCCTCATATTTTGATAAGATATTATAACAGTGTCATTTCCAAAAAAAAAACACCCAAAACCCCTCCAAGATTTTATAGAGGTGGAAGGCAGGGAAAGAGAAAGGCTGATGAAATGTCTGCTGAAGAATATAATGATTTACCTTTAGGAACAGGAATACTCAGGGAAGTTGCCACAGAGGGAACAAGTGAAACATAAGCACAGAAAGTGATGTGTAGGATGGAGTCTAGGTCACTTCTAGAATTTCCTTAATCCTTTCCACATCCCACCCTATTGTCACCACCCAATAGGAAAAGACTTAGAATTTAGTGTTACTAATCAGAGCTCCATTTCTTCATCCCTCACTGAATATGTTACCCATATTTGTTGCACCTGTTGATGAGATTGCATCAGAGAAAACATTTTCAGTCTCCTAAGGCAAGAAAGTAATCCTTGAGAAGATGAGTAACACATTTGGGAGAGGGAGAAAACACTTTAGGCTCTCGAGCCATTTGAAGAACCTGTGGCAAGGACCTCAGCAATTTTTCTGGGAAATTCTTTTTTTCAATTTCATTTTCTCTAAGCAAGCATGTGTGATTTCACACAATATTCTGTAAGCTGATACACTGCTTGAATTTTAAGGGACTGCAGACATGTTTAGTGCAATAGGGGCACTGCTAATTCAAGCACAAGAAATACCCTTTAAAAACATTGGTTAAAAAAAAAAAAAAACCCAAAACACAAACAAACAAACAAACAAACAAACAAAACCAACAACAACAACAAACCCAAACAAACAAACAAACAAAACCAAAACCCAAACAAACAAAAGAAACACCCACAAAAAAAAACCCCACCAAAAACCCCACCAACAATTGTTATCCTATACCTGGAGTACTGGGGGAATGGGGAAAAAGAAGGGTGAACAAATAGCCATCAGTCCTTGAGGAATCCCTGAATGCTTCCCTCATTGAAAGTTCTGTACCCTTATCTCACCCTGTTTTTTACTGGTAACACTTCCCCTCCAAAACTATTGACCCCCTCCCCATCAGCTCATGCAGAAGGATCCTTCACAGCAGAGTGCCCATCTTTGGAACAGGTTGTACATAATGACTGGAGACTCACCATCCCTGGAAGTTTTCCACATATACAGTGAGACCAGGCTACATCACATCTGGTTAGTTTTGGCTATCATCCTGCTTCAAGACAGAGGTTGGACTAGATGGCAGAGATTCAGTCAAGGTTTCTATGATTCCATGAAATGGAAAGACATGTTTTCTGAAAGATTTCTTTTGGAAGAGGACAGATTTTGCTGTTTGGAATTCTCCACATTAGATAAACTCCCTTGGGTCAAGGATAATGTCTCAAATAATGTGATCAAAGCATCCATCAGAACCAATCTACTTTGACAAGACATTCTATTCAGTTCTATTAGTATCTATTTTGTGGTATTATTGCACATCAGCTGTGCAATACTTAGGATATGTCAGTAATCACGGGAGAAAAATGTGATTTTTTTTTCATTTAAATCTTAAGCTAATCTTCAAATATGTATTATTTTGAGACTGAGATACTGAGATTATTAAACAAGTGTTTTTAGCTCTCATCAAAAATAGTTTTCTGAGCTAGGAACCCAGATATGATGGAAAAACTTCTACTCATATTTTCCTTTCACTGAAATTTAAATGGCATTATAAGTGCAAGAACTGAGCTGAGAGAGATACATGAAAATCTCACCGTTTAGGTCTCATTACAAAAAGTTTGTTGATCCTTGTTCTTGTGCAACCTTCTACCAGGTGCTGGCAGCAAAAAGAGACTAGTCAATTTGCCCATGGGCCCCTTAAACACTCCAGAAATATTGGCTCATTCCCCAAACAAATCACTTTATGAAAGGCTCTTGCTGGGGAAAATCTTTTATTTGGAAAGAAATTTAGAGCTGAGCACCAAGAAAGCTTTTTAAGGGTGTAAAGAGGATACCAATTAATTTGTGAAAGAGAGAAATTAGCAGATCAGTGATAGTTTAATCAGATATCTTAGCTATAGCTTTCCTCTTAACAGCTTGTGAATGTAAGCACTACTCCCACTGGAGACCAGAATGTTGGGGCAGGAGACTTCCTTAGCTCCCCATCAACTCCAGGCAGATCTTCACTCTGAAATACAGCCCCACATTGCAGCTGCTCTGCTCTCTGTGAGTTTCACACGACGTCAGTGGCACCTCTCTATATCTGGACAGACTAGAGTGTATCAAAGTTGATCATCCCTGCTTGCAGATAGAACCAGTTTCAATAACAATTTGGATGGATTGCTTGTAGGTTTGTCATCTGCTACATTTTGATAGAGGAAAACAAAATACTCTTAATACCTACATTGGCTTGGCTTCCAAGATCTGTCTTGGGCAATGCCTAAGCTGAATTTGTCGAGCTGGAGTTTTCCAGTCCTGACATGTTTGCAGGGCAGAAGTGCAGGTGACTGCCCCTCCATAGTTACTGAGTTTGGGGAGCAGTAGTGTTTCTCCTGGAATATGTCTAACAGCACTGTGATGAAACCGCATCCTGCAGCAACACATTACATGGTCTCTGCTCTTGGCTACATGAAGACATACCAACTGCATTTCTATTAATCTCCAAAGTGTTCATCTTGAGGGGTTTTTGTGAAACTGACAGCAAATTCTTCAGTATGCTGTTAAAACTCTTTACTTTTTAAGACTGTTTCTTTGATTAGAATGCTTTCTGAAAGTCTAATGCAAGTGGCTCTGCAAGACCTTAGTACTCCAGTAAAACACTATCATTTTAGGGAGAGAAAAAAATTGAGTTCTGTGTCACATCATCAGATTCTTTCAGCATCTTGTTAGCAAGCATCTGCAACCTGATTTTCTGTATAGATACTGGGTAACAGATGTCAGGTATATGCTGCCTCCACTGAGGTGTAGTGGCCTGGTTCCAGGAACGACACAACAGCCACACCCAGGCTGCTCGGGCCACCAGCTCACAGACACCGATGGATGGCAAATGGCGTTTTATTAACTGGTTACATGGAGTTATAAAACCACTGTTTTACATCACATCCATCTGCTTACGTTACAAGTTACGTGTTGCTTTACCTTATCAAGGACCCTAAACAACCAAGTGTTGAGGGAGGGGTTCTGTCTGCCCGTACAGCGCGATATCTTCCGTCCACTTGTCCCTAATCTCCCACAGGTTTAGTGAAGAAAATACTTAGAAAAAAAAAAAAAAAAAATAGAATTGTTGAATTCTCTTAGCTAAAATGATAAACCACAAAGGTTGCAGTTTAAGATGTTGTCTTGAGAGAGAAAAATGTTTTCTAAATGAATGATTTTGTGTCAATTTTTAGTTACTAAAGCAAAAATATTTAATTTTACAATCTGAGTAAAATGCAAAATAAAAGAAATCAATGTAATAAAGTTAGTAACCCTGATTCTGTGTCTCTCTTATTGAACTACTAAAAAGCAGATGTGCCTAAGTATACAACTATAGAAATATATTGATTACAGGAGTGAAGCTCCTTGAAGTGTTTCCTGAAAGAGACTGTGATGTCTTTTAGGAGTAAAAAGTCTTACTAACCTTTTCATTTACACAAAGTTTCTTTACTTGACATCTCAATAAATAACAGGTATCTAATGACATCTTTATGAACTGCCCACAAACCAGGGTGATATTGTGTTGAACACCATTTACAGAAAAGTACAGAAGCCTAGTTTTATTCCAGCTCATGGGTGTAAACCTTGTTAACAGCTGGACACTGAAGCAGAAGAGTGAAACACCCGTATTTGAATAAAGTCTGACCCTTGGGAATCTTTCCAAGCTTGCAGTTACTTAAACTAGTATTCTGTTTCACTTTCTTTCCTCTGTTCTGAAAAAATGAAATCAAAGTTGATTTCTTTCTCAGGAGCTCTTAAAATTTCTTTTCCCAGTACTGGTGAGACAGCCTCCACACACACCCTAAGCCATAAAAGTTATTGCTTTGGCATGTTCAGTACCAATAAACACTTTGATTAAAGCTTATGTTGTCCTTTGTTTTCCTATTATGAGGGCTTTTAGTTCCTTTCTTGTGAACACTGTGACAAAATGTTTGCAAAAACATACAGTAATATCAAAATTCATCTTTATGGTGTTCATTCACTCCAGATACAGGGTGTCAACACTACAATGTGGGCCAGTTCTTTCAAAAAATACTGCAAGAAAAGGAATACAGAAATTCTGGTTGAAGTAGTCCTTAAAATAAATAGCCTAGTTATCATAGCTGGAAACATCTATGAAATTTACTGTTTGGCAATAGCTGGGGAATGAAAATTTATTTCATAATCATTAGAATCCAGAGGACAGATTTTTCTGATTCACAGCAATAAATTCAAAAGTCATGCAAGGAACACTCTTCTGGAGAGCATTTGTGGAAAGTTTTTTTGTCCTCTGTAGGTACTGGGAATGGCTGAAAAGTGACTGAGTCTACACCCAATGTTACGTGTAAAGAACAAAAAGGTAAAAGTAGAGAAAGCAGAGACGCAGTATATTCATACAACATGGATGCAGCATATTCTAATGAAGTCACATATTTAGTGAGTTTTAACCAGTGATCATGCTTCAACAGAGTGGCTTGCTCTGTTTAAGATAGAGTTATAAACCTCCATCTGGTCTGGTTTTCTTTTAAGCGTCTAAACTTCAGGTATGTTTTGTGATGGCTTGAAAAACACTAATTTGTGTTCAAATCTTACATCTGACCACATGTTCTGTCTGCAGTGATTGTGTGTGATGCTACAGTGTTAACAACTGTTTTCCTCCCCTCCTAGTAACCAAGGTGAAGCGCTAATAAGGACCTCTCTGACAGTGTTGTGTAACTGCCTAGATCAAATCTTTTTACAATTTAAGTCTTGTAATACAAGTTCAGAAGAAAATGTACATTGTCATCTATTACAACAGCCTTAAACTTGCTCTAAATTATCATAAGTGGCAAAAGAAGAGGGCTAGACACAGCTCCTAATATTTCTCTACTGGAAGTACATCTTGGCTCCAGTTAAGTGTACAATACCAAAAAATTCTAGCAGTCATTTGCATGATATCCAAATAACAGTGAGCAAATTTTGCACTCTAGTGTCTTCTAAAGCTAGTAGCAGACCAGGAGAGGACCAGCAAGATCAGATGAAACAGTGGAAAATAATTAAATATTTGGATTTCCTTTCTAATGGAAAGAACCTTCTTCATTTTTCAGTTTTTTTTAATCTTTATTTATTTCCTATTTTCAAATTCTGCATAATATAACTTGAAATTATTGTCATTTTTTATTTTCTTTTCAGAAAAGGTTTATGTGTTCATATCCTAGCTGCAGAAGTGAAGAGAACACCCAAGAAGCATTAGTGGAGCTTTCCTCTCAAAACAACATAATCAATGCTTTTTAATCAATAAAAGGTTCTGCAGACTCTTATCACACATTAACAGATGTTAGAATATCCATGGTAGCTTTTTCCCAGATACTGTAGTTTGCCTATACTTACTAAAATCACTGTAAATTACTTGAGCTGATTCTTAATATTTGAGCAATGTATTTTAAAAGCATGAGGGGCAGTCTGGTGCTCTCACTAAAACATGTTTGAACAGACTAAGGCTAGAATACAAAACAGTTCAATGCAAATATTTTGGAAAAAACTTTGAGGAAAGAGCCAATATTAAAAAAAAAAAAAAAAAAAAAAAAAGGTTGTGCTTCTCCTTCATGCTGACCTGTTGCATTGTGATTTGTATTATTTTTTTCATATTGTATTTTATGTTATTTTTTGTCGTTGTTGTAATGGTTTATTCTGCACTCCCCTGTTCTCCTGAGGAAATGTTATGCTCCAAGGTTTGTCCCTGCCCCTCTTCCCTGTCAATCCTCCCAATATTTCTCCCAGTCCCCTCCTATGGGCCCTGCCTGTCATTTGATTGTTCCTCCCAGCTTCTAGAAAGTTCGGGTAAAGGACATCGAGTGATAGGGCAGGGCTGAGGAGGTTCCTCCCTTTATGTTCCCATTGGTTTCTTTAAATGTCCCTCCAACCCTGTTCCACTCCCACCTTGTCCCTCATTGGGCGTTGGTTTGTCTCCTCCCTAACTCCCTCCCCTGCATTTAAGCCCAGAGCTCATCGCCCTGGGTGCTCTGCTGGAGTTGCTCCCCTAAGGCTCAGAGGTACCATCTGAGCCTGAATAAAGACCTTGGAATTTGCCCTCCAGCTGAGTCAGACTCCTTCCTCCACCATCGGGCGTGGTCTCTCCTGTGACAAGGGGAATGTCCCTTTAGCCACTCCTCTGGTTTCCAGGATCCAGAGGAGTGATCCCCATGTGTTCACAGTGTCGGGATAGCTCGGGTGGATAGAGCCGCTCCTCCATGAGGAACACTGTGACATTGACCAACTTTAAAAACAACGACTAACTAGTAAGAAAAAAGAATTAAATATTTTCTAAAATGAAGCCTCTTTTCAAGAATCTAAAGTTAGAGCTTGAAAACAATAGGTTCCCAAAGTTACCACAATTTATTTGTGCTGAAAATATAAGGGAAAAACCTATGAGATGTATGAGTTTTATAGGACTGAAAATTAAAATTAGTCCTTTGAGTTATTTGGAATCTATAATTCAAATAATCAGAAACATATAGTCACCATTCAAAACACAGGTCTTACATTTTAACTGATTTTCCTTTTCACCATTACACAGAAATTTAAGTATTCTTTTTTGTTTAAGACTAGAAGAATTCATGGTATACCTCAGAAGAGCAAGAAAGCATATCAACTTGACTTTCAAGATACAAGAAGACCCCTGGAAGCCAGTGATGTCTTTGTGCTTATGATCCTAGCTAAATTGCTGCATCATTTTTTTAAACTGAGTTTATGATTCTGGGTAAATATTATCTTGAAAAAGTTAAGAGTATTTTTTTTAACATTATAATAAAATTGATTTCTAATAGAATAGTTTATCTACTTGTCCTTTGCTTTTACATTTTAAATATTGATGTATGATAATTTAATTCTTCCTTTGTTTTGAGTGTATTTTGTTTTTATTAATCTTCTGGTGACTGACATTTGTTCATGTTCTCAAAGCTGACAGTGCAGGCATTACAAAGAGAAATAAACCAGCAAGATATTGTTTGGTCTCAGCATAGAACTTTTATTCTTTTGGAAATTTTTCAGCACACTTGATATGATATACTGACAGAAAAGTTTTCATGTCAAATATCACTGGGTACAATATTGATTTATACATATAGAATTCTATGTGTTTTAATTTTTCCTAAGCTTTGTCTTTCCCAAACAGCTATGATAAGGAACATTTAAAATGATTTTTATTAGTTTTTAGTTTGTCATGTATATTTAGACAGTACTAATGCAGCAGATTTTTATAATGGTTCTCTTTCCTAATGTGTATAGTACATTGAAGTCAAAAGAATTATTTCCCCAAACCTAGTTCAAAATGTGGACATTCGTAAGAATAAAGGACTTAAAGTTCCTTTAATATTTTTTGTAAAGAAATACTTAGACTCATGCTTTTGATATTCAACAGGAATACTCTTCATACTGTAAAAGGTTAATTCTCCTAATACTATTCACATATGATATTGCTATTCAGATTTGTAAAATTATGGAGAAGATTATTGCAGTAGCATGGTAAAACACCTGCAGAACAATGCAGTCACTGGTCACAGCCAGTGCAGTTCCACGAGAGGAAATTTCCTGCTTATCAAACCTAAATTACTCTTATGATAGCATAAACCACCTAGTTCATCAAGGGAAACCAGTAGTTGCAATGTCTTTGAAATTCAGTAAAGCTTCCAATACTGCCTCTCCCAGCATCCTTCTGGATAAAATATCCAGCTCACAGCTGGATAAACACATCAAGTGATGGGTGAGCAGACAGCTCACTGGTGAGGCACAAAGGGTGATAGTGAATGGGGTGACATCAGACTGGGGACCTGTCACTGGTGGGGTCTTTCAAGGCTCCATCCTCGGCCATGTGCTCATCAGCACCCTTATAAATGACCTGGGCAGAGGACTGGAAGGGATACTTGGAAAGTTTGCAGATGGTACAAAACTGGGAGGAGATGTTGGCTCCCTCAAGGGGCCCTTCGGAGAGACCTCCACAAATTAGAGGGCTGGGCAATCACCAGTCATGTGAAATTACACAAGGGAAAGTGCTAGACTCTGCACCTGGGACAGTGCAACCTTGGATGTATGGACAGACTGGGGAATGAGATGCTGGGTAGCAGCGCTGTGAAAAGTGATGTGGGGGTTGATGGCAAGTTGAACATGAACCAGCAGTGCCCTGGCAGCCAGGAGGGCCAAATGTGTCCTGGGAGCACATCAGGGACAGCAGCACCAACTGGGCAAGGCAGGAGATCGTCCTGCTCTGCTCTGCTCTGCTCTGAGAGCATTCAGAGGAGGGTAATGAAGATGGTGAAGGGCCTGGAAGGAAAGCAGTAAGAGCTGCAGATCAGGTGGCTTGGTCATTTCAGCCTGGAGGAGACTGAGGGGAGACCTCACCACAGTGACATTTTCCTTACGAGGGCCAGGGGAGAGGCAGTCACTAATCTCTCATCAGTGGTCATCAGTGACAGGACACAAGGGAAGAGCCTGAAGTTTTGTCAGGGGAAGTTTATTTAGGTTGTACATTAGGAAAAATCTCTTCATGCAGATGGTGGCTGGGCATTGGAACAGGCTCTCCAGTGAAGTGGTCACAGCCCCAAACCTGAAAAAATGTGAGGAGAATTTGGACAAAGCTCTCAGAAACATGGTACTATTCTTGGCGGCATCCTGTTCAGGGCCAGGAGTTAGACTTTGATAATTTACTGGGTCCCTTCTAACTCAGAAAATTCTCTGATCCTGTGATCACGCTTTTATGTTTAGCAGGGGATAAGTAATGCCACTTATTCTGAGGGCTACTTAGAATGTGTTGTCAATTCAAATCATGTGCTTTCTTCCTTTATACTGCATATATCACCCAAGATGAAAATATCTATCGTGACCAAAATTAAAATTCCTATTACTAGCACAATATAATTCTTCCAATTTGTACTCCTGGAAATCTCGCAGTTCTGTAAACCCTGAGATGAATGTACTTCAAAGTCTTTGGGAACAGATTTGCTGTGGAAACTGGTTGAAGAAAGGAGGTAAGTAATCCATGAGATCCTTTGGACTCCAGAAAAGAAGACCTGCTCCAAGCAAACGAAAACAATCTGTTTTTAAGCACTGCAATTTATTGGGAAGTCCAGTCCTAAGGTAGGCATCACCCCATGGTATCTGTGAAGACAGCACAGGTGGGAATGGCAGAGCAACACTGGCTTAAATCTGGCAACAGGGAACAGCAAGCAGAGAATATTTCAGCAAAAGGACAAAGGAATGAAGGGATTGAACCTAACGTTGCAGTGTTTAATTGGTAACTCATGTCCATTAGGGGTATTTAGGCTAAAACTATTGCTAAGACATTTAATGCAGTCAGGAACTTTTCTTAATAACTATTTTTGTATAAGTATTTTCAACTTTCCCTTAATTATTCTCTTTCTTCTCCTGCCATATGTTGGTTCCCTTTATCTTCAAACCTTTAAAGTAACTTTAATGTAAGCGACTTTGCTTCTCAAAACAAGCCAAGGAGCTTGACTCAGTTTCCTGGGAATGGGCTCAAGTTTTTAATGAATGAATTTGCCTCTTCAGCTGCTAGAAACACTAGACATTTTATGGTATTACACCATTTTATCCTGCCACTCTCAATTTTATTCCCCATTCACAGACTACACAAAACTTTTCTGAGACTGAAATTTTAAATGTTTCCTGTTCCACTCTTAATCCTTGTAGAAAGTTTATTTTTTCCATTTAGACTTCTTAGAATGATTTTATGCAGAATTCTGTCACAGGGAAATCTGTCCAAGGGAAATCTATCTCAATGGAAAATGTACAAATGACCTCTGAAGACATGCCAAATAGAGGTCTTGGACATTGTTCCTCACTAGACTGTCCTTTGGTATTCTCATTTAAAAGGGCAACAGTACTCATCACATACACAATTAGGGATTGAAAAAAAGAACAAGAATCATTCAGATTATGGCCAATTAATATCTAATATAATGATTCTGAGAAGAAGAAAGACCTTTTTTCATGTAATATATGAAATATATCCAGTTTTATTTTTGTGAAATTACCCTATACACAGCTCATGGAACAAATCTTTTGATACAGAGGGCTCCTAGAAGATCTGTTCCCATTGCATTGCCACTGAAGTTGCAGGGATATGAGATATTTATTTTCTACCTCCTTCAAGGTGACTGGTTCATTGCTTTAGCTTCAGAATATTTTGTCTGCCTTTTGTTTAGCTATGCACCTCAGCTACTCTATCTTCCATCCCTGTTCCAGATAGCTGTTCCTTGGGACTCTTCACTATCCTCCATGAGGCAAGCTGTCCCTAGGTTCTCCTAAATGCCTCAAAGACAGATGAGGTTTGCTTCTGTCCCTGCTCAGGAAGCATTGATAATCCTGATCACTCCAACACATTGAATGAGAGAGTCAGATACTCACACAGTTCTTAGTGTATCCTATCCTTCCTCGTTGGACCTGTTGTTATTTGCATATTTTGAAATCCAATTTAAAAATAAATTATCAATCACTCTATTCATGCTGCACCATTTGACATGACTGGGGCTTCTTCCTCCCTCTCTTACATATCAAAATTTCATCCCAGTAGTGTACAAAACCCTTGCAACTTTCAGTTTTGCTGGTTTCTCCTTCGCCCCTGAGCTAACAAGCTCTTTACCACACAGTCACAGTGCTATGATTGTACTTTCCTTATCATGTGTGTGTCTATCCTACAGATCTGCTCACAGCCTTTCCTTACAGTTCTGCAATTTTCTCAGTTATGTGAGCCAGGGCTCTGCTTAAAGCAGATTCATACAGAGCTGAGCCAGGGACTCTGGAGCACCAGGAGGTCACAGAAATGGTGAAAGATTCTGGCTGAGTTGACTGTGGCAGAAAAAAAGGTCTTGAAGGATGACAGCTGCTCTGGCCTCACATTTTCACTCTTCCCCTTGCCTCTCCAAGCATCTGCTTCTCAGTAATAATTTCTTCTCTCAGGATTTCCAATCCAGTTGACTTCCTTGAACTTTGTTCCTTTGTTTCCTCAGACCTCTTGCTCCTATTCAGCTCTGCTAACTTCCCCTTTAGAATCCTTTGCTGCTTCAGTGCTTTGTACTCAAGCACAGCACAGCCTTCCAAACAAGTGAAATGGGGATGAAAATATGATACAGCTACACAAGGAAGATAAGCATGACTGTATTCACTAAAGGAATGGGAAGGGGTGAGCAAGAATGAAGTGGGACAAAAGCAGTACTTGAGATGTTTATAGCAACCAAAAAATAAAAAAACCTCACCAAAAAACCAGCGTAGTATCAAATAGAATGAGGTGTTTTAAAATGCAGTCACTGTGTTGACAGCAATAAACAGAAGGATGTCATTCACTGAAAATTTTAAATAAACCATTCAAATTAAGGAGGAAGAAGAGAGGGGATTAGAGTGATTAATTTTTAAGGCCAGGGGATATGATGCAACTAATCCATAACTAAACCAGTGTTAGGAAACTGACATTTCTTTCTTTTGCCTTTATTACTTCTTTACACTTCTGGTTTCACTTGAGTCTAAAGGGCAGAAGGATCAAAAAGATTTCTCTCAATTCTCTCTAGATTCCTGATTCTGCTAGAACTGAGGAAGTAGAAAACACTATTATGAAGGCTGTTCTAATGAGAGTCACAGCTATACACTAATTCTAAACCTGTTTAGATGCATCTGCTTTTGAAAGGTCAGTTGTAGCTTGTGTCACTGCCTCTTCACTTTAGTACACAAAAGGGTGTTCTCTCTGCTGTCTTTACCCCATTCTTCCCAAGATCACTTTAAAGTTTCAAGACCAAGGAGAATGCTCTGTGTTTATCAGCATAATCCTGGAATCAAAGTGATAACTGAAAGGAGCTGAATACTGCCTCTATGCCTTCCTTTCAATACAATGTACTGCATTAAGTGCTTTTCACACAAGCTAAATCTCAGAACAAAACATTATCTAAATGTGAAGAAAGCACTGTAATATTGAGTTTCCCATCATGACTCTCCAAATCAGTTTTTAATAGTGCAAAGTAATAATCAGCAGACATACTTTTGATATGAAAATACTGGAATGCACCACAAGTTTTCTATGACCTTTAAGTAGGAAACTTGTCTGTGACACCTGGCACTTGTCTGCGTGTTCCGACCCTGTGTCACGTCACAATAAATGCTTGTTCTCTGCTTTGAAAATGCTTCAAAACAGCCTTACATTTTGTCAGGTAGGGAGCTTAGCAGTCTGAATTCTTGAATGGGGGTGAAAATTTCTCTGAAGATACTTGGATGCTGCAGCCCAGTAACTGGGATCTTTGTTTATCTGAGGAGGTCTCAGATGTATTTCTCTGAAAATTGTACTTCTGTCTGTTTTTTTCCATTTTAACAGATCAGGGAGGTGACTCATAACTAGGCCATGTTGAATTGTTTTCTTCCATGTGCTTCAATCCAGACTGGAATAAAAGGACTTTTGAATTTCCTCCATAACATCTGACAGAAAAACAGAAATTCTGTTACTTAAAAAAGTTTAGTAGTTTTATTTTAGACAAGCCATTGAGGGGGAAAGAGTAAAAGAGACTTTGACTTTGACCCCTTCCAGGGGTACTAGCAGCAAAGATTTTCCTAAAAGTCTAGAAATCCACAACCACATCCCTGATCCTAAATAGGTAATACTCTTTTCTTGGTTTCAAGCTGAAATTCCACACTAAGCACAAATGGCAGAGCTGGCAAGATTTTTTTACACTAAAACATTTTCTATCTAAAATACAATTTTAGAAATTGTCTTTTTCTTCATGTGCCATACTACCATTGCATTTTTTATTTGCTTAATCAGAATCAAGTGTTAGGGATTGTTATCTCTTGTGAACTGGGGTCTTGTTCCACTCTAGACTCTTTCTAATATTTTTTTTCCTGCATTGTTGATATTATACTTCATCATGAAATTTGTATTTTATCCTAAGTTTTTCAGTTACTTTGGACTATCTAGCATCTGTCTGCACATCTAAGAGCTGCACTGCAAGTGACACAAGAAAAATAATTAAGATTATTTTAAAGCACAGTAGTGTATTTCTATGACTGTACTTTGAGACGTTAAATGCAAGTCTTTGAATCTGTAACACTACCTTAATGATGCCAAAGTCTGTGGAAATTCTGGGATAATTTTGAGCCATATCAGGACTGTTTTCCAGTTTTCCACTGCAAGCACTTCAAACCAATAATTGAAAATGATCTTTCCATTAAAATAATGCAATATTTGCTTAAAATCTCACTGTTCTTGTTAAAAATTCCATTAAGCTCTTTACTCACATTTAATTCCATTAAACTACTTTACTCACAGAGAGCAAACATGAGTGTAAAGAAATTGATCACACTTTATCAGTCATTCTAACTAAAAAAACGTAACATTTTTTTCCTAAATTATGCTTGAGTTTCTTAGTCTTTCCACAGAGTTCAACAGGTTTTGGATCCAGAAAAAATGTTAAGAATTTTCCTCTGAAGAAATTAAAATTTTAATTAATTAATTAACATTTCTTAAAATAATTTTTACTTTTAAAATACTAGTTAATTGCAAATTATCTAATTATAACAAATACACACAAAATTTTAGTTCTAAAATCCTTAAAATTCAAATACCTGACTTCTCTATTGTTTTCACAATTAACTAGAGAGGAAAAGGGAGAGAGAACACAAAGAGCAAGGACTGCTTTCTGCAGAGCTCCACAGCAGAGCTACGCAAAGACCTTGGATCAGAGTCCTCAGCCTGGCTTAGGGTAGCCTGATGGCTCACGAGCCTTGTAACTCCAGCAGAAGTTTTGCTTTAATGCAGTGTTCCAGGCAGAGGTACAGTGTGGTCAGACAGTCACAGGTGTGTGTTTCACTGTGCCTAGTTCATTCCTCTCTTGTCACCAGACGACCTTGCTGCCAGTGACATTACATAACACCTTTGAAGACAGAGTGCTGAAATCACCTGACTTCTCACTATTTCCTTTTTCTAAACATAAATCTAACTGGTAAAGCTACAGCAGGAACATCCATTAGGGAATGGGTAGAGAAGCATTAGAGCTATCAACAGCTGAGGGATAGAAAAAGGGAAAAACAGGGAAGGTCATAAATGGATGAAATAATTAGGAGAAAACAGCAACAAAGTGGACAGGGAGAAGGAGGATCAGAAAATGTGCGGCTATGAGAGTGAGCCTCTCCAGCTTCTCCTGCTTCCTAGAATCCAAAAAGATTAGTTAAACCAAATGAAAGGAAATACTGAAGGAGCTGGTGGAAGTAAGAAGTTTGGGAAATATTTCCTGAAGTATGACCACGTAAAGACCATAGAAAGCATTTGAAGCTTATCTATCAATATGAAGCATTTTCTGGAAGTTTCTTGTCCCTAGTGCTAATTTGCTGTTTTATTTATGTTTGATTTGGTCATAAAAACTAACAAGAACAGTGATAATCAGAGAGGGTAATGGAAACTGCTGATTACACGTTGAATGATGTATTTGAGATAATAGTGAATTTTAAAAATAAGCATAATGTATCTTCCTAGGTGAGAATGTCCTTGGAATGGTTATGGTCCAAATTCCTGCTTTGAGATGGAAGATAAGACCTATGATGAATCAGACCTCTATTCTGGGACCAGTATAGTTGGCAGAGACTTGATTCCTTTGCTGGCTTCAGACCACATAGCTTAAACTCCATATGCATGCAACTGAGAGGAAAACCTGGGGAAACAACCCTTGCAATCATCAAATACATGCAGAACTCACAACTGTGAACTTACAGCGGAATCTGAGAAGCAACTCACAGTTTAAATGTATGGCGAAAGCATAAAACATGTAGGTTTGAGAGTACAAAAAGTATTTCTGCTTTCTCTTTAGACAATTATGTCTTCCAAAGAGCAAGTTATTGTTCCTGTGAAACTATCTGCTGAGCCACTGGCTATACAAGATGGGGTAGAAGAGGGTAATTACCAAAATGTGTATTTACCAATATGGTTATTCTCCACAGTATCCTTTTTGTCTCAGTAGGAGAAGAAATACCTTTCAGATGGTTCTGAGCCAGATATAGTGAGATGGGTTAAAATTAAACTCTGGGATTATTGCCCTTCCATTCACCATAATTTATCATTAAGGAACATTAGATTATGTGCATGGCCACCAGTGTACTTTTCAGGGGACACACCTATCCATTGAATTTTAACAGTCTTTTGGGAAAATCTTTCCACAGAAAGGTCAGAAAAAACTATTTCTGAGGTAAAGAGTGAGAGTTTTGCAACAGTCACTGAGAACTCTATGGGGCAAGAAAAACATCTACATTAGAAAAGTAAATATTACACGATGAAATAAAAAAAGATTTAAAGCCATTCTGGCTCTAGTCCTGCTACATATCTATTATATTTATTGATTCAAAGAACTTCAAATCAAGCAATCCAACATTTTTGCTAAAGTTAAAAGTTTGTCTTTCTTCAAGAAACATACAGAGTGGTAGAAAAAATATTAAAATGTCACATTTAAATAGTGCTGAAGATAGGGCAGGCTGAATGATTTAGAGAGAATAAAAAAAGATGTAATACTGAAACTCACTGCTTTCACCCTAACATGTCTTTTTTCCCGTAATGAAGCTACTTATAATTATCCTGCTTGTCTGAAACTGGCAGCAAAAGGGTGTAGATTTAGACTCACAGTTACACACTGGTCAACCTTCTATCCTTCAAAGCCATGTGGTTTACTGAGGCATCTGATGGGACAGTTGTGTGTTTCAGCCTGGAGATTGCTTCCTCTCTGGGATAAAGACAACGTGCACCCTTCAGACTACTGGTTACCATTTATTAAGAACTTAATTTAACATTAGAAACTGTACATTTCAGAAAGTGTATAGGTCCTGAAATAGAACTCAACCCTAGAAGTTGTTCCTCATGTTAACTACAAGGCAAGTGCACAGTTGTGTACCAATAATGTCAATAACTTACAGACTCAAGCACGTTTCACATAGAATAAATAAACACATAAGGGTAGCATCCAATGAACAAACTCCTTATTCCACTTAATAAAGTAATAAAACCAAATTTGGAAAAAAAAATGCATATTTCCAGATACCCATTTATCAAGATTAAGTTCTTTAAAACTTGATTTTGAACTTTTTTTTTTTAATTGAATCACCACTATGGCTAAACAGAGTGGCAGAGTATAAATCTACAGTTGAGAAAATGTTGTTACAATGAACATTGGCATCTCAGACTCAGCACAATCTTTTATTTATTTGCAAGAACAGGAAATAAAACATAAAATAATTTTAATGGCTATAAATATGAATAAAGATAAAATAGATATAAGTAGGAAGAAAATCAGAGGCATAGCTGAAAAGAGATACCATGTGCATTATGTGTCATATATGTCATGGATCATGAACCTTTGTCCAACAGAAGTTTTGGGGAAAAAAAAAAAAAAATCAGTGGATATGGGTTATGTGTTTTTCACTGGGCTGAAGTTATGGAACAACTATTCACCATCATGGGGGGCTGGGGGGCAGGGAGACAATGTGGTCCATGCGCAGAGTTGGAGAGAACAGGAATTTTAACTCATTTGTCAAAAAAACCCCTTGCAACTTTTGTTTGCATTGTCAAAAAAGTTTGCAATGACCTTTGGATATGAGGTTTTTCCTACTGACCTGACTTACGAAGATGTAAACTTGGAGATAGTGATATGGAAGACTGGCAAAAAAACAGTGAAAAAGCAATTGGAAGTGGACAGCAGAAGGAAGGGAGAGGGGAAAAATTGCAAGTATTCTCAGACTATGAAGTTTTTAAAGAAATACTAAAGTATTTTCCCATATGTAGGATTCTGAATGGGTATTGAAGATGAAATATGGATCCTGATGATTCAGTTAGCTTTGAATCTAAAAGGAGCCATGCTGAGGAGCCTATTTCGTATATGAAAAAGCTGGTTATTTTGCTTAACTCTTTCTGATTACCATAATGTCATCTGTAAAGGAATCAAATGGGATTTCTGACCTAAATGATAAAACTTAAGACTTAAGTATTCCAGTAACAAAATCATTTGGAGAGTTGATATAAGTATTCTGTTGCTTTAGTAAGCAAAAACAATTTTTAAAAACTCTCATAAAAAATGTGTTAATGTTATTTTAGCATTATTATCGAATACACTTTCCATTAACAGTAGTGATGTGATGGTAGTGATTTGCTTTATATCAGTATTTTATTGATTTGACAAAATCCTATTGTGAGATATAAGGTGAACTCTGAAGTAAAAAAAACAAACCAAACCAAACCAAACCAAAACAAAATAACTAAAAACCAAAAACAAACAAAAAAAACCCATTAAGAATAACTGCCTGATTAGAGGAGAAAGAAGAAACATACTGTGGGTACCTGCTTTTTTCCACCTGCAGGAAAAATACATGGGCCTATGAGATGTCAGTGAATAATTAAAGGAAAAGTTCTTCATAGATAAAATTGAGAGGAAAGCATGTAAAATAATTCTTAAATGCATATTTTTTATGTATGCCTGTAAGAAACTATTTTTTTGCACACAGGCAGATCTTAATTTCTCAAATAAATGTCTACAAATATAGGACAATAATAAAATTAAATAGTGCAGTACAATGTAAATTTTCTCAGTAGACATTTACCAAATATCAGGCCTAAAGTCACACAGCTGGTGCCTTCTTTGTTAAACAGAGACTTTGTCCAGTACTTTATTAACAAAAATAAAGGCATTTTGTAAATCAGATGAAATACACTGCATTTTTTTAGCTCAGAATATTGTTTAAAAATGCAAAAAAGCTTAATTAAACATCCCAATTTTTTTCCTACAGTACTAGCTGGAGTTTGTTTCACCTAATGTTGATACATCAGGAGGTTCAAAAATTAAGCACAACTAAAATCTGTTTACAAAGGTGCTCATATCTCAAGAGAAAGTACAAAACTGATTTGTTTTCAGTTGTAAAACAGGTGTTTCTGTAGCACAAACCAATAGACACATGGTTCAGTATGCTCTGTCTAACGCTGTAGCAAACACTTCAAAGAAAATGTAAAGAAATCTTTCCTAAGTCAGGGTTTCAAAATCCTACCTACCCAGAGGGGCACTTTCTTTCTAGCCTACATGACTTTATAGTGAACTCATGCCCTGGAGTCCCGTTCTATTTCTATTAGAGAGCAAAGTATAATTTTAATACATTTTCTTACCAGGACAATGCTGTATTGTGTGGCAACAGTGACCATCATGTCCAAGGAGGTTACAACCACTGGCAGGGGAAACAGATGAGACAAGTCTTTGTTGTTAAACTCGAGAATCCATTTATTCCCCCCTACCCAAGGCCAGGGAGGAGGTGAGTGTAGAAATTGCTTCTCTGCTGTGGACTCCAGGACGGTGTGGATGAATGTAGGCGAGAGATCTCTGAAATTGGGGTTTAGAAGATGAGGTTTATTGTAAAGGATATGAGGCCTTGCTGCCAGGCTGCAGCTCGTGGCAAGGCCTAGGGAGTGGGGGAAGGGAGAGGTAGGGAGAGGAAATTCCAGGAGAGGAAAGTCCTCGGGGAAGGATGCCAGGCAAAGAGGAGAGAGCAAAGAGACCAACCCACCCTTGAAGCCCCCTGATAAGAGGTCTCAAGGTGGGCTGGAACAAGACTTGTGCCAATGGGTTACAGATACCTGATACTTCAGGGGAGGGTTACAGGTGTGGGATGAACCATACATTGGGGTGAGACAGAACATTCCATTTGACCTCTGGGTCTGGCTGCAGGTGACCTTCAGCTGGTCACATAACCCTTTTCCCAGACATCCAGTAGCTAGGACATCTCAAACATCAAAACTTACTTTCAATTCTATCTCACTTACAGGTTTCACATTCTCAGAGTCTAAGCAGTCATATTTATAGGGCTTTCTGGCTTCATCCTCCCCAACAGGTGAGGACAAAGGGCGGTGAAGATGAAGAGAGTGAGAATGGGTAGGGTCATGGGTTTTTATCGGGTATTCTAGGGGAAGAGTCTTAGACTTTAGGTCAAGGGAGATCAGATTTCAGCCTCCTCAAAACAGGACTCCACAAGGCGAAAACTTCTTGTGACACAAATTACAGTTTTTCACTCTTCTAAATGCTTATTAACACTTATTAACCACAAACACACTGCCACAGAACAGTTCTGTGGCAGTGTGTTTGTGGTTAATTTGGAAAACTCCTTTCTCTGTATTTCATTTTAGTTCCTCTAGAAATTTGCCTACCTCCCCATAAACTGGCCATTGTCATTAATATACCCACCTCTTTTGCTTTCCAGTCATTCTTTTCCTACTTTCTGTAATTCCTTGTTTTCGTGAGAGGAAACTTGCAATCAGTGGGAGAACACATGAGACTCTGCGGCATCTTCTTACACTGAACATGACTGAAAGATCTCCGAAAATGCTTTGCATCTCCTAATAACTTTTATTTTCTTTCTAATAGCCTGTTTATCCTTTTACCAAGTAATAATAAAGCAATTTGTGCATCATATTTCAATATTCACATAATTTAGAGATCAAACACCAAAATTCTGCAATTGTACGTCCTAGGGAGTAATTCAAGTCAGACAGGGGAAGATATGTTTCCATCAACTATACCAAAACTACATAAGCCAAATCAAACTCTGGATTTCATTTGATAGAATACCGTTTTTCAATTCTTTTTTTTTTTTCTTTTATGTATGTTATAAAGGTTTCATATTATGACCCATTGCATACAATTACTCTTTTGACTTCTTCCTAATTAGCAAGCATACAGAAGCATATCTAGAGAAAAAAAACTAAAAACATGAAGAGCTACTTAAAAAGGGATAAAGCTCAGTATCTCTCAAGACTGACCTCAGAAAACTGGCTACTGGTCACCATATGGAATGACAAAATATTTCTATGAAACCAGTAATTTTGTTTAAGGTTTGAAAAAAGAAGATTTTTTTATCAAAAAAGAACACAAGAATAGTTGTAAGAACAGTTTAGTGTATATGTATAAAAGTAATTTTGATTAATATCTTTGTCTGAAGGCAAATACATAAAATTCATTAGTATTTTTTTTTCCTTGCAGTTTCAGTGATCACTTCAAGGCCACTTGTTGGAATCCTAGAAACTTGGAATTTGGGATTTTGGTGTGTAGTAGTACATGTGAGTCAAGACGGAGGATTTTAGGTGTTGTCTAAGTCCTTCTTTTTCACCTTCTTCTTCATTCTTCTTCTCCATATGTTTGGTAGGTTTTCTGTAACTGGGTGAAAAAAGTCCACATTGCAGGCCTTGGATTGTCATTATTGGGTCAAAAGTATAAATAATATGTGTCATCTCGCTATTGGGGGATTATAGCTTAAATAACTTTGGAGAGAGTTAGAAGCACTCCATTTTACCTTCATTTTCTAAGAGCTCACTGTGCATGAGCCTATAAATACTGTATATAGATAAGAGATAACAAACATTCCAAGATCAAACTCAAGCTTGTTTTTTCCGAGTATTATTCATCCTGACCTTGGCAGAGATGAAAAGAAGCCAAAACCTTTACTGCCACTCATAAAACTTGAACATTTATGTTTTCTAAACACAGAGCATATGCCAATGGCTTCACATCCACTGGCTTACTTTAATAGCAACCTAACCAGAGGTCTTGTGCCATTCTTTCAGAAATTTCCTAACAATGTAGAACAACAGCCTTAGAAATCTTGATATTCCCTAATTTTGAAGATGGATCCAATCTGGTGGTCTCATGACTCTGGTTTCATGCTGATAAAGGAATTCAGAACAGATTTACAATTTAAAATATGTCAAACTTGGTTTAATTCAATCAGAAGCTCATTGTGCTTAAACACAGAAAAACAAAAAACAACAAAACTCCCCAAGACAAACAACAACAACAACAACAACAAACCCCTAACAAACAAATCCCAAACTATCAAGACAGCATATTTCTTATTTTGTGATATTCAAATGGAATCAAAGAGCTCACACAAACAAAAATTATGGTTTAGAACTGTGAAATGTGCAGAGAAAGGTGAGTATTCTCATTGTTCAGTGATATATGGAAAGAAAGTAAAGTTACTTATAATGAGGATTTATGTTTAATTTTTTTTTTATTATTTTTGTCAGCATTTATAAGCATTCAGGAAAATTTGCATTAAAAATAAGGTCAAATTCTGCTTTCAGCCTGAATTAATGTGAAAAAGTTCACAACTATGGAATTTCATGCTGTAACTTCCAGATGGGTGGTACACTATCACATACCATAGTGAAATTCGGAAGGATATCGAGCTCCTGAGCACAAAACCCAGAACAAAGTTATATTTATTAAAAAGTATCAGGTCAAAATATATAATCAGGTGGATAGTGTTTATACATCAATGAAAATATGGTTGCCTTTTTTTTTTTTTAATTGAGTAATTCTTATATTTTCATGTATTCTAAATTACTCAGATTTGATGATACTGGCAAAGTAATTTATAAGCACAAGAAAACCCTCTCAAAAAACTTTATTTCAATTACTTTTGTGGAGAGACCCCTTGTTCACATCTATAAAATTCTATAAGGAGATACAGAACACAATTTTGAATACACACACACACATGCATGACTTCAACAACAAAAATGCAAACTGGTATTACACTGCAGGAAAATGTCACATTCAAAGCAGAAAGAGAAATAAATTTTATCAAACAGCTTGCTAGGGAAAAAATAAAAGGAATGTTTAGTGCAGCCATAAATAACTTAGATCTCAATACGACCTTCTTGTGAAGTCAATACCAATGTTTACTGATGTTTCACCCAGCACCCCAAGGGCAATCATTCTAAGTTTAAATGAAATTTAAGAGCACCTGCAAAGGCACAAAGTATGCAAAACCCATTAATTTTTCCAGCCTTCTTCCTGGTAGCTCTTCTGCTATCACAGAATTGCTATATTACCCTATACCTGCCAGCGTCTGTTCTTTCATTAGTGCAAGGACATTTCTGTTAAAGTAACATGATATTATGCTCAGTGCACTTCAGATTCACTCTGTGGACAACAGCAATGGAGTAGAACCCAAATATCTGGTAGCTGTATTTCCATATTGCACAGAATGAGATGTTTGCCATTCAAGGTGTCTTTTTTTGGTCCAATTTACAGGCAGGGAATAGTCTGAGAGGAAAGTATAGTAATACTTTGGAGCTGGACAGATTCAGGATGTTCTCAATTACCTCAGACAAGATAAAAAGACAAGGCTTCATTGAAATGTCAGCTTCTGGGTCTTGTAGTAAGGGTTGGCAAGGATGGTCAGCCCTATAAGATGGGACACGTGTTTTTCAATAGATTCTGAAGTCCTGTTTTGAAATGCCTTCACAGAAGGGCTCATCTAAGCTTTTTGGCTGCTTCCTGATAGCTCATGTACTGAGTTTTCTTCCCCTAAGTCAGCAAAGGGGCAGAGGAAGAGATGTCTAGACCTCATCGCAGAGGGGAGCAAGATGAGAACATTCATGCCCAGAGCAGGATACTTTTTAAGTATCACTGAATCACTAGGTTTTTCTCATTGTTTAGCTTGTTTTCAGGTCTCTTCCATCACTTGATGGAAAAGTTATAACCTAGATAAGCAGAAAAACTTATTTAAGGAATTATTTTATAAACTTTACCCACATAAAGGTAGAAAACTTTTCTGTCTTAGAGATCTTATAAATAAGTTTCTTTCCAGGCTTTCATTTTAAAAGTTATAGGCAGAAGCTTTTTCTCATTCTCATTCATCTTAAAATATTTTCTGCCATAAAACAGTTGAGTTTCAATCTTAAAGCTATGCCATTACCTCTCCTTTGAAAAGGAAACCTGTAGCAGCTTTTGCATTAAGCACCAGTGACTACTGTTTGCTTTAACACACCTGAATTGGATCAGGTATATTCCTTTATTTTGTCCCTTGAGGATTTTCATTGGCAAGATGCAAGCAATTGCTTTTTGACTGTACAACTTTTTCCTCAGTGGTACTTCTGGCAGCAGAGGGACTTTCTTCTCTCTTCAAGGCTACTGTTTAGGTTTGTCCAAAACTAGCATATCAACTTTCCTGGCTCTTCCAGTCAGTTGTACACATTTCCTCCCTTCCAAACCATTCCAACCAGCCTTGCTGTACCAGTCACATGTCCTATACAACCTCTATCCCATGGGCACATCGTCGCATAGATGACCTTCTCAACCCACACATGGCAGAGACTTGCCTTCATTCCTCCTGCATTTCCCCTCCCCAGTGAGAACTACATGGATTTTTGGTTAGTTTAGACACGATGGTTCAGGTGGAGTTTATATTATGATCAGTACTTTGACAAAGAAAGGAGCCTGGTGGTATTTTTCAGGCGAGTCAAGTACTCCTCTTATGCACATTGTTCCAAATGACTTCTGGCAGCTCACTTGAGTGTCACTAAAAAACTGCACTTCTCATAAGTCAGTTATAAAGTTACTTTTGGAGAAGGAACAAGCTGCCTCTTTCCTTCCACTTGTCAAGTGATTTATTTGGTTTCTATTCAAAAAACTCAGCATGAATAGACATCTCTTGGGATGGCCAAGAAGTCAACTTTTGCCCCAAAGGGAATTGCTGGAGGCTGCCAATTACACAGAAAGAGAAATTTGTGCATAGGAAAAGATACTAAGATACTATCCCCACACTCCTTTCTTTTTTATTTATATTTAAATTTTGGATTTAATTTTAGTTTTGTTTGGTGGTTTTTTTGTTTGGTTGGTTGGTTTTGGTTTCTGCTTTAAGTAGTAAAACAGAATTTTCTTTGTGTTTTGGTTTGTTGTTTTTGCTTGTGAGGGCTTTCTAATACATAATATACGGTTGTTCACTGCTGATGAGTTCTGGCCCAACAAGTTCTTCTTTGGAAAGGGCTTATGTCATTTAGAGTGTAAAAACTCTGAGACAGAAGCTTGAAAAACAGCTCTTGATCTCTGGGCTTGGGAGCTAGGAAAATGGATGGGTAAGGGAATCATGTTCCTCAACTGATGGAGAAAAATTAAATACAATCCAATTTCTTATTTACAATGCTTCTTTTTCACACCAACTGACACACATCAGCACAGAAAATCATTTATCATTCTCAGAAAAAACACAGAAATCTTCATACTGAGAAGGCATAGCCTATAAATGGTGCCTGTGGGAGATGTGCTGGTTGCTCTTTTTGAATTTTGTATCTCTAAAGTGAAACTAGATGTTTCCAGCTATTGTTGAACAGGAAAGGTGTAAAAAAGAAGCGGAGAGCATCTTCAGAGACTTGTAAGGCACTCTCTGAAAAGCAGAAAGAAAGGTTTCCTTTTTAATAACTTTTATTCTGCAGCAGGCAATTAGTAAAGAAAAGGCACGGTCTAGTTATGATTTTAAAGAGTCCCTGAGGAGCTTTGCATTGTCATGACAGAGACCATGGAGAAACAACATGACCTATGCTAGGATAGTGTGGAGCTGTTCTGAGCAAGAACCAATTGGAAAATGAAGGAAGCATGACAAATGAAGACACAGAGGAAGGGGAGAAAAATCAGCAAGACATAAAGCAGAGATGCAATAATTTAAACAATTTTTCAATTAACTACTGTAAAGCCTTAAAACATAGAGAAATGCTCTCATTTCTGTATGAGAGAAATAGCAAAACAAACCACTACAATTTCAAAGCAGTGTTCTCACAGCCTGACCATGCTTGGGAGCAGTTTCTCCATAAAAGCACTAGGATTTCTAATACTGCTGTAACTCAAAAAGGAGGAATGCTCATGTATTGTTTGTGTATACTACTGGCAGGTGCAAAAATATGGTGGCCCTGAAATAATCACTATATTTTTGTTCTTTATTTCTTACTAAGCAATGACTTGCAATGCATGCTTCAGCTTTTCAGGAGTTAGGTCACAAGCCTCTGCACACAGTGCTGTGCTGTATTTTATTCCCAGTTGATAACTTCTCTTTCTTTGTCCTTGATTATGTCAAAAGTTCAGGGCAAACCTGCTTCAAATTGCATCAATCTACAGCCCTTAAAATACTGGATTAAAACAGTGTGCATAGCCTATGAGGTGTTTGAGAATATCTGTAGTTTTTACAGATTTCTTGCTTAATTATTGTGCTGACTTTGGCTGAGATAGAGCTGGATTTCTTCACAGTAGCTAGTATGAAGGTCGTTTTAGGGCTTGTCCTGGAAGCAGTGTTGAAAACTCAGGCATGCTTTCCTTACTGCTGATAAGGGCTTGTACAAAGCCAAGACCTTTCCTGCTCTTCACCTCAATTTTCAAGATGAAAACTAACTCTGAAATGACAATAGTGAAGTTAGAGAAAAATCAGTTATATGCTCTATCAGGGTACTCTCTCATCTTTTCCATAGTTCAGCACTGAATTAAAATTACTATTGGAATTTCTAACATGCCCATCATTTAAATAAAGTGAATGGGCCAAGGTGCTCAAGGGCTGAGAGAGGACAACTGACCCTAACTGACCAAAGGAATATTCCAGACCCCAAGGAATGGTCGTGCTTAGCACATTAAACTGGATGAAGAAGAAGGAAGAGAGGAACATTAGTAATGTTGGTGTTTGTCTTCCCAAGTTACCATTATGCATGATGCATCCCAGCTCTCCTGGAGATGGATGAACGTGTCTGCCCAGGGTAAGGGATGAATGAATCCCTTTTTATTTTTGTTATGTGTGTGATTTTTGCTTTACCTATTAAACTTTATCTGCATCTCAATCCATCAGCTTCTTACATTTTTCCAAATCTTTTCCCCATCCCATAAGAGGATACTCTCCAGAGCTTAGTTGTCAGCTAAAATAAAAAAAAAAAACCAACATTACTTGGCCCAGAAGCCTGTTGCAAATTATAAGAGAGAAAGGCCATCACCAAACAAATTTTTCAGCATACAAAACTGGTGCTAGATTAGTAATTCTATATTGGTTTCAGCTAAAACAATAGGAAGCCTCAAAACTCTTTACTTCAGAGCTTAGTTATCTTAATGTACAACAGCTGAAAGCTATAAATGGATTTTTGTTTCTCTACCTGAGAATGCTTTTGTGCACTGACAAAGGTTTTTATTAATGTCATTCTGAGGAGACACAGAAGATGTGTTGAATTAGACTATTTCTATCTCTCTCTCCCTCTCTCTCTCTCTTTTTTTTTTCTTTTTTTTTTTTTTTTTTTTTTT